>JAGTTD010000024.1:10554070-11130738 GCA_018398585.1 Simmondsia chinensis
GAAGACGGAACACCTATTGCTTCATGTTTGGGAACACAAGGATCATCCTACTACCCAAGAAGGACTCAACACCCCAACCAAAGAAGAGTCGGGAGGAGTAGCCTCCAGCCAAAGGCATTGAGAAGAATAGGGGTACAACTATGGAGATAGAAGACACATGCCAAGAAAGAGTGGGCCACGAGGCATTGCAAATTAAATTGGTCGTAAGGGAGATTTCCTAAAAGAAGAACCTATTGCTGAAAGAAGAGTGGATGGGGAGAATCCAAGAGACGCCTAAGGTGTTCACGAAAGCATTGCCAAGAGGATGAAATGAAACACCGAGAAGCACATGGTGGCTAAGAGTTCAAAGAGGCTTGCGGATGTTGTGAAGAAGCTCCGCATGACCAGATTGATCAAGAAGACCCAACTAAGAATTCGGGGCGAATTCTCTCCAGGCTAGAGAGAATGTTGTAGCCACCAAATAACATTTGGCAGGTCAAGCGGGTCAAGGTAGGTGAACCAGGAACAGGCAAGGTGAAGTTGCCAGGGGTATATGGGAAAAGGCATCCTCACATCCGTAATTGGCGCATTGCTTGGCGGGGTACTTGGTTAGCGGATGCACGATTGGTGAATATGAGGACATGGGGCTTCAAGACGCGGCAAGGCTTTGGCAGTAGTAGTACACGGCATAAGAGGAGTTGGCACCAAGGGTGGTTCGCGGCAGGAGAGGAAGACGCAGTCAAAGTAGATTAAAGGTGTGATTTTGGGTGTTTTGGCTATGATTTTAGGAGTGGTTTTTGATTATTTTCGTTTTTAACATTATTCTGAATTTATTTGATTTTGAATTTGAAATTTGAATTTTGTATCAACACCCCTATATAGAGGAGGCTAGGTTAAGGTTAGAGGTGGACTTTTATTCCTGAAAGTTTCTATTATTATATTTGATCCTCGATTTCTCACGTTGTGAGAACGAGTAATCTACCCCCTCTTTGTTATTTTATTATCATTTTAATAAAATTCAAAGGGAAGGCTGTTAAACCTTCCCGTACCCCGATTTTCCCATTTTACGCGCTGCATTAGATATTATTAAACTATATATAATGCACCAAAGAAAGATGAAGAATCAAAAACATTATTATGACTCTAGGAATCCTAACCTATATAGTTTTAAATGTGATTTAAAACCATCTATTCGCAAGCGTACGAGATTGTTGGCTTAGTCGGGTATACAGGTGTCATATCCATGATGAATTAGTGGGCGGGTTTTAAGTTTTTTTTGGTGAAGTATTGATTAGCAATAATAACATGATTAAAACAATAAAAAAAGGGTTGTCAAATTAATTGGGGATAGTTTACAGAATGAATTCAGGGTTGCTTAACTCGTATTCCGTTATTATATTGTACTTACGACAATGATTTAGGAGGCTTAAGCTACAAGCACTAAGCCCAAGTTAATATTTAAATTTGGGCTTAGGTTGATGAACTAGTCTAAAGGTATAACTTATCTTATCACCCTAATTATAGCATGGATAATCTCATTAGCAATTATTTTATTCCTTTGTGCTCTTAAATCAACATTTATTTATATTAAAGATTGTGCAACCACGCGCAAAAACATGTTATGCTATGGTATAGGCTACAAGCTAGTAAACAAATGCTAATAATTTGAAAATCTTAACATGGTTACAAGTACAGACAAAGAAAACCAAACAATAATAAATAATTCCTCGCAGGGGTGAGAAAATAACATAGAAGCCCATTTACTTAGCAATTTAGACAAAAATGGAACTGCGATACTAGAATCATGGGTGGAGATGGGTGATATATTGGTAGGTAAACTAAGGCTAACACAATAATTGTCAAAATATAATACAACTCTTGGATATGGATGCCTAATCATCTTTTTATGTCTAAACTAAAAGAGTCTACTCCTCCATGGGAGTTTTAAACATCATAAAATCAAAAAAAAATTAAAAAAATAATGATTAAAATCTAGAAGTGAAGACCACCTCAATTAATGTGAGTGTTGGTCCTTGCTTTAATTCCCCCAACACTCTCACCCCAAGTGCTTTGGCATTTTAGAACACTAGGATATCATAGCAGCTTCGGAAAGGCGAGGAGGAGAGGAGATGAGGAAAAGGAGCGAAAAAATAGGTCTCCCCTATGCAGCGGGATTTTGGATGGGCCGATTGATCGGCATTGTTTTGTGATCGATTTGCAGCCCCTCTACAAGATCCATCCTACTGTGGGCTGCTGAATATTCTATACATTGTAATGATTGGTCATTTTGTACCTAAAACTCTACGAGATCTATTTGAGTTATTGAATTGCGACCTGATTGGTCCTTTTTTTTACACACGTGTTCGGGTTTCTCATAATAGTCTTCAAATATGCCTAAATTATGCTTGATTTCGCCTCTTTTCAACCTTTATTTTCTCCGATGCACTCCATGCATAAATGTGCCTAGATTACAATAAAACACACATTTAAACCCGAATATGTCACAAGAGTAAGAAATAGAATATGTAAAAATAGGGCACATCAACAGCCCCAAACCTACACCTTGCTCGTCCCCAAGCAAAATTTAGCTCAACCTAGCTAAAGATAAAAAATGTTTATCAAGCATGTCAAGGAAAGAATTGCTTGTGAAAAATATTTTCAAGCATATTTGAAGGTGCGCCTAAGAGTAGCGAATCTTTATGCAATGTTATTATTACACTGGTTGCGTCTCAAGTTCTTGTGCTTCAAGTCTTTCTACTAGTGAGTGAACTTAGAACTTCTCTTCCCTTTTTTTTTCCTTATTTCATACCTTTTAATTCAAGATGAATAGAGAGAATAATTAAAGGAATAAGTTATTCTCACAAATCACCCCCAATCAATAAAGAAATCTAGAGGCTTCACTTTTCTCCCTTGTTTTTTCTTTCTCTTTTTCCCTTTAAGTAACTCATGGTCAGGCATATCTTCCTACGACCCATGTAGCAAGTTTTCGGCCGATGATTCCTGATCTAGTTGGCTCAAGGCATTGAGTGAGGAGCACTCCTTGGACCTAAAGGCTCGAATCAAAAGAATTCACAACCTAAGCCGTTACTAGCACATACCTTACAAATATTTCATACACATTCGAAATTGGTGCTTATTAAAGTGACTTGATGCTTTACTTGCATATTACTTAGCAAGTGCACTAAGTCATATCAAGTAATATAGAATGAATAGAGTATCGTTCCTATGAGGATTGTTTTTGAGAGAGTACTAAAATTAGTAGTTCTAGTACTATTTGAAGGACCGAAAATTATGGTTTTTGAAATGAAATAACACAAAATTAAAAGGAACAAAATTTCTTTACAAATTCTTATGAAAAGTTTACTAGTTTTTAGTTGGTTCTTATAATTTAATAAGATCAAAGGCATCCGTTTTCACCTAGTTGAATTAATATGCTTTTCTATTCTTGGTATTTAAGTTCTTATTATGTGTTGATGGTTGAAAACCCTAATTTACTCAACATTCTCTCTTGAGCAACATTTAGCATGATGTTTTACATATAAATACATCGCTCTCGTGCATGAATTTAAATAAGAAAAGAGTTTTTAAAGTTCTATGATTTTCACATAGAAACCACAAAAAGTGCATTAATATCTCTCGAGCATTCGCCTAATTTGTGGTGCTTATCACCCTGGCTATCATCATAAATCTCCTCTCACACTCATTGGAATCATTATAGGTCTTAAATGGTGATCAAGCATTTAAAACTCATGAAGAACAACGATAAACACTTCAATAACGCAATAACAAAACATTGAATACGTTGAATTAGAAATAAGCGTATATTACAGTTTAGGCTGCATTGTAGCCTTGGAATTACAAAATTAGTTCATGATAAACTTAATGTGAAACATTATTAACACAAAATTCATGAACTTAAGAAAGAAAAAGGATAGAAAGAACTAAAAATATAAAATTATAAACCAAACTTTCTGCCCTTCTTTCCTTCTTTGTTCCTCTCAATTTCACTCTCTTTTCTCCCTACATCTTGTGATTTTTTTCTCTTCGAAAAACTAGCGCCTAAACACTCGACAACCATCCTCTATTTATAGTAGTAGAGATGAGACAAAAAAATTAAGAAAAATATCAAAACTTACTTCCCATTTGCCAGGTGTTGTGGCTGCTGCTTTAGTTGTTTTGCTTGATTATTTTATGTGATTTTCAGCTGCAACCACCGCCCAGATCTGCAAGAATTAAAGCATTTTAATGTATTTGATGTATTAAGCAATGCATTTGAGTTAAAAAAATGTGAAAATATTGCCGCCCAAAAGCAACTTGTGGCAAAATCTTGTTATTTTATGTAAACAGTGAGAATTAGGTAGTTTTGTTAATTTTTTTGCTTTTATTTGATATATCTTGTTGTTACTTGTTGATGTTGATGATAAAACCGAACAAGATTTAGTATAAAACGAGTGTTTTATTCAAGAAAATAACAATATAGTTGAAAAAGATCAAAACCGAGCAAAAGCAATTAAAGTTTGATAAAAAATGGTTAAAAATGATATAAATAATTGTACACTGAATTAAACTTATCAAAATACTTCCAAAATTAAAACTTACTCGTCCTCGAGCAAGGCTAAATCTTGAAGAAAAGGATCTCAAACTTTTTAAGAATTCTTCTATAATTCAAAGCAGGTATACTCTAAATTAGAGAAGAAAAATTGAGGCTCAAAGTTCAAGGTTTTAAAGGCAAAACCATCTTTTCGAAGGAAAAATCTATCAATTACTTAGGTAATCAAATTCAAAAGTTAGCTAAGCAAATTAAGTTTATCCGTCCTTTCTAATCTTAAGATATTCAAATCGAATAGAGGACAATAATCATATCACTCATAACAAGACTTATCAAGTATGCCCAAAAGTAATTTTTTTTTTTTGCGCCAATTTTTTTTTTAAGGAATTTATTTACTCAAGTCAATTTTGGCTTGTGAGTATATCTTCAGAGAGAATCAAGCTCCGACTCCTGGGTGATGATCCATAAGTAAGAGAAGCCACCCCTGAGATGCCTTCATTATGACTTCTCGAGTATAACTTCGGTGAGAATCAAGCTCCGACTCCTGGTCGATGAACCATAAGTAAGAGAAGCCACCATTGAGACACTCTCTTAATGGGTAGCACATATCTTAAAATTGTTTATGTGGGATAGTGGTGCTAGCAATGCTTTCCTTTTTTTTTTTTTTCTCTCTCTCTTTTTTTCATATTTTCTTTAGATTTGGGCATAACTCTTCAAAGTCTATTACGTAAATGATAATCTTAATGCAATCCATTCAAATTTGAGCATGTTTTAATCAGAAAGAAAAGTAAAACAACCATGCTAACTAGTAAAGTCAAATACCATAGTTTTATCAAAATAGTGCCTTGGATTAGATCATGTTTTGCAATTAGGACACAAAAATAATTGATTATCAGGTTATTCAAATCTAGTTCGAGTAAACGCGCAAAAAAGAGTAGAAAAATGTGTTTAAAAATTATGATGATAAGTTCTTTTTCTGTCTTTTTTTTTTAATTTTATTAAAAAGACTGATGATCTAATCTATCAAAAATAGACAATCTTTTTGTGGCCGATACTATTTACATCCCCATATAAAGGCTCCGAACTCTGGGAGGCACTGAAACCGACTATAAAACATAAAGTAGAAAACTTTTCTAAAAGAAATTTGTTCAAAATTTTAAAAAACAAAATATTTCTCCCACCCCTAAACTTAAAGTTAACATTGTCCTCAATGTTAAATGAAATAAAGAGTGAAACAGTAGATGAAAGATACTTCACAGGTTTGAGGTTTGTTTATTGATGGTGCATGTTGATATCGTGTTAACCCCCAAACTAGCTGCAAAATACCTGTTTGACAAAAAAAAAATATACAGAAACATAAGAAAAATGAAAGTAAAAGGAATATAAAATAAAAGTGGTAAGGATAAGAACACTTGGGTTGCCTCCCTAGAAGCGCTCTAGTTATAGTCGTTAGCTCGACTCCATGAGAGGATTATTTGACGTTGTTGAGATGAACGGAAGTCTTTTGTGGTTCGAGCTTTCCATCAATATACAGTTTTAGCCTTTTGACCGTTAACTTTGAAGGTGCCCTTCTTCTCATCTTGAATCTTGATTGTGCCATATGGAAAGACACGAGTTATAACAAAGGGTCCTGACCATCTAGAGTGCAATTTCCTTGGGAAAAGTCGTAATCGAGAGTCAAAAATTAAACCTTTTTGTCCCACTACGAATTCCCTGTTCAAAATGTGCTTGTCATGCCATCTTTTGGCGCGCTCCTTGTAAATTCGAGCATTTTCGTAAGCTTTGTTCCTAAACTCATCCATCTCATTGATTTGTGGTAACCTTTTTTCTCCTGCAGCTTCTGAATTGAAGTTTAAAGTTTTTATGGCCCAGTATGATTTATGTTCTAATTCTACTGGTCAATGACATGCCTTGCCATAAACCAACCGATATGGAGACATTTCAATCGGTGTTTTGAATGTTGTTTTATATGCCCAAAGTGCATCATCTAACTTTTTCGACCAATCCTTTCTAGAGGCACTAACTGTTTTTTCAAGAATAACTTTCAATTCTCAGCTTGAAATTTCCATTTGTCCACTTGTTTGAGGATGATATGGAGCACCCACATAGTGTGCAACTCCATACTTACTCAATTAAGGTTTAAGTTGGCGGTCATGAAAATGTTTTCCGCCATCACTTATAATTGCTCTAGGACTTCCAAACCGAGAAAAGATGTTTTTTCTAACAAGGTTTACTATAACTCTAGCATCATTGGTTAGAAAAGCAGCTGCTTCGACCCATTTTGACACATAATCTACAGCAACCAAAATAAAGTTGTTAGAAAATGATGAGGGGAAAGGACCCATGCAATCAATCCCCCAAGCGTCAAATAATTCAACAACCAAAATGTTGTTTAGGGCGATTTCATGTTTCTTGGAGATGTTACCTTTCCTTTGACATATATCACATTTACTAAGAAATTTAAAAGCATGTTTAAAGAGTGTAGTCCAATAAAACCCAGACTGTAAAAACTTAGCTGCAGTTTTTTTCCCACCATGATGGCCACCATTTTCAAGAGAGTGACAGTGGCGTAGAATATTCTCCATTTCCTCCTCAAGTACACATCTTCTGATAATCTGGTTTGCACAATGCTTATACAAGAATGGTTCTTTCCGGAAATAATGCTTTAGTCTATCTGAGTTAGTTCTTTCAAAATTTTTCCACTTCGTAATTCTATTGCTTTTACTTGCTCTCGTGGGTTAATGACAGTGTTACTAGGTAAGGAACATTGAGATCATTCAGAAATGTGATTTGAAATTTGCCCAATTTCGGTCTCAAGGTTTCTAATGGTTGCTTCTTGATTGCGAATCAAGGTTTCCTAATTTCGAAGAGTTGCTTCAGTGTTTTGCATGAAACTTCTAGTATCTTGCATAAACTTACTAGATAATTCCTAGAGATTAGTCTTTCTTTCAAGGGGCTGAAAAGGTTGCTTTTGTGATTAGTCAGCGAAAAATTTGGATGGTCTCTCCACCCGGGATTATATGTGTTGGAATAGGGATTATTAATTGAAAATTTGAAACAAAATTGGCTTGTTCATGGGTAGATCGGGCGAAAGGATTTCCTGTTTGGCATTCTATGCTAGGATGATTCCTTACACAAAATTTACACATGATTACAGGAGAATTTATGGCATTCACGTTCATATTCATCTGTTTTTGAAGCATTGAAGCCTAGGTAGTTAACTTTGTTATTGCATCTGACTCATATATTCCTACAGGTTTTTTTTGTTCAGTTGCCCTTGCATAGTTATTGCTAGACATTACTTTAGCAATTCATATGCTTCATCTAGGGTTTTGTGATTTAGGGATCCTCCTGCAGCCGTGGCTACCATTGTTTAAGTATTAGGTGCCAACCCATTGTAAAAAGTTTGGACTTGCATCCAAACTGGCAAACCATGATGTGGGCACCTTCTCAAAAGTTCTTTGTAACTTTCCCACGCCTCATACAAAGATTTTGTATCGTATTGCACAAACGAGGTAATGTCATTCCTTATCTTAGCTGATTTGGCTGGTGGAAAATATTTAGTAAGAAATTTTTGAGCCAAATCATCCTAAGTGTTGATAGTTCCTGGTGGTAATAGCATTTACCATGCTTTGGCTTTATCTGTCAGTGAAAACGGAAATTGCCTTAAGCGAATGGCATTATTGCTGACACCATTATGCTTAAATGTATCGCATCTCTAAGAAGTTAGCGATATGCAGGTTTGGGTCCTCACTAGATAGACCACCAAATTGGACAATTTGTTTAATCATTTGTATAATAGCAGGTTAAATTTCGAAATTGTTTGCTCGTTTTAGTGTTCGTCGAATGCTGGAAGTGCACCTTTCAATAGTAGGTATAGCATAATCTTTTAGTGTCCTTTCATCATCATTTCTAGTATTATTAGCCATGATCTCTGTCCTTTTTGTTTTCCTGATTAGTCAAAGTGTTTTTTTTATTTCAGGGTCAAAAAGAGTTCTTTCTTTTTCATTTTTGTTTTGCATACAAAGTAAAAATAAACAACTAGAAATTTAGAGAAAAGGATAACAACAAAGAGAAAACTTTAAAAGTTACAAAAGTATAACACAAAATTTAACAAAGCCAAATTTTAAGGGAAAAATAGGTACTACTAAAGGTTGTGAAAAACTTAAAAATAACAAATCTAACTTTGAAAAACCAATCTAGATGGATAAAAAAATTAAAATTAATCAAGAGAAACCAAAAAATACATCAATCTAAAACAAAAGTTAAGAAAACAAAAATTTTAAAGGAAAAAGGGGTAGTAACCCTAATGCTTTCAAAATCTTTACAATATCAAATTTAACTTTTAAAACCCTAACAAAGTGAACCCATAAACAGAATAATGATGAAAATAAAGAAAAAAACAAAATAACATAAAACTAACAATTTTTTTTTTTTTTTTTTTATGAACACAATTTTTAGGGGGATATGTTCTGTACAAATTTTTTTTCTTATTTTTTGAAAGAATTTATCTTTACAAATGAATCAAATGAAAAATTTCTTAAACTTAATAAAATTTATAAATTATTAACAATTTTAAATTAGCACCAAAACTAGTTGGTATCGATATCTCTCAAATAGAGACAATCCCCGGCAACGGCGCCAAAAACTTGGTGCTTTACTTGTGTATTGCTTAGCAAGAGTAGTATGCTGTATCAAGTAATACAGAATGAGTAGAGTATCATTCCCACGAGAATTATTTTTGAGTGAGTACTAAAATTAGTAGTTCTAGTGCTATTTGAAAGACTGAAAATTATGGTTTTTGAAATGAAATAACACAAAATAAAAAGGAACAAAAATTGTTTACAAATTCTTATGAAAATTTTACTATTTTAATTTGGTTCTTATAATTTAATAAGATCCAAGGCATCCGATTTCACCTAGTTGAACTAATAGCCTTTCTATTCTAGGTAATCAAATTGTTATTACGTGTTGATGGTTGAAAATCTAAATTTACTAAACATTCTCTCTTGAGCAACATTTAGCATGATTTTTTACATATTAACCCATCACTCTCATGCATGAATTTAAATAAGAAAAGTGTTTTAAAAGTTCCATGATTTTCACATAAAAACCAAAAAACATTTGTAGTGCTTATCACCTTAGCAATTATCATAAATCTCCTCTCAGACTCATTATGAATCATTATAGGCCTTTAAATGGTGTTCAAGCTTTTAAAACTCATGAAAAGCAATGATAAACACTTCAACAATGCAATAACAAAACATTGAATACATTGAATTAGAAATAAGCGTATATTACAACTTAGGCTACATAGTAGCCTTGGAATAACAAAATTAGTTCATGATAAACTTAATATAAAACATTATTAACACAAAATTTGTGAACTTAGAAAAGAAAAAGGATAGAAAGAACTAAAAATACAAAATTACAAACCAAACTTTCTTCCCTCCTTTCCTTCTTTCTTCCTCTCGGTTTGACTCTCTTTTCGCCCTACTTCTTGTGATTTTTTGTTTGAAAAACTGATGCCTAAAAACTGCACAACCATCGTCTATTTATAGTAGTAGAGATGGGATAAAAAAATGAATAAAAATATCAAAACTTGTCAAGGTACCAGGTGTTAAGACACCCCTATGGTCTTACTTGCTTGAGACACAGGAGCTAGAAGAACTAATAAGTCATTGGTATTTACCTAATTGAACAGGCATTAGTACCTTTTTTATTGGAATCACTCAAGATAAAGAAATAAATTATTACTTTCAATATTATTAGGAGTAAAATGGTGGATTCAAATTCCTAAAATTATTCTGCTATCACAACTTAAAACGTAGGATATGTCACAAGATTAAGTGCGAAAAATAAAAGTCTTCCCAGCTAGTTAAGTTAAACAAAAATAACAATTTCAACAGTGAGATCCAAGAATAATCTCATTACATAAATATTCTAACCGTCATAGCACATCTCAAATTTGATCTTTAATATGAGTCACATAAAACCTCTATGCCAATTCGGGGAAAAACTTAGCTAATTTAAGCGAAATTATAGTAAACGGACAATCAAGCCATATAAGCCATCCCCAATTCAAAACCTTACATTGTTGTCAATGCAAACCAAATAAAAGTAAATACAAGGAAGGGAAGGAAAGAGATGGCCTGAGATATGCGTGGCCCAAAGTCAACATATTCAGCTATGTTTGATGGGCAAATATTATAAGAAAAAAAAAAGGGTAGAAATAACGAGCTACGAAATAGGACACAGAAAACAAAATACTAAACAAACTTGTAAGTAGCATTGGAAATATGGGCAGTTCAAGTGTTTAATATAAGAGAAACAAAGTAATCATGATAGGAATAACAAAAGGATTTACGAAAGAAAGAGGGTTCAATACAAAAAATAAACCAATCACACGACAAAAGTAAAAGTAGGTCGGATTGCCTTCCAAGAGTGCTAAGTTTAACGTCTTTAGCGGACACAATATGGAGCACAAAGTCAACCAAAATTTGATGCAAAATTTGCTATATGAATCAGGTTAAGCTTGTAAGGGCAATCCCCTTACTCAACAGCATTTCTAGACCTGTGACTATCAAGGAGACACTACCAAAAATTAGCTTATTTGCAACGACTCTTCACGACAAACAACAAAAACCGTCGTAATAGTCGGCAAATTACGACGGGAAATATTAGTTGTCATGAAATCATAAAACCATGTGACAATTTACGAAAACACTTATTACCTGTCATAAATTATGAGTTTCTACCTGTCGCAAATGGCATTGTAAAATTTCAAAAGAGGAAAAATGAAAAATTTACAAATTTTTCCCGCCAAAAATATGTTTTTTAACAACAGCCAAAATTTATATGCAATAAAATTATTGATTAAAAAATTATTTTTAAAATATAAAAGCTTAGGTTTGCCTTTCACCTCCTTTGCCGTTTTTCATCTCACTGTTGAGATTTCTTCATCTCTCTGCTGCATGCGATTTTTTTCATCTCTCTGCTGCGATTTTCTTCATCGTTTCACGCTCTCGCTCGCTCTCAGTTTGCTTCGTCTTCATTCGCATACGTTCTTCGCAGTCCGATTTGTTCACTCTGTCCGTCACCTCTTTGTCTCTCTTACTTTGCCGATTATTGTTTATTTTTTTTATTTTGTAAATTTGTACTGTTCTTTAGTGATTTTGATGTGAAACAAGGGTATCTGGTTGAAAGTTGTGAGTTTTTTCTTATGGGTTTTGATTTTTGAGGATCATATTCAAACAGAGAAAGGTGGTAGAGATTTTGAACGGGGGTTCCGATTATAAGTACTTAAACCCAATTTGATTGCTTTGTTTTGTTGGTGATTTTGTTGGAAGCTAGAAGGGTGTCCGGGTGAACTTTGAGTGTTTTTCATCCGAGTTTTGATTTTTTAGGGTCAGTTTGGTGGAAAAGCGAGCATTTGAAATGGATATAACAGAGATTTTTTTATAATTCAAGATCAAACCTGAATTATATCAAAGGGATAAATAGAACTTGGGATGTGAAAGAAGGGAAAGGAGATGAGGAAGTAGAAGAAAGTAGAGATGAGAAAGTAAGAGAGTATAATTTGTATTCGATAACCCCCATTACAATCTAAGTATCACTATTTATACTTTTAAGTATCACTAACATACTATAATCTCAATACATCGAAACATACTATAATCTATATAAGAATTCTCCACGGTCATGACAATACTTCCCCCTTTAGAGATTCTTGTCCTCAAGAATCCTAAGAAAGAGTATTGTCATGAAGAACCTAGAATTGCCTCTAAGCTGTTGTCTGTACTTGCTGCTGCTGTAGGAAAATAGAACCGACCCTTTGCTGGCAAGTGAGCATGTGTACTGATTTGGAAATGCCGCTGAAATCTTGCTTGTTCATCTAAGGTACAGCGGCAATATCGTTCACCTTAAGTATATTTCTTGTTTATACTTAATGCCAGCAAATGGATGAATGGTATATCTTCCGGAGGTCTACATAGCTCAGACCACATCAACCAAAAACCAATACTCTCTTCACAACATCTCATGCCACAATTTATGTAACCCAACATCCACTTCACAAAGTTCATTTGTATTGCTGGCCGAGAGTGCTGCAGCTGAGACTCATAAATGAGAGGAATTACAGCCTTTATTTTGATCCTTATCTGATACATCAAGCTAAACACCCCTATTATGCTGCTGCTAAGCTTATCAACCTAAGTATTGTTGTTGCTAAGAATGAATTTTTGAGTTATGCTCTAGTTTCTAAAGCTGTACAAGGCCCAACTTGCACCTAATACCTTCCACTTATCCTCCTTTAACGCTGCTGCAGTTGAGGGCAAAGAGCAATCCCGTGAACCAACTACAACTTCTTTGAATTCTATTAGGTGTTTGTCAAGTTTAATCAAGTATGACATATATTCCATAGACCTTCCTTCCCGAATTCTTACAAAGTCTATCATAATCTGGCTGTGAACCTTGCTCCACCAAATTAGATTCTCCTAAGATGAAATCAAACTCCAAGGTGAATATGCCAACACTTGAACTCCCAAGGGAATCCAGTCATTTGTTGGCAGTTCAACAACTTCAGGTTGTGCCACCAAACTTTCAGCTCCTGCTAGTCCCTCTCTTTGCTTCCAGAGCTCATAGGATTTTGTACCACAATATTGATTCAAAAGACCAAGTATTCCCTGCTTGTTAAGTCTCAATTGTTGTCTCATATGAACTAACCTTGATCCTTTATCAAAGAGCTCAAGTATGCAAGTGAAGTTCATTACCCTAAGAGGCCATTGGAACTTCGGAATAACTTAAAACTTCTCAAGGATTGATCTGGTCGTGACTCCTCTCCTAATGCATACGCTGACTTTTGTTGGAGAAAGTCGTGAACTCATGATGATTTTCTCAAACCAAGCATTTCACAGGCAAGTAAGCTATTGCATTTGTCTAATTCTTTCAGTGGAACCTGCGGCAATATTGCCTACAAAATAGTCCATGAAGTATAAATGCAATCCTTGTCTCCAAATCTCAGCAGCTATTATCTCCCTTTTGTTCCTAAATTCACTCGGAAACTTAATGGTTGTCATAATCGCATTCAAGAAGCAAACATCCTCAAGCCCTTTCTCAACTGCCTCTTGAACTTTACCTTCGAAGGTGTTACCATTGAAGTTATGCTTTTCATCACTTGAGGTTACAATCACTATCCATCTGCTCATATATTCTCTACTACTAACTTTAACAACTTGTTCCACTACTCTTGCTTGCTTAGGAATAGCAACCATTGGCTGATGAGATGAATTCTTAGCAATTAGAACATTTTGATAATGAGTAACAAGTTGAGCTACAACCTTCTTATGTATGCAGTCACTGAATGTACCCCTTTGATAATGTTCTTCATCATTCTCTTGCGTTTTTGAAGGATCTTTCCTCCTTTTAACCCTCACCCTGGGTCGAACTACCAAGAAACCCCCTGATTAAACTTCTTAACATGCTTTCTCAAGATAAACTTCAATTTCAACAATCAATTACTCTTGGCTTCACTGAGAATTTGCAATTCTTCGGTTGCTGCATTCAATGGCCCTAGCACTTGCCATAGTTCACGTTCACCCTGACATGGAGCTGCCTTTGTAGTGTTGAATCTCTGTAGCATCTGGAATTCATACAAATCACAATTATCCAGAATCTCAAAGCATGGTGAGATGTTAACTTCTTGATTTACAGTAGCATCAACTGAGTTCCCACTGAATGCAGCCCTATCCAACGACTTTTGCTCCCTGTCCATTTGCGCTCGTTGTATACCTCCTGCTAGACTATTAGTATTTTTCTTCCTCGAATCAAATGGTCTCGGTTGATCGTGGTCTGCAGCTGTAAGTCCCACCTCTTGAGGCCTTGATTGATCAAGCTCTTGTTCTGCTGCTACATTAACTATTGCTACTTCCTCTTATGCTGCTGCAACATTAACTGTTGATACTTCCTTCACTTCTTCTTGAGATTTCAATATCCTCTTCACCGATTGCTCAACTATACTAGATTGAAGCTATGATAGCCCATAAATCTAATCCAAGGAGTACGATTCTGCCCCATCAATATCAATTGTTGTTGAGTAACCCAGCTTCACAATAATTCTAGTACAATCAGCCCCCTTTTGCTCAAGTTCTTGCTCCCATACCTCTTTTACTTCATCCTCTAATTCCTTAACATTTGCCGCTATCAAAATGTCAGTCTTCTCAAAAGAAGGTTGATCAAGGGATAGAGAATTTGACTCATGAGCTTGACAAATATCAAGGTCTGCCTTCTCCAGCTCCTTTTCCCCATTAATACCCATCTCGAGGTAGGTTATATTTAAAACACAACATCTATCAAATATGTTTTTCCCATGTAATTGCTTGAGGGCTAAAACAGCACTCATTTTCGTATAATAGCTAATGTGAGCCTTAACCTCGCTAAGGGAAGTTGAGACCAACTCGGCACTTGCAAGAGGTCCATAAGGATAAAACAGTCGATAAAAGATATCCTCATCAATACAATAATACGGCTTCGAGATTTTGATTAAGAGTATAGCTACTTGAACTGAAGTTGGATTGAGCCAGCTTGGCCTTGCATATTGAACCATTTCCCAACAACCTGCGAATACTTCCCACGGCAAGTGTTGATCGAAGCTTAACAGCCCCTTCAGCTAGCAATTCACTATCAAGATGTAGTTTATCGGCTAAAATTCACTATAATAGCAATCTGCTCTCCTACCTTGTGCGAATCACACACAATCAATGTGTATCAACCACAAACAAGTACAAACCCTACCTGCAGAGCTTCGAACCTGAGAAACTCGAACCAAACCCTAACAACAGGACTTGTTCAAACACTTCTGATTGTTTTAATCTAACTTAGATTTGAATTCAGATTCAATTTCGACCTCAACACACTATTCAACACCAAACCTTAAGAACCAATCAGCTTGCTGCGATTTAATTCTTGTTTGTTAATTCTACTCATGAACAAGCAACCACTCAATTTCAGATAAGTATTATAAAATCAGCTGAATTCCTAACTCTTCTATGCTTAACAGCACAATTTCACCAATATTCAGTCGGTTTACGATCAAAATGTAACTTAAGGATCAAAAACAGTTACTTGGGCTCAGCAATTGTATTTAAGAATAGAACTACCTCAATTCTGCATGAGATTGATCCAGCAGCCCACTTCAACTTCACCAATGCCAATCTTACTGATTCTATTCAAGAATAGTATGATCCAGCAGTACAACTTGTTTCAACACAACTTGCTTGACCTTCAACTCAATCTTCACCTTGAACCACAACTAAACGAGTTTGCTTGAGTGAGGCTTGTTCAATTGAACTGCACCGGCTTAGTACATGTAACTTTTAACTCTCCACAACAATTGATTCAATACAAGCTTAGTCTAATTGAATCAAATTCAATCCAACCAAATACAAATCCTCAAACACAATGTAGGAGTAGCACAAATTGCAGTACCCACCAGCTATATGATCAATGATATTTGATATTAATTGCACTTGATTTGGAAGAAAGCCTGGCTCTGATACCAATTGTTATAATTCAAGATCAAACCTGAATTATAACTAAGGGATAGATAGAATTTGGGATAAGAAAGAAGAGAAAGGAGATGAGGAAGTAGAAGAAAGTAGAGAGGAGAAATTAAGAGAGTATAATTTGTATTCGATAATCCCAATTACAATCTAAGTATCACTATTTATACTCTTAAGTATCACTACTAAGTACATAAGCTTAATTTCACTAACTTGCTCGTCTTTCCAACAAAATAACACTAACATAACAAATATAACATCCAAACTCTTATTGAAATCTGAATACATCAAAACATACTATAATCTATATAAGAATCCTCCACGGTCATGACAGATTTCAATGATTCATCATGTGGGTATTGTGCTGGTTATTCTATTGTTGTTGAATTCCTGCAACTTTTGCCACGCTATTGCATATTTCATAGCACTAGTCTATCTATACCTGCTATGATAAATCACTTGCCCTCTATTTTTTAAGTTTAAATTTAGAGTTCATAGCTGCCAAGTGCTTGTGGAATTGTGGAGGGCAATAGAGGCACGAGAACATACGAGAGGCGTGGATAGTGTTGTCGTTGTGACATATTTGGGATGGTTGTTTTATATGATTGTGATGTTTTTATGGATTAATTGGCATATCTTTATGATTATCACAAATTCATGTTGTTCTAGATAGTGCATATAAGCTGTTTGTTGATTTGCCTCAATGAATTTCATTTAGAGTGCATCTTTGTTATGCTTGTGATTGATTCATGAAGCATAAGCTAAGTGAATTGAAGATAGATGAGAGTTTAGATGAGAAGAAAAGTGAATTTAGATGAGAAGTTAGAGAAATATAGATGAAAAATAGAGAGAGTTAGATGAGAGAGAGAAAGTTCATTTCAAAAGAGATATTTTGATATTTTCATTGAATGAATCATTATTACACTTGCCCAAGCTACTTATACTACTAATCACTTTTTATGGCTAAGCCTAAAATATCTAAAGATACAATGCACTTGAACCACATAACCAACCGACTTAACCAACTCTAGCTACTAAGCACTTAAGAACTAAATCTCACACCTTACAAGACTTATCAAAGGCTAACATACATCACTTATTACATTCATTCGGAATTATTTAACAAAACAGCGTGTTTGGAAAAAAAAATTTACAAAAATGGCATAGTTGGAAAAATATTTACGAAAATAGCACACTTTACTATAGCGTGACCAGCAAACGCCGTTTCGAACGGTGTCCGTTGAGTAAAACAATTTGTGGCCTTTCGGACGCCGTCTCAGATGGCGCACGGACGCTGTTTCTAACCCTCTGTTAAGCGTCCAAATGGCTTTTGAGACGAAGCGTTCCCCCCGTTTGTCACTCCACATGTGAACCCTATAACCCTCCCGGTCATATGGCAGTCCTAACCCTAATTCAATTAACAACAAAATAATAAAGTGAAGTATCAAAATTTTTTTAGTAAAGTCACATTATTTAATGTATAGAGTAATAAAGAAGGAAAAAATGCATTGTAATAATAGATTACAAAAAAAATAAGTAACGTAAATTATTGTACAAAACGTGACGTCGATCTATAACGAGGTTCACCAAAATGCTGTTAGGGTGAACCTTCCATCTGAACCGAAAAACTATGCCACGGACATTCACGTGTACTTCCTTGTATAGCACCAAATGAACGATAGTCAAACTCTTCTTCTTGCATAGCCTAATCAAATTGATGTCCCTCACCGGCAGCATCTATTGCGCTACTGCAAGTAGTTAACCATTCTATAGAGATAGACTCTACAGTGTGGCCAACAGTGTTACTTAGCCTTTGAACTGCCCTTTTAGCATGCTTTTTAAGAACATCGACCTAGCAAATAGTACATTCAAATGTTAACGAAACATATTATGGAATTAGTGAAGAGACAAATGTTTTCAAAGTGCTTACTACTCGTTGAATTTGGTTGCCACTTGGCTCATAGCGAAGCCGGGATCGACGCAAAACATGCACTTCACGCCGTACTATAAGACGCCCAGTGATAGAGTTGTACCATCGCATGCAATCTGTAGGCGATGTAGGAGGATGACGTACGTTGGCGATATAATCCATCTGTGGGTTCCATACCGCAATCTAGTTCGAATGATAGACCTCCCAGTTCTCGTCAGACCTGCCCAAATGAGATGTATTATGCAATAAGTCGAGAGTGTCGATGTGATCCGGGATATGTTGCATTAATCCAAACTGACGCAACACTCTGTCAGGGCAATGCAGCTCTACAATGCCAAAGCATATCATTGGTCCCTGATATCGCTAGATATGACGACCCTCGACACAAATTGCGGGCAAGGTGCTTAACCGAGATTGCTTGTAAGACGTCCATTGGACCTAAGCACAGATAAAATAACTTAGTTATTACATTAAATATTAACATTACAGAATTGTGTATTTTTATGTATATACCTAATGTGGCTCTTGGACATCAAGTTGGTCCCTGTAGAAGGACTGGCAATGCCTTGGATTCTAGCGGAATGTCAGGGCAGTAACCCAGCTGATCAAGTACAAAGTAAATTATTTTAATACATGTGTAATATTACATATACATTAAATCAAGATGTACAAAATATTCTCTCTTACTGAGATCTCAAAGGTGGCAACGGATCATTGACTGTAGGTGGAAGTGGACGGGGCGTGGATATAAACGGTTGACCAATGTGTAAATGCTCCCATGACAATAACTACACATGTAATTGGACATAGAAATTAGGGATTTAATATATTAAAGAATTAAACATGAATATAAGTGGCCGTCCATACCCAGAGCAATAAAACACACCTGCCGATTTGGGTGCGGCCCACCATGCAACACAGGCACATTTGTCTGTATAGGTTGGCAAGAATAGCTGACCCCCAGTGATACTCACTACACCCCTCCATCGTCTCAAGCAATGGAAGATAGACCATTGATGTCCAACTACCAATGCTGTTGGTGAATAACAGGGAGCCGAACATATGAAGGATGTAGCGTCTGGCGTGTTATAACAACACTTGCTCATCAGCGTAAGCTAGGGAAGCTTGTGCACACAGTTCCCCTTAAATAGGCTGCCCTTTATGTCTCATGCTAGGGGGACTGCACCCAATAAAGAATGACAGAGGTTCTGCCAATTGTGGGTAGTGCTACCAGTGACTGCTCGACCCAGTAAGACGGCAACATCCTGCAGTGTTGGTGTCATCTCACCAACATGTAGGCGGAATTTATGGGTCTCCCGCCTCCACCTCTCTAACAAAGCACCATTCAATGCGTTATCAATCTGGATGTGACCTACTTGGGTCACTCCAATGAGTCCAGCTTGTACGACATAAGGTCGTACTGGTGGGTGAAGGTTTCACAGTTGGTGAATCCTCACCCTGATCTCATCATTGCCCTGTAACAAAGAGACATTAAATATATTAATCAACTATTTGAATAATTAGAACTCAAATTTATAGGATAAATATTGATTACTGGCATACCGTTTCATTCCAAACATCCTCCGATCGATGATGCTTCTGAAGACGCAACACAGATCTGTCATCTGGAGCTGGATTTTGCTCAACATACCGAGCAGTCGAAGTCGAAGCATGTCCTCCTAGTGTTCTTACCATCTCTCTAGAAAATTTGAAAATAGTAACCAATATCCAAGGGCTAACAATAAAATTACACATATTACAGTATTCTTATCGAGCACAACAAAAAAATGAAATTATATTTATTATTATTATTATTATGTAATTACAGTAAATAATGAATGAAATGCAGGTATGAACCTAAGTACAACATTATTGATGTCTATTAGGACATGTTCTTTTATTGTGTCCCCTTTCAATGCATATGCTACATATATTTTAGGACGAGCCCTCCCATGCGTCCATTTCGTTATATAGCCGGGTTGAGAGTGGCCGTCCTCTACCATGCCTCCACCTCGTGTGATCTGCAACAACTATAGGTCCAATGTGCTCCGGCCATAGAGACTGATCGGGAAGAGGGTGAAACAATGGAGCATACGCAATTGCGTACATGGTAAGGCTTTAAAATGGATCAACATACTGTCCGTACTTGAGCCGAGACGCGGTACAACATGCCATCACATGGTGAGCACGGACGATGAAACAGTTGCCATGTACCACAAGTGCAACTCCATTCATTCATCGTTACAGTATGGCGAGTCTCCCTTCTGTATCCTGATTCAGTCTGCCCACTCGTAGTTGTTACCTGGAACTCCATAGTGTTTCGATCAAATAATGTTATTGTACGTCTCCTTGATTTCAAGGTGGCAAGTTCTATTTCAGCAAAGACTTTTGGTGGCCATAAAAGAACCTGTGAAAAATATGCCCCGGCTACATCCCTGCGATTAATGAAATATTTATTACATCGATAAAATGTCATCTCCACAAGGGCAATTACAGGGAGGGCTCATCCCACTTTCAAAATGCTGTTGAAGACTTCCGATATATTAATGGTCATGTTGCCATAGCGATAACCACCATCATACGAAAGTGTCCAACGTTCTTTAGGCTCCCGTTCAATCCACTCTCTGATCTCATCATTGGAGCGTATGAAATGGTAATACAAGGCATCGAACTTCCTCCTGGAAGGTCCCCTCGCTATCTCACTCAACTTCTTCTTCATTGTAGCATTTTTGAATCTGTGATTGAAGCTACTAACAAGGTGGCGAGTGCAATAACGATGCTGCCCTTCAGGCTCAGGCCAAATGATTGACATCCCATTCTTGATGCCAGCATGTCGATAAGATATAATACATATTGGTTGGCGATCGCCAGTCACATATGTACGTAGACAAAACAGGAACCAACCCCAACTCCATGCGTCCTCTTTGTCCATAAGAGCAAAACACAATGGCCATATACCATTGTTAGCGTCAAATGCAATAGCTATTAGCAGCTTCCCTATATATTTCCCATATAAATGGATACCATCAATACTAATTAGTGGACGGCAACACTTGAATCCCTCAATAGATGCACCAAATGCCAGAAAAACTCGGCGAAAGATTGCCTCATCTCCCACCAGGCTTTTATATTGCCAGTCAACAACAGTGCCTGGATTTGACTGTTGCAATGCAGTGAGTAGCTTAGGTAGCATCGAAAATGCATCCTCATGGGAGCCAAACAACCGCTTAATCACTTCCTGTTTTGCTGTCCATGCCTTCCGATACGAAATGTTGTACCCATATTGTTGTTGTACTACTGCTCGAATTACTGCAATATTTATTTTAAAATTAGCAGTCACAATAGGTGACACTATAGTAGCAACAAAATTTGTTGTCAAGGCACTGTGGTCCTCCGCCAATACAGTGGTAGAACATGTATGTGGGCCCCTCAAAACCGAAATCTCAAATGCTCCTAGTCTTTGTTTGAGCACCCCACGCAAATACCACTTGCACTGTGATGCTTGCACGCACCTTAGGGCTACGTAATCAGGCTTCGACCTGTGCACTATATATTCCAGCTTGTTTTTTATATGCCACTCCTTAACTGCAGTGACTAATTCTTCCTTCGTTTGGAACACTTGTCCCTCCTCCAAGAAAGTTCCCGTTGACCGAATTCTTCTACTTTCCTCCCAGTCACAACATACTTCCCGGTCTGCCTATGAGACGTCTTCGAATTCAGGAACAGGAGCTTTGGCAAATGAAGGCCCGGAACCATCATCATCATCATGTAGTTCATCCTCCTCCTCTTCAAACCCCACATCTGCATCTTCATCGGATGCCTCGGAATCATTGTTAGCATAAGCCCTATCAAACATGGTTGTGCTCTTATTCGCAACCATTCCAACAACCAGTGAAATGCCCACCATTGGACCTCTAGACGGACCTGATGCCTCAACTACACTATGCGATACACGATGTTGAGCTCTTCCCGCAACATTCGCAGCATTTACATACAATTCTATGTACGTCGCCCTATTTTCTAAAGCCATTTCGAACATAGACCTCAATGCCATAGGACAAACGATCTCAATAGGTGTGTATCGCATAGGATTCTGGGATAACAACATTCTCCATGTAATCGCAATATCAATTGTATTATGATCCCAGCTAGTAAATTCATGCATCATTTCCTTCAACTCCGAAAGAGAAATTCCGGACTGCACCCTAAGTATAAACTGCCTTCCACACGTGTAATCAACGCCACCAACAGTTTGCACCGTATCTCCATCATAATGACACAACAATGTTACTACATTGCATGCCATAATTTGTAGACTGAATCACAAGTAAACATACAATGTAATATTAATGACATCACAGAGTATCTAATAATATTATATCAAATTAACAAATGCAACATATTAACTATGTATTATTCATATAATATACAATTTTTATACTATAAATACAATTCCTAATATCTTGTCAATTTGAATAACTTTAAATACTGAAAAAATTCATAACTCCGATTTTAACAATTATAATTTAACAATGAATATTAATTGCGTTACGTAGTGGCGGATGCACGTTGGAGGCACCGGGGTGCATATTTGAGCCTAATGTTTAAAGAGTATGTGTGCTAGTTTGAGCCTCATAAAATCTTGATTATGTCCCTTATTTTTCCATCAAAATTACCCTTTTCTAATTATTTTTAATTCTACTTATATCATTCTATTCTCATATATTTTTTCATAATAACAAGCAAATTATTCTAGCAACCTCTTATTCAATATTATATTAACAAATAAATTTTGTAATATATTATTATATATATCGTAATTATTGTATTAATATTACTAAATAAACCTAATAAAGTATATTTTATAACCATGTAACATAATATTTTTTCTAACTATTCTTAATGTCTTACAAATTCGAATGACTTTAAATTAATCGTAATATATACAAAAAATAAAATTACATCTCCAAATTGTTCAAAATATAGAATTTAAATATCTACAAAATTCGTAAGTCTGATTTTAATAATTACAATATGTCTACAAAATATTTTAAATACATAAAGGTATTACAAACATTTACAAGATAAGGTTACATTTCATAATTTAGCTTTCTAATAATCATATAATCAATAATAAATGAGTATTAATTGTGCTATATCACAGTGCAACACTGAAAAATTATTTAAGCTACCAAAATAAAGAATAAATTGAAATAAAACATAAATTTTATGATATACTATTATATATAATTTATTCTAGCAACCTCTTATTAAATATTATATTAATGAATAAAATTTATAATATATTATTATATATATCGTAATTATTGTATTAATATTACTAAACAAACCTAATAAAAGATATTCTATAACCATGTAACATAATATTTTTCTAACAATTCTTAATGTCTTACAAATTCGAATGACTTTAAAATAATCGTGTATATATATATATATATAAAATTACATCTCCAAATTGTTCAAAATATAGAATTTAAATATCTACAAAATTCGTAAATCAGATTTTAACAATTACAATATGTCTACAAAATATTTTAAATACATAAAGGTATTACAAACATTTATAAGATAAGGTTACATTTCAAAATGTAGCTTTCTAATAATCTTATAATCAATAATAAATGAGTATTAATTGTGTTATATTACAGTGCAACACTGAAAAATTATTTAAGCTACCAAAATAGTGAATATATTGAAATAAAACATAAATTTTATGATGTACCATTATATACAATTGATTCTAGCAACCTCTTATTCAATATTATATTAATAAATAATTTTTATAATATACCATTATATATCGTAATTATTATATTAATATTACTTAACAAATCTAATATAATATATTCTATAACCATGTAACATAATATTTTTTCTAACAAATCTCAATGTCTTACAAATCCGAATCACTTTAAAATAATTGTAATATACATTAAAAATAAAATTACGTCTATAAATTGTTCAAAATATCAAATTTAAATATTTAAAAAATTTATAAGTCAGATTTTAATAATTATAATATGTCTAAAAAATATTCTAAATACATAAAAGTAATATAAATATTTAAAATATAAGTTTATATTTCAAATTATAGTTTCTTAAAATACCATATAATAAAAAATAAATAAATATTAATGTTGTTACACTAAAGTCTAACGCTAAAAAATTATATAAGCTACAAAAATCATTAATATATTGAAAAATAACATAAAATATACAATTAATAATTTTTTCTGCATCATATTATTCAATATTATATTAACAAACAAATTTTTTAACTTACTATTGTATATATTATAAGTATTATATTAATTTGATTAAATCAACCTAATAACATTACTATAGTAACAAATTTCTATAAAATAATATGACATTACAATATGAAAGTATTACAAAATTTAAAAATGACAATAATAACGACTTACATAACTGTGAAAATGAATGGGAGATTGGAAGTTTTGTTTGAGAGAATAATAGGTTGAAAGATATATTTAAGTAATTGAGTGTTGTGAAAAATGTTAAAGAAACTGGTGGTATTTATAGTGGTAAAAGTGAAAAAAAATGAAGATGAAGGGGATGAAGAAGATGAAAATGGAGGGAGAAACATGAGGGTCACAGGAGGCTATTGGGGTTCACGGAAGCAAAGAGGGGGGGGGGGGGGGGGGGGGGGGGGGGGGGGGGGTGTGGTTGTCTGGCGTATGGATGTCGTGTCAATGACGGCATAGGGACATCGTCAGAAACGGCATACGGAAGCCGTTAGCTTTCATATGCCATTTCTGACAGCGTCCAAACGCCATCACAGATGGCATATGAAAGAAACAGCTTCCGTACTCCGTCTATGACGGCATCTGAACTTCGTCTGAGATGGCGTAAGCAAGGGGACAAATTTTTTTACTCAACGGACGATGTTCGAAATGGCGTTAGCTGGTCATGCTACAGTAAAGTGTGCCATTTTCGTAAATATTTTTCTAACTATGCCATTTTGGTAATTTTTTTTGCAAAACGTGCTATTTTGGTAAATTATTCATTCATTCGCCAGTTCCTATGCTCCTATTATGAGAATCATAAAAATCTTGTATTGGGTTCCATTTGGTTTACTTGTTGTTTGTAGTCGACTTTGGAAGTCATGTCTTCATATTGAATGAAATGTTTTGTTATTCTAAGATTTTATATAATATTGACTCTATTTGTTTTTGAAATCTTCTAGGTGTTTCCATTGGTGTGTTATTCTGTACTTTTACATAAATGGCACCTAATAAGGACTGGATGACATATTTAGATTACCGAATTGAAAATGAATCTTATAAAGTAGGAGTTCAAGAGTTCCTTGGTTATGCTTTCTCAAACAATGGTGGAAGAAATGAAATTCGATGCCCTTGTGTGAAGTGCATAAATACTTATTCCAAAAAACGAGATGAAGTAAAGGTACATCTAGAGGCATATGGAATATTGAAGAACTACACATTTTGGTATCATCATGGGGAAAAGCTTAATGAGGGTGAAATTTGTTCTATTGATAATAGTGATCAAAAGTCATAAGGATATGAAAGTGATTATGATATCGATAATCTTTTAGATGAGTTATATCCTGAATTTGGTAACATAAATGGAAGTTGTGAGGATAATGATCATCTGGGTATTCATGTGCAACAAGAGGTGCCAAATGATAAAGCAAAAACATTTTATCGCTTATTAGAAGGATCTAAAAAGCCTTTGTACTTGGGATCTAAGATTTCAAAATTGTCTATACTAGTGAAACTACTTCATATCAAGAGCCTTGGTAGGTGGAGTAATGAATCATTCACTTTGCTACTGCAATTTTGAAAAGAAGAATTGCTTCCTTTTGATTCAACTTTACCCTACTCGTATTATGGTGTAAGAAAGATAATTCAAGACTTAGGCCTTTCGTATAAGAAGATTGATGTTTGCAGGAGCAATTGCATGTTGTATTGGAAGGAGGAAGAAAATTGCAATTTCTATAAGGTATGTGGTGCTTCTAGATGAAAAGATGACAAACATAGCAGGGAACAGAAGAATAGATCAAATGGGAATAAAATATCTTTTAAAGCATTGCGTTATTTTCCAATAACGCCAAGGCTCCAAAGGTTATTTATGTCGAAAAAAAAGGTTCCATTAATGACATGGCACCGTGATAATAAATCAAGGGATGGTAAGGTGAGACATCCCGTTGACTCAATGTCATTGAGATCTTTTGTTGAACTTCATCTGCAGTTTGCAATGGAGCCTTGTAACATGAGACTCGAGCTTGCTAGTGATGGATTTCAAACTTTTACAAATTCTAAAACACCTAATAGTATATGGCCAGTCTTGTTAATTCCATACAATTTTCCACCTTGGATGTTCTTGTAGCAATCTAATTTTATTTTATCAATGTTGATTCCTGTACCTAAGGACCAAGAGATACTATTGATGTATTTTTACATCCATTGATTGAAGAACTAAATACGTTATGGAATGTGGGGATTAAAACATATTTAGTCATGGACATATTTACGTCAAAATTTTGGCATCATGTTGCATTTGCCCATACATTTAGCATGTGAGGCTATGATTGGTGGGCCTGTTCAATATCATTGGATGTTCTCAATAGAAAGACATATGTACATTCTAAAGTCGTACATTTGCAATAGATCCGGTCCAAAGGGCTCAATTGCAGAAGGTTATATAGCAGAAAAGTGTATGACATTTTGCTCAAGGTACTTGGATGGAATGAAGACAAAGTTTAGTCGTACAGAGAAAAACAATGACAATAGAACAGCTGAAGCTGATGATGGGTTGTCTATTTTCACCCAACATGGAGAACGTGGAGGCGGTAAAGTGCCTGATTTCGATTCATGTTCCTTAAAGCAATGTCATATCTATGTTTTGAAGAACACTGCTGAAGCTCAACCTTTTATTGAGTAAGATGCTCATTTTTCTAACATGTTATGTTCTTTTATTTACTTCTTTTCATTTATAATTTTCCTTCAAAATTTGTGTGTACACTTGTATAGAATTTTATGAAATTGAGAATACGCCATAAACATCAGATGGAGAATGGACAAGAAAGTTTATTCATTGGTTTCAAAATAGAGTAAGTCCACTGTATTAGCCAAATTTTCTTCCTTCAATGTTATTTTGATGCATATCAATGTATATTAAACCATGTTGTTCTATTATAGGTAAGTGAGTTGTACAAGAAAGACCAAAGCAAGCGAATGGAAGATTTGCTTTCGCTATCTCGTGGCCAAACAAGATATGTGTTAGCCTACACTAGTTATGTCGTAAATTGATATAGATTTCATGCGGTAGGTTATGACAATGCTTTAAGAACTCAAAATAGTGGGGTGATGGTAGTTGGTGATACAGGAAATGGGACCGAAGAAGTAGAAAATTATGGTGTTTTGACAGAAGTTGTTGAATTGCAATACATTGGTGGCAGGCGTGTTGTATTGTTCAGGTGTAATTTGTGGGACATACATGATAGGAAAAGAAGCATCAAAGTCGATGAATATGGGATCACTAGTGTAAATTTTAAGAGGTTTTTGAAAACAAATGAACAATTTTTACTAGCTAGTCAAGCATCGCAGGTGTTCTATGTCATTGACAATATACATAAAGCTGGTTGGCACCTTGTTATTCAGACACAACCTCGTACTTCATTCTAGATGCAAGGTAGCGCTGATGATGAAAAGCATACAGAACATGTCAATGAAGCATATCAACAGAATGAATCATCAAATCCAGAGCAGGTGGGATCCACTTTATTCGACTTAGATGTTGAGATCAATTGGAGGAGGACGGATATCGATCCCGTCACTGTTGATTCATCTTCAACAATTAAGAAAAGAGAAGGGAAACGAAATTCAGATATACATATCGTCTATCTTACAATTTTTGTGATAAGTTTGTATTTCATTTGGCAATTTCCTATGCACATTTTCTATAAAATATATTTCATTCTATACTAGATTGAAAAAATTGAGGTGGTTCAGACATGTCAGAAGGAGACCAGATGAAGCTCCAGTCAGAAGATGCGAACAGCCTATTACTACATTAGGCAGAAGAGGTAGAGGCAAACCAAAGAAGAGATGGCTTGAGACGATCCAACAAGACCTTACCCACCTAAACCTTCGAGAGGAGATGGCCTTAGATAGGGCCCAATGGAGGGCTAGCATAGGGGTATTAGATGATCCGGTTAGAGTAAGGTAGTCTTTATCTCTATCTTTCTATCCCTATCTCATTCTCTATCTCGTTCTCTTTCTTTTTCTCATCTACTTTCTTTCTTTCTTTTTTTTTTTTTGGGGGTCATACTTATGCTTTCTGATGTTTTCTCCCGTGCTAGGTACTTGGCTGATGGATGTAAGACCATCTTCTTAGGCTGGGGGTCCAAGGAAACAACCTCTCTTCAGGGTAGCCCCTGAAGGGGGAAGGCTGCGTACATCTACCCTCCCCAGACCCTGCTTTTGGCGCGAGCCCTTGGTGGCACTGGGTTTGTTGTTGTTGTTGTTGTTGTTGTTGTACTATATTGACTGAAATATTGGTTTGATTTTTTTTAGGAAAAATGATACATCCAAGCTCGTCAGATAATGAAAGGGCAACATCTAAGTCTTCGAAGAGATTCCTAGCTCCTGGTACATTGAGTAGGGGACGAGGAAGGGGATTAAGACATTTGATCCTTACTAAAAGTGCATTTCAATCAAAAAACCCTTCAAGTAGTACAAGCATGCATATTGATGATCCCAATCCAAGTATTCCGAACGAGACACCACCAAATTGTATGGAAGTATCGACAAATGTGCCAAATGAGACGAATGAAATGAATAATGCAAGTGAAGGTTCACTTGCTCTTGGGTGCTCAAGTTGAGATACAAGTATGATTTCATAGTTTTCAATTTTTTAATTAAGTATATTGACTATTTATTGTATAACGAATGTGGTAATAAATTATGCCATGTCATAGGTAGAAAACCTGTGAAAAAAGTTGGAAGTGGTAAAAACAAGAATGAGAAGGTAGCGAACCTAAGTGTTGGCACAAAATCAGGTATGGTATTCTTCCATAGACGTCCTGTTGGTGACAATCATGAAGTATTTTCAAGACATCTGGGAAAAATTGTTCGTGACCGCAATAAATGTCCTATGCAAGTACGTCACTGGGAGGATATTGGTAATGATAAGAAGGTTCACATGTGGGCTGCTATTATAGTACATAACTATTTTCATGCAATGCATTTTATTTGCACAGTAATTTAATTGTCGTATCTTTTGATTATTTTTTAAATGATAATTCATCACAGGACAAATTTTCAAGTAATGATGACATGGAGAGCCATCGCCAAGATGTTTTAGAGCATATGCGTACTTTGTGGAAAAGTTGGAGGTCACATATGTACACCAATCATGTGAAACTAAAACAGTTGGAAGAAGCTTTGAAAGAAACACCTAGTGGTGTGGATCATGACGATTGGTCATGGATCGTGAAAAGACATTTTTTTTCTAAAGAATTTCAAGTAAATTTTCCTATATTCAAAATTGTGACATATTTGTGTGATTTGTAATACTCAATTTTGTAACATACAATTGTACTGATTTTGTCCAGTCAATTGCGGGAACAAAGTGCAAGAAATTCAGAGAATAGTTCTCAGTTAAAAAAGAACTGCTTCATCGTACCGGGTGTAAACCATTTGGACAAATCATTTATAATGATCTGGTAAATTGTATTTAATTGACAATTTTAAAATGATAATTATTTTTACTTAATTTTTATTGATATTTCATATAGGGAGGAAAAGATGGACAAGAACCTGATGTGGCGATGGTATTTTTCGAGATGCATAAAAAGGGAACCACCTTGGTTACAGAAGAAGCAATTGAGTTGTCTCCTTTTGAGTTTATTCTCATTTTATATGTTTTTCATTGTTTTTACTCTAATTTATTTACACCTCCACGACCACATTTGTAAAACTATACAGGAGAAGCCTCATCTCTCTTACATAGAAGTTGTTGATGATTGTTTTAAGCCACCAAGACATAATTATGTGATTGGCTGTGGAGGTGGAATGAGACCAAAAGATGTGAGAGGCCCCTATTGTACAAAAGTCCAAATACAAGAAGACCTTCATTTAAAAGATCGAGAGATATCATCCCTTAAGGAAGAAATGAAAAAAATGAAGGCTCAAGTGAATATGCTTATGAGTGTAATGTTGCCCCACCAAACTCCATCTCATTCAACCGATGGACATGACCAATATCATGACAATGATATGAGGTTAGTAACTTATGATTACCAATATAAATTAGCTAATTACTTCCTTTTTTTTTATTATATGATTGGTTCATTGATTTCTTCATCTATCTTGTGACATTGCAGTATTGAATTGGGAAGCCATTATGGTTAAGAGTGAAATTGGGAGGTATAATTTTTAGATATGTTATGGTATTTTCATAATCTCTTGAGATATTACTCATGTTTTTAATTCCTTGGAAATTATGATATCTGGGTTAATATCTTATGTTTGAAGTGGGAAAAAAGGGATTTTGGTACCACTTGTTGGGTTCAATTTCTATATGTTGTTTGAAGGAATTCATACAAAGGAAAGTGTTAAGATTTAATTTTAATGTTGGAATGGCACTTCTAAAATATAATTTGATTAGTTCATGTTGAAATCAATAATTTCTTTGGTGATATGTTTGTTTCTTGTTGATTTGTGCTTGTAGGGTCAGTATTTTAGGTTGGCTTCGCGACCACACCCCCCCCCCCCCCCCTTCCTGGATTTTAAAGTTTGGTTGTAATATTTCTAGGAAATGCGGCGGACAATGGATAACTCGATATTGAAGTTGTATGTACATTGAGTTTAGAGAGTTGATTAATGATCTTATCACTTCGACCTAGTTTTGTTATAGAGTATGAAGCGTTTCTTTGAGGTTGATATCTCTCTTGCTATCTTGGTGGTGTTGATTATTTAAAAGCTTTTGCTTCTGGTTTTTTATGTGTGGATTTTATGGTACGAAAAGTTTCATAGAGATGGGAATGATAAAGAATTCACTAGTCATTATAGTAGCCAAGTCAATTATTTCTTTTCTCTTGCTATAAATACATCAATGTATTATTATAGTAGCGCCATTTAACCTATTATGTCAATTTAGATTATCTTTTACATTTTTTCTTGTGTATTGATTGCTTGTTTTTTGTATTATGTTGGATAATACTACAAGGTGGATGATGCTTGTGACGCAATGGATGATGCTTTGGAACTACATATATATTGTAGAATAATTTTAAGTGTTTTACTACTTTGTCAGCATTATTTTGGTTATTATTTTGGCATCAGTGATCGAATATTTGTTTTTTCATTGTGGAACGTTATTGACATTTGATTACTTTAGTTAATTGATGAAGAAATGAAGAAATTTTCTTTTTTTTTTTTATAAATTAATTGGCTTATTGATGTTTTGATTTATGTTTTTAAGTAATTTCATTTTCGTTTTGATGTATATGTTTGATAGTAGTGTCCCTTACAATTAAGTTTTGACGTGAAAATTGATTATGACAAGTGTTATTGGGAGCACTTAATAATACAATGAAGATTATGATATGGAATTCTTTTTTTTTTTTTGGAACTTGTCATAAGGAACGAAGATGGTATAAATGTTATATTTGTGACTACATTACTCCCATCCAAAATGAATTTGCGGCGGATTTTTGTTTCCGTCGTTACTTCATTTGGATGGGTACACTCCTATCATAAACAAATTTGTGATGGATTTTATGTTCATCGCAAATGTATTTGTGACGGTTTTTGCTCCCATCGCCAATGCATTTATGTCGGTTTTTTGCTCCAGTCGTAAACACATTTGCGACGGTCTTTGTCCCATCACTAATGCATTTACGACGGTTTTTTTGCTCCATTCGTAAACGCATTTGTGACGGTTTTTGTCCCGTCACTAATGGATTTACCACGGTTTTTTGCTCCAGTCTTAAACGCATTTGTGACGGTTTTTTTCCTATCTCTAATGTATTTACGACGGTTTTAAATTTGTCGTCGCAAAAAGCATTAGCGATGGTTCACGACGGTATAATTTCCCATCGTAAATGATATTTTACGACGGGAAATAGGCTAATAGCGATGGTGTTTTCCCGTCGTAAATAAGCAAATTTCTGGTAGTGAGAGGAACACGCCCAGCATTCGAGGTCTCGAATCTCAATCCTACCAAACGCAAGTGATGACTCAGCATTTAAAGCATAGTTATCAACATAGACAGGGACATTATTCCAATCAGCACTTTTACTCAAATTAGGCACACCCAATCCCACCAAAGGGTCAAAACCATCAACCCTATGACATTATAATTCGTCCTCAGTCTGAGGGTGCCAAAAAAAGCTCAAGACCTTCAATTTTCCCTTGAGGTTTCCGAAAGAAATCTCCAACACTCCCATTAGGTAACGAATCACAACATCAGCAGTGGCGAGGAACGATCGACCTAGAATGATAAGAGCGTTGTTCTTCCACCTAGGAACATGGTCCATATCTGAGACAAAAAACAAAAAATATATGCAACTGGGAAGACAAACTTGTCAACCTTGGCAAGTACATCCTCCACCTCCGACAGGATACATGCTATGTCCTATTGGCCAACTGAACTATAACACTTGTTGGCTTAAGATTTCCTTTGCCCAATCCTTGAAAACCTAAGTAAGGGATGAGGTTGACACTTGCTTCAAGGTCTAAAAGGGCTTGACTGGTGTAATGCTTTCCAGTGAGAAATGGGACCATAAAAGCTGCAAGATCTCTAAACTTGGACGGGGCGCCCGGCACCAAAACACTGCTCACTTTTTTGGTGAGTCAGACCTTCTTTGGAGTGTGCACCAGTGCGCACTTCCTTTTCAAATTGAGGTCCTTGAGGAACTAGCATACATGGGAATATGTTTAACTGCATTAATCAATGGCAGGTTGATTTTCACATCTATAAATAAAACCAAGAGCTTAGCCCTCTTTGGGTCGTCCTTCTCCTTCGGTTCTTTCAAGGACCAAAAGAAAAGGAACAATAGGTTCATAAAGCCTTCCTCGTGATACCTCTTCATCAGCAGTGGGAGAGGGAGCGACATCCTTGTCGGTCTCAACCTCGACTTCCCCAAGGTTCTTCTCTCCTGACATTGACACAACCATAACTTGTTCACAAATGAGTATGCTAGGGTTAGAACTTGTCGAATCGGCAAGGTTTGTGAATGGTTAGGAGGGTAACCTCCCCTCTCCTATTTGGTGCTTGGGCCAACTATCCTATCTGGTTCTCTAATATGGCAATAAATTGAGAGTAAGACGAAACAAGTTATGTAGTATCGTCCATAAAGCGGAGCATGCGCTCCTCAAACTGTGAAGTGTGTCCTGGAGGTAGAGGAGGAGGGTTATCATGAGTAATATTGGACAGAGTTCGAGCATCATACCTTGCCCTTACCCAAAAACTGGGAGGGGTGCATTGTTTAAAAATCTAGGCCCTTGTTGGTATTGGAATTGGTGTCCTGAAAAAACTCAATTAGTTAGCTTTAATAATTAAATAAATACAATTATTTTGTTTATTTATTTTTTTTATTATGTTTCACATGTCAAACATGCATGTGAATGTTTTCTAAAACCTTTCTTAAGATGGACGTAGTCTAAGACGACATAGAACGTTTGGTTTGAGTGGTCCATCAGATTAAACCGCAGATAGACTTGGATCAAACTAGTAATATGTTATCAAAGTGTGTTTGCAGATCGGTGATAAGTTTGGACAACTTGTCTGATAAGACTATAATATGATACTTTTGATGACTTTTCTTGGTCATGTGGATAGAGATTCAAGAGTGTTACATTGGTGTTGTCAATATGATTGGAACACTAAGAAAAACAACCTGAATTAGTTGTTTCTTTAACTTCTATAAGAAATATGTAATTTTGTAAGTCAATAACTCTAAATCTAGGAAATAGCCTGAGCTTGTGCATGGATTGTTCATTGCTTTTATATGCCAAAAGGATTAATCAAAGTGCATTGACTTGAATCTTACGTACGTTGGGTAATGGCATGAAGTATAGCAGGAATAGTTGTTCTCTAACGAGATAAAGATGTTCCCTTAGTTGATTCGCAATTATACGAATAGATTCTAGAATATTGGCCAAAGTATTCCATATGTTTGACACTCGAAATTAATATAGAAAATTTTTCTATATTATTGAATTGTTTGAGAAGGGCTAGTCAGGAACTGCTCTGAGAGATGTGAGAAAAGTAACGATAGTATTTAAGGTTACTTTTGCTCACGGATTTCTAGTAGAGGGGTTACTTGTCATAATAAAGGTTATTTGAAAAATTCTTGAGTGATATATTTAATTCTAGAGTGCAGTAAAACTTATTTAGTGGAATTATATTTTACTAAATGGTAAACAATTGTTATCATAAGATGATAATCAGATTTAAAACATTGGGAACTAGAGTTTGATTGTCCTAAGGTCCCTCCATAAGCATAAACTTAAGCATCATTTGAAAAATGTTTCAAAATGAATTTATGAGATGAAATATTTATTTACGAGATAAATAATTTTTTTAGGCTAAACAAAGAATATTCATGAGATGAATTTACATGCGGGAATTTTACAAAAAAAGAGGAGAAATCGCACAAGGGTAGTTATCCGCATGATAATGGGTGGGCCAATCAGATGGCGCCGCGTGGCAATGGCAGATGGGCAGATGGGTGCTGGTGTGGTGATCTGCACCTTTAAGTGCTGCCCAATTAGCGCCTGACAAGTGGCAAATATATTCGGATAAAATCTAGGCTGCGCAACTTTGTTATATGCATACTCTGGTGCTGACCAATGCAGAGCCGCCACATGTCACTATTTTATTTATAAATGTACGCCGTTTTTCAGCAAAGAAATATATGAACTAGGTTTTCGGTTCTTGGTTTTCTCTCACAACGAAAACCCTAAAATTATTTTAAGGTTTTTCTAAATCATTGTTTAGTATAATTTTTCTGAAAAACTATTTTTTGAAAAGATCGAAGGAAAAATTTTGTTCGGATATTTTTCCTAAGTTAAACATTTTTGGGAGCCCACACTCTCTGTGCTAGAAGAAGCCATTGCGAAGAAGATCTTGTGATATCAAGAATTCTTCTTCCAATTTTAGATCTTGAAGTTGGAGTTGGAATTTGCACTTCAAGTATTCTAAATTAAATATTTGATATTTAATTTATTTTTCCTTTATTTCGTATATTCTATATACTATATTTATACTTGTTTTTTTGATTGTCATATTATGAATCTATTAAAGTAAGATCTAGATCTAATTAAATAGTTTAATTAGGTCAAGGCTTTAGATTTAAAATTGAGAATTTTAAATTTGTTTTCCGCTGTGCCTGCTCAAGCCAATATAGGGAAAACTTTTGAAATATGTTCCCAACATTTGGTATCAGGGCCAAATATGAATAGTTTCTTGATTTACATTAAAAATATCAGGTTAGATAAAATTGAAGTATGTAGAATTATGAAAATATAAAATTGGGAATTTAATTAAAGAAAAACAACAATGCTGAACATTATTGTTAAAGAGTTTAATAACAAGATTAAAGGCTCATTAAAGTTTTAAATTGTTTAAAATTTTAGATGAGTCATGATTCAATCAAGAAGTGCAATTCTAAATCGGATCTAATGAATTAGATATTCAAGGAATTGAACAATTTAGATTATTAAATCTGATGTGATTAGATTTTGAACCAAATTGTGAAAATTCAATTTTTAAATATTTTATGATAATCCAAAACAAAGAATGTCTAATAGGATTAGATGTTCGGTTTATAATCTAATGTGATTAAGATTGGACTTAATTATTTGCTTATTTATTAAAATAATAATTAAAAAATTAAATTAAAAAGCGCTAGGCATGCCCCTTCTGAATTAAAAAAATTTTAAATTTTTGATAGGTAAATAATTTAAGCAAATAAATGGCTAATTAGAATTGGATTCTAATTCAGATTATACAATAATCTTTTCTAAAAGAGTATAGAAAAATATTTAACTACTCCAACCTTTGGGCCTTAAGTAATGTTATTCAATAGGTTTGATAGTATGATGCTTATTAAATCTTGTTCACATATTTAATATTATTTAAATAAGTTAAATATTATGTTTAATGTGAATAAAGTTTTAAGGGCGTATAACTTGGTGAAATATTTGATTTCATCAAGTCTGAGAAATTTACCAAATAGATCTAATAAACGATTAGATAATTCAAAAGTTGAATTATTTGAAAAAATATTCTTATAATGTATCTAATAAGATTAGATTATATAGGTTGGATAATTAAAGAAAACTAGTTGGATTAGGGTTTTATTTAACTATTAAATAAGATTTAGAATGTGATTTTAATATTGATTATGAGATAATTAAACTGAAAAGAAAGATCCACTGTTCAAAATTTCAAGTAGAAGCGAGGTTGAGAAGTTGATTCCTCATAGTCTCCATTGCCTGTCTTATAATAGAGTGGATAAGTGCTACTCACTGAAAAGGGCATTTTTTTACGGAATACAGGGTTAAACTTCTTAAGGATAGATGAAGGTATGGGAAAACAGATGTGACTGCATATCCATGGAGTATCTTATTTACTTGTACTAACGTTTAGGTAACATATACACTTGACCAAGATAGTATGTTAGTCTCCTAGGAAGCTTTGTGATATTGTCCTAGAGACTAAGGAAGAAAAGTGAGTTAATTATGTTTAGGAAACATACAAATTAAGAATTGTTCTCACCCCACTAATAATTCGTTACGCCTCTCTCTTATGGAGTAACTAGAAGATTGGTTAGCTCATTGTTGCATACATAAAGAGAATGGTTATATGGATTCCATGCTTTATTTCTTTGCTAAAATTATAAGCTTCATAGGACTAAATTTATCATGTGGGAGCAAGCTTCTAAGTGAATGCTCATGGTCTCCCTTATCAGTCTGGCGGTATATAGTAGGTAGGCGCGACTCCCCGAGGAGAGCGTACATTTGCAGAATACAACGTTAGATATCTCAGGATAGACTAAAGTGCAGGAAAAGCAGGTGCGGCCATGCTGACGGGGATACTCCATGGACTTTTATCAATATCGAGGTAGAGGTGTACACTTGCATACGGTCTACATTAGCCTCCCCGAGGAGCTCTGTTGTATGACTTTAGAGCCTGAGGGAAATGTGGTGTGTTAAGTATGTTTAGTCAAGAGTTTATAAGAAAACATATTTATTTAGAAATGTTCTCATCCTTTTGACATCTTAATTCGATCTCACCGATGGGGAGTTTTGGGTAGTAAAATTGGGTCGCCATGGCATACATGTAAGTATTGGATTGTGAACTCCGAACTTTAATTGTTTTCCAAAAGTGACTTGTTTTACAGTTTTTGATTTCAGGCTGGTTGTTATACTTTTGCATTATGATCAATACTGGTATGTCTTGCTTCTCTATTCTGCTTTGCTCAATTTGATATGGTATGTCTTTGTACATGTGGAGCACTAGGAGATGGTCATAATTCTCCAGTTTGCAGCTAGTAGATCTACTAAGTTGAAAATAACATTTAGAACGTTAGACTAAGACTTAGTCTGTTGCAAGATTCGAACATTAGATTTCGAACATTTTCGGGTGCTAGATACTTGAGAATTCAACTGTAGTAGAGACGATCAGTATTAGAAAGTAGTTTTTGATTAGAGAACTAGCAGCAGACACCAGATTAGGTTAGTAGAGTTCAGTTCAAAAGCACTTCATGTGATGATCGTTCATTTAATTGAGCTAGAATTCTTGATGCAAATATTGATAGCTAATCTCAAACCAGGATATGATCTTTAAATCAGTTTGGATTCGATATGCCGAGCAATAGAAATTATTCATTGTCTGAACAAATGAAAGTACACTTTGAGAAAAGGTGTCATGAGAACTAAAGAAAGAGTCCACTTAGTGTAAACACCTATCTCAGGAATTAGAAACCTTTGGAGGATAAAATAAAACATGAGTCAAAGTGATTTTTCTCTGTTATAATAGCACTAGACAATTTTTTTTAAAACGAATTATCCAAGTACTTAAATACTATTGTTATCAAGACTGGAAAGTCAACATAGCAAGGTATTTGATATCTTATTTCCTCTAGCTGTGACTAGTACGTAATTCACTAGTGTCCTGATGAGTGGGCAATTAGTAAGGGCAACAAGAGATAGTAATTTATGTTAATGAATTTAGTTTTGATTTTAGTAACTATCATGATGCACCGATTTCTTTAGAAATCTGATTTCTATTTACCATTTGTTTAAAATAGTTTTTCAGTTATTTTTTCTGAAAACTAGACTGATGTTTATGTAAATAAAGTGTTTATTTAAGAAGGTATATTGGTAGATAGTTAGCTTTCATTTTTAATTAGTACTATGTTAGTGGCAGTTTTTTCGTATATGCAAGCTAGACTGTCTAACCATATAAAAGAATAATTTCCTAAAGTCCATATAACTTTTAAGTGGTACTTGATCTTAGGTCACATTAATCTAGTATGGTTCAAAGCCGGCTTGATTTGTTTTATGGGATCATTGAGCTCTAAAATGATAACCGGTTTCTGAAGCATGTTTGAATTAATGGTGACTGAAAGAGTCTTTAACATTAAAGGCAATAGAGCCAATAGGCTACTAGAACTTCTTCATAAAATGTTTGTGAACTACTAAATTTTAAGTGAGCGGAAGTGAATAGTACTTCATAAATTATTTATGAATAACTTCTCAATTAGTTGGTAAATGGGTATACCTATGAAGATTGACGTCTTGAATCCTTTGAAGAGTTCAAAGATTTAACAACTATAGTTGGGATCAGTTAGGAAATTATATCAAGTCATTTTGACTGGATCCAAGTGGTGGTTTTGAAAGAATTCTTGTTTTTCCTTACTTCGAAGTGTTGTAGGAAGGATCCATAATGTGTTATTCAATATGGTAAGATTCATATGATAAGCTACATCTGCATACCAAATGGTCTGCTATGCAAGATGTTTTAGAAAGTGTTCAAAAAGTATAGCAGATAACTTGTGTTGGATGGATTGAGAATATGAGATACTTTGTCTCTACAGCTTGATACAACTAATCGTGTAGATAATGTATTAGATACATCTTCAAACAGTTTACTATCACACTACGTACATAAGAGCTTTGGTGTGGTAGGATGGTCAAGGTCACCTGACGAATATATGTTCCTAGTTTTAGCGGTTATGAATGATGGTGAATCATGAAACTCTTTAAGTATACAGACGCAGACTAATGGTCAGGGAAATGAAACTTAAGTTAAAGTAACTATATTTTAACTAAGTTTTGGAACTAGTAGAGGCGTCAAAAGACATTGAGTCCATTAGATTGGATTTATATGGATCTACAAGAATATAGAGCTAAGTGGACGAAAAGGTAGATACCTTCAATGCCAGATTGATGGCAGCGGGTCATATCTTAAAGGAAGGTACCGTCTTTGATGAGATATTTTAGCCAGATATGTTTAATGTAATGATTCAAGATCAATCATGAATCATAACCTAGGAGAAAGAAAGAATTTAAGTTGAGAAGGAGAGAAGAGATGAGGAGTAGAGAGAGAGAGAGTGAGAGTTTAAAATGAGAGAAGAAGATTGCAATCTATTTTGTGCAATGAATCTCAATACAAGAAAAATCTAACTATTTTACTCTACTCTTAGCAAAGTCAGTTGAGCTAGAAATATCTACCAATACAATGCATTTAGACCATCTTAACCAAAACTTACTTCTGCTGCCAAAGACATGAACTAAGACCTTCCCACCAAAACTCTTGTGCAATGTTTATAATCAATTCCACTACTTAAGAACATAAATCTCACAATCATGACAATACTCCCTCCTTAAGGACATTCTTGTCTTAAGAATGGAAAGTGGGAAATTAGTTCTTAATGAACTTCAAGTCCTCCTAAGTGGAATTTTCATGATACAAATTAGCCCATTGCACCAGCACTTCCTCAGTCTCCTTGCCTTGATGCTGAACCAAGAGGGAATCTGAAATGGCTGTTTGGTTCTTGCACAATCTCACCACTAACAGTTGCTTCTGCAGGTGCAGCTAAGCAAACTTTACCCTTTGCCACATGCTTCTTCAGAAGAGATACATGGAATATTGGGTGGACATATGAATTAGGGGGTAACTCTAGCTTGTAAGCAACACTTCCCAGTTATTCTAGAACCTTGTAAGGCCCAAAGTAGCATGCACTCAGCTTAACATTCCTATGCACTGCCACAGATGATTGCCTGTAAGGCTATAGCTTCAAATAAACCAAATCTCCAACCTCAAAAGACTTATCAGCACACTTCCTATCAGCAAAGAACTTCACTCTTGATTGTGCCAATTGCAAATTGTCCTTAAGTTGCTGTAGCAATTGCCTCCTCTAAAGTAACAATTCATTAACTTCTGTCACAGAAGAAGTAGCCCTTGTAGCCTCATGGGAGAAGGAGGATCATAACTATAGAATGCTTTGAAAGGAGTTGCTCAAAAAGCACAATGAGCTTGCGTGTTGTACCAAAACTCTGCCAAAGCTAGTCATTTGTGCCAATGTTTGGGATAGCTGAATGTCATACTCCTTAGATATTGCGCAACACATTGATTCACCCTTTCTGTCTGTCCATCTGTCTGAGGGTGGTAGGAAGAGCTCAAAGCCAAAGAAGACCCCAACAATAAGAACAGCTCCCACCAGAAATGACTGGCGAGCAACCTATCTCAATTTGAAATAATGGATTGAGGCAACCCATGGAGCTTGTAGATGTTATCCAAGAAGACCTTAGCAAGTTTCAACTAAAATTGGGTGATTCATGGCTATGAAGTGTCCCAACTTATTGAATTGATCTACAGCAACCCAAATGATCTCCTTCCCTTCAGACTTAGGCAACCTCTTAATAAAATCTATGCTTATGTGTTGCCAAGCTCTGTTAGGGATGGGAAAGGGATGGAGCAAGCCTTGGCAATGCATATGATTAGTTTTAGTATGCTGACATATTCATATCATTTAGGTTCATTTTTAAACTATTTTACATTAAATTTTTATCACTTATGCTTGCTTTTGCTCTATTTTCCTCCTATCATTATTTCCTTGCAAAAATGCTCATTTTATGCTAATTCTTGCTACGTTTTACCATCAATACCAACAAGTGAATGCAAGATACATAAAAAAAAAAAAAGCAAAAAAATGGGCTAAACACTATCCACATGCTAAACCAAGGATGAACAACAAACTTGTACAATTTGTCACAAAATGCAAATTTGGGCGGCAAAATGGACAAATCAAATGCAAGAACTTCTTGTAAACTTCAAGAAAACCTTCAAATTACAAGAAAAGCTGAATTTGGGCTGAAAAAAGAAGAAAACACGAAGAAAGAAGCAAGTTGTAAGCAAGTTGCAAAGAAGGGTGGCAAAAGTAGCAAATGAGAATGAAGTTTGTGAAATTTTTTATTTCTTAAATTTACAACCTCATGTACTCTAAATAGGGGTGTTGGAGAAGTGTTTAATCATCAAGTTATTCAGAAAAAAAATAAATCCAAAGTAGAAAAAATAAAGAAAATTCGGACAGAAGAGGAAGGGCGAGAAAAGAAAGAGTTTGGTTTGTAATTTTTTAATTTCAAGTTCTTTTCTATCCTTCTAATATTTAAGTTCATGGATTTTGCCTTAGTTATGCTTTATATTATGCATACTATGAACTAATTTTGTTTTTCCAAGGCTACAATTTAGCCTAAGTTGTAATATACGCTCTTTTTTTGTTCAACGTATTCAAAGTTTGTTTATTGCGCTGTTTGAGTGTTTATCATTGTTATTCATGAGTTTTGAGTTCTTGATCACCATTCAAAGCCTATAATGATTCATAATGAGTCTGAGAGGAGATTTATGATGAATGCTAAAGTGATAAACACCACAAATTGAGCGAATGCTAAAGATAGATTAATGTGATTTCTGTGGTCTTAAGTGTAAACCATGAATCTTCAAAAAAATATTTCTTATTTAAATTCATGAAAGAGATTGATTAGTTAATATGTAAAAGAGCATGCTCAATGTTTCTCAAGAGAGAATATTTAGTAAATTATGGTTTTCGACCATCAACACGTAATAATAACTTGAATATTGAGAATATAAAGGTGTATTGATGCAACTAGGTGAAATTGGATGCCTTGGATCTCATTAAATTGTAAAAATCATCTAAAATTGGTACACCTTTCATAAAATCAGTAACCGTTGTTTTATATCGGAAATCACAAGTTTCAGTCTTCCAAATAGTGCGACAACTACTAATTTTGATGCTCATTCAATAAACAATCCTCGTGAGATGATACACCGCTCATTCTATATTACTTAATACGACTTAGTACACTTTCTAAACAAACATATTAAGCATCAAGTTTCTGGCGCCGTTGCTGGGGATTGTTCTTATTTGAGTTATATCAATGCCAAATAGTTTTGGTACTAATTTGAAGTTGTTTTGTTAAACCTTGTAAATTTTTTTAACAATTGAAGAACAAATTTCTTTTCTTTGATTTATTTTATCTACTTGATTTTATTTGTAAAGTTATATTTTTTACATGTAAAATTCTTATAGCACCCCCATTTAAAATATTGTTTTTGTTAAGTTTTGTTAAATTTGTGTTATTTTGTTCTTTTTCTTGTGGTTTCTCTTTATTTTCATCTTTCTTTTACTTATAAGTTCACTTTGAAAAATTTTTGAATTTTCAAAATATTAGTGTTACTACCCTCCCCCCTCTAAAATTTGGTTTTTGTATTAGATTGTTGTATTTTTAAGTTTTCTTATTTTATGTTTCATTTAACTTTTTAATTCATCTACATAAGTTTTTCAAAGTTAAGTTTGTATTTTTAAGTTTTTCAAAACATTAGTATTACTATCCCTCCCCCTCTAGAATTTGGTGTTTGTTAAAGTTTTGTGTTATAGTGTTGTATTTTTATGCTTTCTCTTTATTTTTACCTTTCTTTTGACTTTTAAGTTTATTTCTTCTTTACTAGAAATTTAACACAGAATGATGCAAGTAGGGATGGCTAGCAACAACTATATGAGACGTCAATATCAAACTGTATTGAAAACACCAATGGGAATTCATGAAATTAATGCATTATCTACTCAACTCTCACTAATTCAAAAATAATTGGATAACATAAGTGTCAAAATTACTCATACTCGTATAGTTAGATGTGAATTTTGTACGGGTAACCATGCTAGCATGGAATGCCAAGTGGGCAACAGTTTTTCCTCATTAGGTTTTAAACAGGTTAACTACATGTTAAATTATGCCCAATACAACCCCTACTCTAACACTTACAATTAAGGATGGATAAACTCTTCTAACTTTTTTGGAACCATCATGAAGCACCTTGGTCACCCATTAATCCACCCCAAGAAAAAAATTATGACTTAGAAGAAACGTTTAGGGAGTTCATGTATGAATGTACAAATTTTACTCAAGAAACCATCGCTATCTTTAGAAATCAAGAAGCTTCCATCCGAAATTTTGAAACTCAACAGGGGCTACATTAGAGGAACTTTCTGAGAGGTCCAAAGACTCCTTGCTTTTCAATACCATCACCAACCCAGGGGAACAAGCTAATGCCATAGTATTGAGGGATGGGGACACATTAGAAGAATTACCTCAACGTGGCATAACCCCCTTGATCGACTCACCAAACCCATCATGACCGACCTACCACCACCAGTGATCGAGTTAGAGTGTCGAGCTTGTCTAACGAAGTCAAATTTTTATGGAGCCAGGGATGACTTTGTGAAATGCAGAAAAGATCAAAAAAGGAAATTCAAGTTGTGGCATATTAAGCTTAAGGATCCAATGATTAAAGAAGGTGGAGGTGGTCATGTAAAGAAGTGTACATTACAAGAAAAAAGGGTATATAACGACAGTGATTGTTGTTGTTAAAAGCCTAATTTACGGTCGTAAATAATTTTAACGACGGGAAAAACTTCTCGTCGTCCACCGTCGTAACTGCTTTCGATGTTAACAATATTTGGGATCAACGATAGTTGAACCTGACCATTGTTATAAAGTATTTACGGCGATACATTTTTTCCATTGTTAAAAGTGAAATTAATAACGACGGCTCAAGTGGTCATTGAAAGTAAAATCTTTAACATCAGGCGGTACTATCGTTAAAAAGTAGGTCAATAACAACAGCAAATGCCATTGTTATAAATATATACCACCACCATACATGAAAAAGTTTTGACGACGACAGAAACGGTCGTTAAAAATTATTCTCGCTAATGATAGAAAATAGTAACGACAATCTAGACCATTGTTCACAAGATTTAGCAAACAACAATTTACTGTCGCTAAAGCATTTCTGCCCTTTTCTTAAATCTTTCTCTACATCAAACGCAAACTATATCGATGAAATTTATCAATGTTAATGACGTTGTGCACATTCATGTCGTACAATGTTTGTTTCATAAATACTTGTACATTCACATAATATAATGAAAAATTTCTGATTATTTGTAACAAATGTGTACATCCTTGTAATACAATGACAATTTTCCAGTCATTTATCGCACCTGTACAACCATGTACTATAATGACAAATTTCACGTCATTTATAGCACCTGTAAAATAACGTAGTACAACCTTTTATACAGAAATAACCTATACATATCCTTGGATGTGGCAATGAATTCTCATGAAAAAATGAAGATGTCATTAAAAAATTCAATATCCAAGTATTAACATTTCATAAATTACATCCAAGCACACTAAAAGTGTACATCCATAATTTGTCACCAGAAATAGCAAAAATTACAACCAACAGAAGTTTATAAACAAATGTTTCAACAACAGTAGAAAATTTGAAGTCTATGTCTTCCAGCACCTGAAAAGAAAGTAAACACCACACTCATGTTAGAAATTTGGTGTTATCCTGGCATTAGACAAAGTTAATCAACGGTAATGCCACAATTTAGCAACAAAGCTAGCAACATAGTACGAGAATGTTGATTCTCTATGCTAATGGTATGACTCTAGAGAAGGCTTAAAAGGCACTAGAGCTTTACTCATGGACTTGGAATCCTCTATGGTTTCCAATTATTTAACTCCTCTTACAGTGAGCCAATGGATTTGACAAGAAAGATACATCCAGGTCTTGTTATGCATGGTGTGGTGAATGGTAAAAATAGCCTAAACTCAAGAAAAATTACAAATAGCTTAACAATGTATTTTGAATGAATACCAAAATAATAGCAAACTCAATCTCCACACTACATGATTCAATCACAAAGTCTTAAATGTACAAAATTCTCAAGCACCACATCGAACTCAATCACATGGTCAAAACTCCACAACGATTCCAAACAACTCAATAATGTATTCTTAATGAACAACAATCATAAATAGACAATATAATGGCCAATCAAATGATTTCAAAAACACAACAACCACAAATTATGCAATGTTGGGACAGAATGGCCAATTGCGCATAAAAATTATACATAAAAAACCATAACAATTTTCATCATAGTTACAATACTAAATAACATTTAAAGAAACTATAATATTTATGGACAAAAAAGTTTGTTTATGTGCATGCCCAATTTCGTCACCATCTTCGAGAGCTTTGCAATAGAAAAGTGCATGGTTGAAGGTTAATAAAGCCAAAAATTCCAAAAAAACTCCACAATTTATTTTTAATGAATACCAAAACAATCTCAAGCTCAAACTCCGCCATATAGAACTCAATCACAAAGTCCAAAATCGACAACAATCTCAAACTTCACATACAATAGCAGAGTCCAAACAGATCAACAATTCTAAACAACTCAACAATATATTCTTAATTACCAAATTAATAACAAACTCAATCACAATATAGAGCTCAATCGCAGTGTCATAAATCCACAACAATCTCAAACTCCACATAGACCTCAAGTCACAAAGTTGAAAGCCACAACAATTCCAAACAACTCAATGTTGTATTCTTAAAAAATATGTCAAAAACACAAATGAGCAAAAGCTATAAGGCAAGAAGAAGAAGAAGAAGAAGAAGAAGAAGATTATCATTGACCTCACCATGCTTAATTAATGTGCTCATCCATCTTAGTAAAAATGGAGTACGTGCCTCATTGTTAGGACCTCTATCCTCCAGTGTTTTTCCTACGGCTACCAAATCAACAAAAGCCTTATTTTCCATAAGAAGTGCTTGCTTTCCTTCTCAAATTAATGAAGTTTTGCAAGAAGCTTAGCCTTGGCCAAAAAAGGTCCCCTCACCTCATTAATAGGCCTGACTCCTCCATAGCCAAACATATGACCATGAGTTTGATGTTTGTTATCAACTTGAAACTTCACAAACTTCATAGACTGACACTAGGAAATTTTCTAAAAGCAATGTCAAAAATAATCTCAAAATTAATGTTTATATGGACCCCTAATATCTCAATCAATTGCATATCCAAGTCTAACAATTGATTTAGCAACCAAATTTCTATGGATCCCATGGTAAATTTGTTCTATTATGCTTACATAAGCCACAATATGGACCCTTATATATATATATTCTCAAATTAATCTCAACAACACAATGTCAAAAATAATCTCAAAATTAATGTTTCTATAAGCTAATAAACCCTAATATATAAGTAACCAGGCACTCGAAAAGCAATGTCAAACACATTATTGTTCAGTTTAAACATTTACCCAGAAAAGAAACTTAAATCAGGTCCCCAACAAAGAGGAGGGACCATGGCTAGGTCGAAATAGCTTGAGAGCGTTGGCTGATGCTTACTTTGCGTATGCGTTAGCAAGTGCACTGGGTTGTATCAAGTAATAAAGAAATGAGTAGAGTATCACTCCCACAAGGATTGTTATTGAGTGAGTACAAAAATTAGTAGCTTTGATGCTATTTGAAAAACTAAAAATTGAGATGTTGATATAAAATAAAATAAAATAAAAAGAAACAAAATATGCTAACTGATTTTTAGGTAAGGCTTACTGATTTTTATGAAGTTTTTATGATTTAATAACATCCAAGACATCTGATTTCACCCAGTTGCATCAATACGCCTTTCTATTCTAGTTATTCAAGTTGTTATCACGTGTTGATGGTTGAAAACCCTAATTTACAAAATATTCTCTCTCGAGCAACATTTATCATGCTGTTTTACATATTAACCCATCACTTTCATGCATGAATTTAAATAAGAAAAGTGTTTTTAAAGCTCAATGATTTTCACTTAAAAAACACACAAATTGCGTTAATCTCTCTCGAGCATTTGCTCAATTTGTGGTGCTTATCACATTAGCAATTATCATAAATCTCCTCTCGGACTCATTATGAATCATTATAGGCCTTAAATGTTGATCAAGCATTTAAAACTCCTGAAGAACAATGATAAACACTTCAACAAAGCAATAACAAAACATTGAATACGTTGAATTAGAAAAGAGCGTATATTACAATTTAGGCTACATCATAGCCTTGGAATAACAAAATTAGTTCATGATAAACTTAATATAAGACATATTTAACACAAAATTCATGAACTTAATGAAGAGAAGGATAGAAAAGAACTTGAAAATGCAAGATTTCAAACCAAACTTCTTCTTTTCTCCTCCTTTTTTCTTCCTACGAATTTCTAACTTATTTCTCTACTTTGTATTTGATTTTTCTGGATTGTATGTTGCTAAAACATCTCCCAAGCATCCCTATTTATAGTACCTATGGTTGGAATTTAAAAAAAAACACAAAAAAATTGCAAGCTTAAAGCTCATTGCACCTCCATTCTACTCCTTGCCACCCAATTCTGCAGATTTCAACAAGCTGCCTATTTTTTTTTTTTTTTCTTGCTTTGCACAGCCCAAAATCAGTCTTGACATCATTTGAACATGTTAATGAATTTTTTAATTCATCCTTGCATTTGATTTGTTCATTTTGCCGCCCAAAACTGCAAGTTGAAGTGAATTGTGCAGGCTTGTGTTCATTTTCTGCAACTTCTATTCTTTGCGGTTTTTCTTCAATTGTTTCTAGATTTGGCCTCCCAAAATCAGTCTTAACATCAACCTGAACATGTTAATGAAGTTAAAATGAGGTTCTTTCACTTGATTCTTCCATGTTGCCACCCAAAATTGCAAGTTGAAGTGAATTGTGCAGGCTGGTTTTCATTTTCTGCATTGTTGTTGTTCTTGCTGTTTTTCTTCAGATTTTGGAGCTTAGCACCACCTAAATTCAGAGTTTACATCAACTTGGACATGTTAATGTATTTTTTAATCAATCCTTGCTCTTGATTTGTGCATTTTGCTACCCATTTTTGCAAGTTGAATTGAATTGTGCATGAATTTGGTGATTTCTTGCTAAAACTAGTATTTTGGTTGATTTAGCTCATTTTTATGCTTTTGATTGATGTATATTGCATTCAAATATTGATGTTGATGATAAAACCGAGCATAATTTTGCATAAAATAAGTGTTTTTGCAAGAAAATGACAATATGAGCGAAAAGAGCGAAACCAAGCAAAAGCGATAAGAATTTGATGTAAAACGGTTAAAAATGAACCAAATGATAAAAATAATTATATACTAAGTTAGACTTATCAAAATACCCCAAAACTTAAATCTTGATCGTTCTCAAGCAGGGCTAACTATTAAAGCGCAAAATCTCATGTTTTTTAAGAATTCTTCCACAATTTAAGGCAAGTATACTCTTATTAGAAAAGAACAACCAAAGCTTAAAGTTTTAATGTTTTAAAGGCAAAACCATCTTTTCGAAGGAAATATCTATCAATTACCTAGGTGAGTGAGTTCAAAAGTTAGCTAATAAAATTAAGTTTATCCGTTCTTTCTAATTTCAAGATATTCAAACTGAATAGAAAACAAAAATCATACCACTCATAACAAGACTCATCAAGTATGCCCAAAACTAAAATTATTCACAATATGTGTCTTTTCTTTTTCTCCCTTTTTTTATCTAAGGAATTTAATTGCTCAAGACAATCTTGGCTCATGAGTATATCTTCAGTGAGAATCAAGCTTTGACTCTTGGGCGATGACCTACAAGTAAGAGAAGCCACCACTGAGACATCCCCAATATTACCGTGTGAGTATATCTTCAGCGAGAATCAAGCTCCAACTCTTGGGCAATGACACATAAGTAAGAGAAGTCACCACTGAGATGCCATCATTATGACTTCCCAAGTATATCTGCAGTGAGAATCAAACTTCGACTCCTGGGCAATGACCCATAAGTAAAAGAAGCCACCACTGAGACGCCCTCTTAACGGGTAGCACATATCTTTAAAATTATTTATATAGGATGGCGGTGCTAGAGATATTTTCCTCTCTGTTTTTTTTTCCTTTTTCTTTTTTGGTGGTTGGTTCCTTCTTAGCTTTTTAAGTACTCTTTGAAGGGAGCTTTCAATGTAGCATCTCCCGTTCCAATTGGCCCAAGGTACCAGGTGTTGAAACACCCCTACGGATCTACTTGCTTGAGGTACCAAGGCACGAAACCATCACACCATAGCATATATCCAAATGATAGACGCTTTTAACAGGATAATGTTGCTTAGAGATTCTCTCCATCTATTTTTATTATATTTTTCTTTTATTTAGACTTAGGCATAACTTTTCAAAATCTATTATGTAAATGATAATCTTAATGTAATCTATTCAAGTTTGAGCATATTTTAATTAGAAAGAAAAGTAAAACAACCTTGCTAACTAGTGAACTCAAATACCATGGTTTTATCAAGATAGTGCCTTAGATTAGATCATGTTTTGCAGTTAGAACACAAAAACAATTGATTATCAGGTTATTCAAATTTAATTAAAGTAAACGAGCTCAAAAGAGTAGAAAAATTGCTTAAAAAGCATGCTGATAAGTTCTCTTTTTTTATATTATTTTTTTAAAAAAGACTAATGATTAAAACTGTAGAAAATGGACAAATTTTTTTGTTAGCCGACACTATTTACATCCCCATACAAAGGCTCCGAACTCTTGGAGGTACTAAAGCCGACTCTAAAGCATAAAACAGGAAAACGTTTTCAAAAAATTTTGTTCAAAATTTTAAAAATTGTCTCTCACCCCCAAACTTAAAGTTAACATTGTTCTCAATGTTAATAGAAATATAAGGAACGAAGTAGTGGGTGAGTGATACTTCCTAAGTTTGAGGATTGCTTGTTGATGGTGTATGTTGACATTTTGCCACTCCAAAATTGTTGTAAAATACCTGTTTAAACAAAAATATACATAAACATGAGACAATAAAAAATAATGACAGGAAAAATAAGATAAGGATAGAAATACTTGGGTTGCCTCCCAAGAAGCACTTTAGTTATAGTTGTTACCTTAACTTTCTGAGTGGATTATTTGACATGGTTGACATGAATGGAAGTTTTTTGAGGCTCGAGCTGTCCATCAATGTAAGGTTTGGTCTTTGCCCATTGACTTTGAAAGTATCCTTTTTCTCATCCTGAATCTCAACCGTGCCATATGGAAAAACACGGGTTACAATAAAGGATCCAGACCATCAAGAGCACAGTTTTCCTGGGAAAAGTCATAGGCGGGAGTTAAACAGTAGAACTTTTTGTCCCACTACGAACTCTTTGTTCAAATTGTGCTTGTCCTGCCATCTTTTGGTTCGGTCTTTGTAAATTTGAGCATTTTCATAAGCCTCATTTTTGAACTCATCCATCTCATTGATTTGCAGGAACCTGTTTTCGCCTGCTGCTGCTAAATTGAAGTTTAAGGTTTTTATGGCCCAGTATGCTTTGTGTTCCAATTCTACTAGTAAATGACATGCCTTGCCATAAACCAGTCGATATGGAGACATTCCAATAGGTGTTTTGAATGTTGTTCTATATGCCCAAAGTGCATCATGTAACTTTTTCGACCAAACCTTTCTAGAGGCACTAACTGTTTTTTCCAGAATAACTTTCAATTCTCGATTTGAAATTTCCACTTGCCCACTTGTTTGAGGATGGTATGGAGCACCCATATAGTGTATAACTCCATACTTACTCAATAAAGCTTTAAGTTGGTGGTCACGAAAATGTTTTCCGCCATCACTTATAATTGCTCTACGAGTTCCAAACCGAGAAAAGATATTTTTTTTCTAACAAGTTTACTATAACTCTAGCATCATTGGTCGGAAAAGCAGCTGCTTCGACCCATTTTGACACATAATCTATAACAACCAAAATAAATCTGTTAGAAAATGATGAGGGGAAAGGACGCATGAAATCAATCCCCCAAACGTCAAATAATTCAACAACCAAAATGTTATTTAGGGGCATTTCATGTTTCTTGGAGATGTTACCTTTCTTTTGACACTATCACATTTACTTACAAATTTAAAAGCATCTTTAAAGAGTGTAGGCCAATAAAACCCAGATTATAAAACCTTAGCTGCAGTTTTTGTCCCACCATGATGGCCACCAGTTTCAAGAGAGTGACAGTGGCGCAGAATGATCTCCATTTCCCCCTGAGGTACACATTTTTTGATAATCTGGTCTGCTCAATGCTTATATAAGAATGGTCCTTCCCAAAAATAATGCTTTAAGTCAGCGAAGAACTTCTTCTTTTGTTCATAGGTCATGTCCTTGGGCAGTTCCTGTGCAACCCGATAGTTAACAATGTCAGCGTACCATGGACAATTTAGGATTCTCGCTTACCATCATAGCACTTCCATCCGGGAATTTTTCGTTGATAAAGGGGCCTTCGTCTTCTCGCTCGAGACTTGATAGATGATCCGCCACAACATTTTCTGTACCCTTTTTATCTCAGATTTCTAAATCAAATTCCTAAAGCAAAAGAATCCATCAAATCATTCTCGGTTTTGCTTCCTGCTTTGCAAAAAGTATTTCAGAGCAAAATGGTCAATGTAAACAATTACCTTTGAATTGAGCAGGTAGGAATGAAATTTATCAAATGCAAACACTACAGCTTGTAATTCTTTTTCAGTAGTAGCATAGTTAATATGTGCATCTGTCAAAGTTTTACTTGCATAGTAAATTACATGAAATTTTTTGTTCCTTCTTTGTCCTAGCACAGCCCTAACAACATAATCACTAGCATCGTACATAAGTTCAAAGTGTAAGGTCCAATGGGGTGCTACAATTATTGGTGTTGACACTAGTTTCTTCTTCAAGGTTTCAAAGGCATGCACGCAGTCACTATCAAAGTTAAAAGGGACATCTTTCATCAATAAATTGCAAAGAGGCTTAGAGATCTTAGAGAAGTCTTTAGTGAACCTTCTGTAGAATCCTGCGTGTCCTAAAAAACTCTGAATAACCTTAACAATTATAGGGGGTGGTAATCATTCTATCACTTTAGTTTTTGCTCTATCTACCTCAATTCCTCTTTTTGAAATTATATGTCCCAACACTATTCCTTCCTGTGCCATAAAATGACATTTTTCCCAATTCAAAACAAGATTAGTGGCAGTGTACCTTTGCAGAACCATGGAGAGGTTAGCTAAACAAGCATCAAATGAGACTCCAAAGATTGAAAAATCATCCATAAACACCTCTATGAAATTTTCCACCATATCACTAAAGATTGCCATCATACATCTTCTAAAATTTGCAAGGGCATTGCATAACCCAAAAGGCATTCTTCTATAGCCAAAGGTACCATAAGGACAAATGAAAGTGGTCTTTTCTTGATCTTCTGAAGCTATGGAAATTTGATTGTACCCTTAATATCCATCAAGAAAACAGTAATACAAATGAGCCGCCAGTTTTTCTAACATTTGATCAATGAATGGCAATGGGAAGTGGTTCTTTCGGGTGGCATCATTAAGTTTTCGATAATCTATGCAAACCCTCCACCCAGTGACAGTCCTAGTAGGGATGAGCTCATTGTTCTCATTTTCTACTACAGTTACCCCCCCCCCCCCCCCCCCCCCCCCTCTAGTGATATGGGATAAATGATCCTAGCATCTAATAGTTTGACAACTTCTTTTTTACTATCTATTTCATGACAGGGTTTAACCGCCGCTGAGGCTGAATAGAAGGTTTAAAGCTATCCTCCATGAGAATTTTGTGCATGCATATCGAAGGGTTAATTCCCTTGATATCCAAAAGGGTCCATCCGATTGCTGATCTATGCTCTCTTAGAACCCAAAACAACCTTTCTTATTCAATATTACTCAATTAGACATTAATAATAATAGGATAAGAGTTAGAATTACCAAGATAGGCATATTTGAGATGTGGTGGCAATGGCTTGAGCTCTAGATTTGGCAGCTCTTCTTCTTCTATTTTCTGTTGAATTTCAATTGTGTGAATGTCTTCCACTCTTGTTTCGTTGTGCAAATCGAAAGGTTTACAACTTTCTAGGTATTGGGTACATTCTCTTATCAACTCGTTCTCCGTGTCAAGGGTCCTAGACTCCGTTAGACACACTTCAAGGGGTAGCTTGGGGAATGTGTCCCTGAATGTCTTAGTGACCAACTTATCGACTATATCAACCTCAAAGCAAGAATCCATATTAGAAGGAAATTGAATGGCATTAAAGACATTCAAGGTCACCTATTCATCTTGCACCCTTAGGATAAGTTTTCCTTGTTGCACGTCTATTAGGGTCCTTCCTTCAACAAGGAAGCATCGGCCTAAAATAAGATGTATCTCACGATCCTCTTCCATATCAAGCACTATAAAGTCAGCCAGGAAGATGAATTTATTGACCTTCACAAGAACGTCTTCAATTATACCTCCAAGATACTTAATTGATCTGTCTGCAAGTTGGAGAGATACAGTGGTAGGCTTCACTTCTCCTAACCCAAGTTTTCTGAAAATACAGAGAGGCATTAAATCTATACTTGCATCTAAATCACACACACCTTATCAAAACTAATGAAGCCAATAGTGCAAGGTATCGTGAAACTCCCTTGATCTTTTAGCGTGGGAGGAAACATCTTTTGCAGTACTGCATTCTTCAGTAAGTGCTACCGTTTCGAACTCTCCCAACTTCCTTTTGTTAGACAAGATTACTTTCATGAATTTTGCATATTTGGGCATATGTTCTAACATCTCAACAAAAAGGACATTAATGTGTAACTTTTTTAAAATTTCCAAAAATTTAGCAAATTGTTCATCCGCTTTTGTCTTTTTCAAACGTTGAGGGAAGGGGTCTTTTGGTTTTTAGGGTTGAGGTTCAGCCCTTATTAATTCGTCTTCATTTTGGATTTTTGTCCCTTCCTCATTTTCAATTTCTTGATTAGTATCCGTGGACAGGTCAATTATGGGTTGCTCATTTTGTGCGGTCTTGGTTATTGGAGTTGGTTCATTCAGAGTTTTCCCACTTCTTAATTCAATTACTTGGACGTGCTCACGTGGGTTGGTGGTTGTGTTACTAGGCAAGGAACCTTGAGATCTTTCAGAGAGTTGTTTTGAAATTTATCCGACTTGGGTCTCGAGGTTTCTAATTGACTCTTCTTGATTTCCAATATTTGTTTGTGTTTCTTGCATAAAACTTCTGAACAAATCTTCGAGACCAGTTTTTCTTTCTGGAAGTTGAAAAGGTTGTTTTTGAATCCCTTGATTATTCCATGAAAAATTTTGATGGTTTCTCCACTCGGGATTATAAGTGTTGGAATAGGGATTTTTTTGATGTTTTTGAAAATTTGAAACAAAATTAGCTTATTCGTGGCTTTATGGGGTGAAAAGATTCCCTGTTTGGCACTCTATGCTAGGATGATTCCCTGCACAAAATTCACAAGTTAGCATAGGAGAATTTATGGCATTCACATTTATGTTACTTATCTATTTTTGAAGCATTGAAACCTGGGCAGTTAACTTTGTTATTTCATCCAGCTCGTACCTACCCATAGGTTTCTTTTGCTTAGCTATCCTTGCATAGTTGTTGCTAGCCATTACTTCTAGCAATTCATACACTTCATTTGGGGTTTTGTGATTTAGGGATCCTCCCGCAGCCACATCTACCTTCGTTTGAGATTTAGGTGCTAACCCATTGTAAAAATTTTGGACTTGCATCTAAACTGGCAAACCATGATGTGGGCACCTTCTCAAAAGTTCTTTGTAACCTTCCCATGCTTCATACAAACATTTTGTATCGTATTGCACAAACGAGGTAATGTCATTCCTCATCTTAGCAGATTTGGGTGGTGGAAAATATTTAGCAAGAAAATTTTAAGCCAAATCATCCCAAGTGGTGATAGTTCCTGGTGGTAGTGACATTAACCACGCTTTAGCTTTGTCTCTTAGTGAGAACGAAAACAGCCTTAAGCAAATGGATTATCGCTGACACCATTATGCTTAAAGGTATCGCATATCTCTAAAAAGTTAGCGATATGCAGGTTTGGGTCTTCACTTGGTAGACGGCCAAATTGAATAGTCTGTTGAATTAGTTGTATAATAGCTGGTTTAATTTCAAAATTGTTTGCTTGAATTGGTGGTTGTCGAATGCTGAAAATGCACCCTCCAACAGTAGGTAGAACATAATCTTTTAAGGTCCTTTCATCATCATTTTCAGTATTATTAGCCATGGTTTTAGTCCTTTTTCTTTTCTTGATTAGTCGAAGAGTTCTTTCGATATCAGGGTCAAAAGGAGTTATTTCTTTTTCAATTGAATTTTTCATACAAAGTAAAAATAAACCACTATAACGTTAAAGGCAAGGATAACAATAAAGAGAAACCGATAAAAGTTACAAAAGTACAACACAAAATTTAACAAAGCCAAATTTTAAAGGGGAAATAGGTAATACTAAAGGTTTTGAAAAACTTAGAGATAACAAATCTAACTTTGAAAAACCTATTTGGATGATAAAATAAAATTAAAATAAATTGAAAATTAATCCAATAGCCTAAAAATACAACTATCTGAATTAAAAGTTAAGAAAACACAAATTTTAAAGAAAAAGGGGGGTAGTACCCTAATATTTTTGAAAACTTTAAAATAAAAAATTTAAGTTTTAAAACCCTAATAAAGTGAACTTATAATCAAAATAAAATTAAAAATAAAGACAGAATATAAGACAAATAACAAAATAACAAAAAACCAAACTTTTTTTTTAAAAACACAATTTGAGGAGAGAGGGGGGGGGGGGGGGGGGGGGCATGTTCTATACAAATTTTTTCTTTTTTTAAAAAAGAATTTATCTTTACAAAAGAATCAAATGAAAAATTGCTTAAACTTAAATAAACTTTAAAAATTATTAACAATTTAAACTTAGCACCAAAACTAGTTAGTATCGATATCACTCAAATAGAGACAATCCCCGGCAACGGCGCCAAAAACTTGATGCTTACTTTGCGCATGTGTTAGCTAGTGCACTAGTCGTATCAAGAAATAAGGAAATGAGTAGAGTATCATTCCCACAAGGATTGTTATTGAGTGAGTACCAAAATTTGCAGTTTTGATGCTATTTGAAAAACTGAAAATTGAGATATTGATATAAAATAAAACAAAATAAAAAGAAACAAAATATATTAACTGATTTTTAGGTAAGGCTTACTAATTTTTATGAAGTTCTTATGATTTAATAACATCCAAGGCATCTGATTTCACCCAATTGCATCAATACTCCTTTCTATTCAAATTGTTATTACATGTTGATGGTTGAAAACCCTAATTTACCAAATATTCTCTCTCGAGCAAAATTTAGCATGCTCTTTTACATATTTACCCATCACTCTCATGCATGAATTTAAATAAGAAAAAAGATTTTTTAAAGCTCTATGATTTTCACTTAAAAACAACAAAAATCGCGTTAATCTCTCTCGAGTAGTCGCTTAATTTGTGGTGCTTATCACCGTTAGAAATCATCATAAATCACCTCTCGAACTCATTATAAATCATTATAGGCCTAAATAGTGATCAAGTATTTACAACTCAAGAAGAACAATGATAAATACTTCAACAACGCAATAATAAAACATTGAATACGATGAATTATAAATGAGGGTATATTACAAATTAGGCTACATAACAAAATTAATTCATGTTAAACTTAATATAAGACATATTTAACAAAAAATTCATAAACTTGATGAGGAGAAGGATAGAAAAGAAATTGAAAATGCAAAATTTCAAACCGAACTTCTTCTTTTCTCTTCCTTCTTTCTTCCTACAAGTTTCTACCTTATTTTTCTTGTTTGTATTTGATTTTTCTGGATTGAATGATACTAAAACACCTCCTAAGCATACCAATTTATAGTCCTATGGTTGGAACTTTAAAAAATACAAAAAATTGCAAGCTTAAAGCTCATTACACCTCCATTCTGTTCCTTGCCACCCAGTTCTACAGATTTCAACAAGTTGCTAATTTTTTTAATTTTTTCTTGCTTTACACCGCTCGAAATCAGTCTTGACATCATCTTGGACATGTTAGTGAATTTTTTAAGGAATCCTTGCATTTGATTTGTTCATTTTGCCACCCAAAACTGCAAGTTGAAGTGAATTGTGCAGCCTTGTGTTTATTTTCTGCAACTTTTATTCTTTGCTGTTTTTCTTCAATTGTTTCCAGATTTGGCCTCCCAAAATCAGTCTTAACATCAACTTGAACATGTTATTGAAGTGTACATGAGGTTCTTTCTCTTGATTCGTCCATTTTTTCACCCAAAATTGCAAGTTCAAGTGCAATGTGCAGGCTGGTTTTCATTCTCAGCATTGTTGTTATTCTTACTATTTTTCTTCAGATTTTTTAGCTTAGCACCACCTAAATTCAGAGTTTACATCAACGTGGACATGTTAATGTATTGTTTAATCAATCCTTGCTCATGATTTGTGCATTTTGCTGCCCATTTTTGCAAGTTGAATTGAATTGTGCAAGAACTTGGTGATTTCTTGCTAAAACTAGCATTTTGATTGATTTAGCTCATTTTTATGCTTTTTTTTGATGTATCTTGCATTCAAATATTGATATTGATGATAAAACCTAGAGGGATTTAGCATAAAATAAGTTTTTTTGCAAGAAAATGGCAATATGAGCTAAAAAGAACAAAACCAAGCAAAAGCGATAAAAATTTGATGTAAAACGGTTAAAAATGAATCAAAATGATAAAAATAATTGTACACTAAATTAGACTTATCATGACCACCTACACAAACAATGGGGCAACAGCTAGACAATGTCAAATTTAATATCAAAACAAGAGCAATGTCAAACGCATTAATTATTATACGATGTTTCAACACACTTTTCATTTACAATATCAACAATAAGAGAAATGCAAAAAACATTCTAAAAATTAATATCCCTATAAACTAGTGAACCCTAACATCCAAAGTATCACACAATGGAAAAGCAATATCAAACATATTAATCTTCAATTCAGTCATTGACCTTGAAAAGCAACTTAAATCAGGGTCAAATTTCTTCAGTTCCTCCGTTGTGTGACATTGCCAAAGTCCATTTTCGAGCATGGCATGGTGGACGAGATAGGGAGCACTCATGACAATAATGCAGATAAATAATCAAGAAGCAGCAGCAGCAGCAGAGCTTGAGGAGGAGGCGAGTGAAGCATCTGAAGTTAGTTAAGTTAGTTTCAGTGGGAGCACTACCTATTTCACTTTTAGTCCCTCTTATTTTGTTTGACAAGTTGGTTAGGGAATAAGCCAATGCATTGTGTGTGAGCTAAGCTAATTTTCTTCTCCTATATAGACCTAAAGAAGTGCAATCAAATCTTTATCATGAATTTTAATACAAAAGTTATCTCTATTCTCCCTTAATTTCTATTTTCTCCCTCAAATTCTTTTGTTTCTCCCTTGTTTTTCTAGCTGCTGCATCACTGGTATTAGAGCTTCCCTTCCTCTAACCTGTGGATTATCAAGCAAGAATGGCTAAAAACACTAGATCTGCCACCGAGATCAGAAGGGTTGAAGAGGCCTTCTGTGCGCAGATCAAATCCACTAATGAAACAATGAAGCAACCGAGGACTGAGCTAAAGGCTTCAATCCAAGAGTTGAGAAAAATGATTATTGTGATGTCCCTTCAGCAAAGCAGAGCTCAAGACAGAGGATCTGCATCGACTGGGGAGCAGGGGCAATTAGCTCAGAATGCTGTGATAGCTAAACAATAGCAAAGGGCAACACACAGGTAACAATCTATACTTGTGTGAGCAATTTTTTGTCTATTGATAACACTTCCAATCAAGACAAAACTAGATTAGGCACAATACACTTAAGGGGATTGGCCATGCAGTGGCATCAAAGGCTAAAGAGAGGAAGGAATGTTAATGAATTCCCTTCTTCTGAAGAGTATATCAGAGCTTTGAAAGACAAATTTTGGAACCCTTATGATGATCCTGTGGCTGAGCTGATGAATCTAAAACAAGAAATGATAGTTAGTGAATACTTAGCAAAATTTAATCCTATTGTTATGAGGGCTGATCTCATTGAACATCAATTAGTCAGCTGTATACTCACTAGATTGAGGAAAGACATAAAGATAGATGTTAGAGCAAGCCTACATATGAATCTGTAGCAAGCCACTTGCCTGGTTAAGCTGCCTAAAGCTAAAATGGAAGCGCTGTCCAAACAGCTTAAGTATTCCAAAGTTCCCTTATTACCACCACCTACCTTCACAAGACCAGCAGTAATTAATAACAGGAACACATCTTGGAAGTCTGCACCACCAAGGGTGAATCCATCAGCACCAGAAAGGAATCAAAGAACCGTAACCAAGACTGAATTGCAAGAAAAGAGAGCTAAGGGGGTATGCTACTTTTGTGATGAATGTTTTGAACCTAGACAAAAGTGCAATAGCAAGAGTCCACAGATCTTTGCCATAGAGGCTAAAGGTGAGCCAAAAGGGGATATATCTAATGAATTAGAACCTGTGGAGGAACTTGAAGTAACAGAAGAGCTGCCAGCACTGATATCACTCCGCACTTTATCTGGAGATCAATACTATTAGACTCTGAGGTTACAGAAAATAGAGGAAAGAGGGCTTTGTACATACTGATTGATTTTGGTCCAACTCACAATTTCATAGATGCATCTGTGGTAGCTAAGTTAGAATAAGAGTTGACACCTATGGGGCCTTTGGTCATCTCAGTAGCAGGTGGTAGCAGTCTTGTATGTGCCTTTAAATGCAAGGGGTTCATATGGAGGATGTAGGGGTATATGTATTCAACTGATTTCATGCTTATTCCCGTACGAGAATATGACATGGTGTCAAGGGTGGAGTGGTTATCCACCCTAGGAGATATTAGATGCAACTTCAAGGATCTTGTTATGCAGTTCCACCTTAATGATCAGTTAAGAATCTTGACAAGAGAATTAATAAGAGCCTGCGGACTGATTGGTGCTAGAGCTATCACCAAGGCACTCCTTGAAGCCCCCTTCATAGCTTTATTGCAGATCAATACCAACAAGTCAGACCAAACAGATGTTATAGTTGACAGTTTCATTCCTTCCTTTGCGGAACAGCATAAGTCAGCAGTTCCCAGTGACATACAAAACCTGCTGAATCAATATGCTTCTATGTTCAAGGAACCACAATGGTTACCACCCTCTAGGCCCAAGTTTGATCATACGATACTTCTCAAAGATGGGGCTCAGCCCATCAATAAGAGGCCTTACAGATATACAGCTTTGTAGAAAGATGTTATAGAAGAAATGAAGTAAGAATTGCTCTCCATAGGATATGTCCAACACAGTGTTAGTCCGTATGCTTTAGCTGTAGTATTGGTCAAGAAGAAGGATGGAGTTGGAGGATGTGTGTAGACTGCCAGGAACTTAACCAAGCCACTATCAAGGACAAGTTCTCAATACCCTTAGTTGAAGAGCCCTTTGATGAATTGGGAGGAGAAGTGATGTTTTCTAAGATAGATCTTGATTTTAGTTATTACCAAATTAGAATGCATCAAGAAGACATCCCCAAAACTGCTTTGAAGACACACTTGGGGCATTATGAGTTTAGGGTGATGCCCTTTGGGCTCATCAATGCCCCTTCCACCTTCCAGTTATTGATGAACTCCATATTTGCTCCCTATCTCAGGAAGTTTGTATTAGTGTTCTTTTATGACATTTTAATCTACAACTCATCAACAGCAGAGCATCTGAAGCACTTGTAGCTAGTCTTTGATCTCTTACAGCATCATCAGCTCTTTGCCAAGCAAAGCAAGTGCACTTTTGCTGCTTAACAAGTTGAATATCTAGGGCACGTCATCTCTCATCTGGGGTCACTATAGATCCAAGAAAGGTTAAAGCAGTAAGCAACTGGTCTATCCCTATAAACATCAAACAGTCAAGGGGGTTTTTAGGGCTAATAGTTTATTATAGAAGGCTTATCAAGGGATATGGCAGCATAGCCAGACCCTTGACTCACCTTCTTAAAAAGGATTAGTGGGAGGTGGAATGAGGAAGCACAAGTAGCCTTTGAAACATTGAAGAGAGCCCTATGTTCAGCACCTGTCTTAGAAATACCAGACTTCTCTAAGCAGTTTATTGTAGAGACTGACACCTGCAACGTGGACATAGGAGCAGTTTTACTCCAACAACATCACCCTATGAGAAGGAATTGTTGTCAGTAGTTTATACACTGCATAAATGGCATCAATATCTAATCAACAACACATTCATCATCAAGACTGACCAAAAGACCTAAAGTACTTATTGGACAAAAGATAAGCGCCCATTTCTAGCAGTTGTGGCTATCTAAGTTGATGGGGTTTAGCTACACTATTAACTACAAAAAGGAGAAGGATAACATAGTTACAGATGCCTTATCCAGGATCTCTAGCCAAGAAGTAGTCTGGATGATGCTTTCATCTGTAGAAAGTAACTTGCAACACTTACTCCAACTGTCTTAGCAGCTAGATCCTCACTTGCAGTAGCTCATCAACCAGTTACAGGCCAATAGTCAGAGCCATCCCCACTACACATGGCAACAGGAGTAATTGAAGAGAAAAAGGCAAGCTAGTTGTGGGACAAGATCCAGAACTATGCAAAAAGATACTGCAGTGGCTACATGAATCCCCAAGTGGTGGACATTTCGGTAGAGATTCTACTCTACAAAGGGTTAAGTCCATTTTTTACTGGAAGGGAATGCGCAAGGCAGTACAAGAGTACATCAAGCAGTGCAATAGATGTCAGACTTGCAAATATGATGCTTCAGCATACCCTGGTTTGATCCAACCTCTTCCGATGCCAGACATCATTTGGACAGACATCTCTATAGACTTCATAGAGGGTTTGCCATGCTCATTTGGCAAGGATGTGATTCTGGTAGTGGTTGATAGACCTAGCAAAGCAGCCCACTTTATTGCTCTGACGTATCCCTACACAGCTTTGACAGTGGCTCAAGCTTTTGTAGAAAATGTTTACAAGCTTCATGGACTTCCAAGCACAATCGTTATTGACAGAGATGCAATGTTCTAGAGTGACTTTTTGCAAGCATTGTTCTCAATCCAGGGGGTTGAATTGAACTTATCTACAGCCTATCATCCCCAAACTGATGGGTAAACCCGAGTGGTCAATAGAGGGTTAGAGACCTATCTGAGATGTATGTGCAACACCAATCCTTCACACTGGGTTAAGTGGCTTCCCTTAGCTGAATGGTGGTACAACACCACCTGGCACTTCTCAACAAACAGGACCCCCTATGAAATAGTGTATGGACAGCCACCTCCTATACACTTACCCTATCTGTCAGGTGAAAGCAATGGGGAAGCAGTGGATAGAAGCCTAACACAGAGGGAAGAGATGATTCAAGTTCTAAAATTTCATCTAAAGAAGGCAAAGAACAGGATGGCCCAACCTGCCAACAAGAAACACTCTGATAGAAGTTTTAACATTGGAGATTGGGTTTATTTGAAGCTTCTATCATATAGACAAATCACCATAGCACACCGCATTGATCATAAGCTTTCACCAAAATGCTATGGCCCATTTCATGTCATAGGTACTTTTGGAAAGGTTGCTTATAAGCTCCCTCTTCCTCCCACGGCAAGAATCCATGATGTTTTCCTTGTCTCTCAGCTCAAGCTTCACCATGGACCCCTGCCTCAGCACCCTACTGCAGTTCCTAAGGATTGGAACAGCTTACCAAGAAGGTCACCAGAAGCAATACTTCAAAGAGGATTGGTCAAGAGGGGAAATCGAGCTGCTACTAAAGTTTTAGTCAAATGGGAAGGACAACAAAGAGAAGATGCAACTTGGGAGTTCTTATATGATCTCCAACTTAAGTTCCCAAACTTCCACCCTTGAGGTCAAGTGTGATTTTCAGGGAGGGACTATTGATGCAAATAAATAATCAAGCTGCAACAGTAGCAGAGCTTGAGGAGGCAAGGAAAGCATCAAAAGTTAGTTAAGTTAGTTTTAGTGGGAGCACTAACACTTTCTCTTTTATGCTCTTTTATTTTGGCTGACAAGTTGGTTAGGGAATGAGGCAATGCTTTTTGTGTGAGCTAAGCTAATTTTCTTCTCCTATATAAAGGTAAAAAAGTGTAATCAGATCTTTATCATGAATTTTAATACAAGAGTTATCTCTATTCTCCCTCAAATTCTTCGATTTCTCCCTTCTTCTTCTAGCTGCTGCATTAGATAGTGGCGCGGAGCAAGATTTAGGGTTTTTGTGGGAGGAAGAAGACAAGTGCTCAAACAAATTAGGGTTTTATGTAAGAAGGATGATAAGTCTAAATTAGTATATAATTTATTATATCATTTTTATACATATTTAACCATTTTACATCAAATTTTATTCGCTTTTGTTTGGTTTAGACTATTTTGCTACTTTATTGCAAAAACACCAATTTTGTACTAAATCTTGCTAGTTTTATCATTAATATCTACAAGCAAAAGCAAGATAAATCAAAAAAATTGAAAAATAATAACAAAAAAATTATACAAAATTACCAAAAACACCTAACTTGCACCTTGTTTCACAAGTTTTGCATCAATTTTCAGCTAAAATTCAAGTTTTTATCCTCATTATTCATATTTTATGCATTTCACAATACAATTAGACATTAATTAAAGCTATTTTAAGCATTCGTTTGCATAAAAAAATTAAAAAAATGAAAAAAATCGTAAGTTGCCGAGCAACTTGCAGTAAGAAGGCAAAATTTCAGCTCAATATTTCTTAATTTTTTCAACTAAATACATTGAACCAAAGCTTAAATAAGTTATTTAACATCTTCTTAACATGTTATTGCAATATTTGGGTGGAGGATTTCATAAAAAAATGAAGAAAAGTGGCAAAAGAAATCAGCTTGACATAATCCGTTCAAGAAACTTGCACAGTTCACTTCAACTTGCAATTTGGGGTGGCAAAATGGACGAATAAAGTGAAAGAACCTCTTATACACTTTACTAACATGTTAAAGTTGATGTTAGGACTAAATTTGGGCGGTTCAAAGGAAAAACAAAATTGAAAAAATCAGCAAGTTACAGCAAATCTGCAGAACTTGGCTGTGGAGCATGAAGGTACAATGGGGATGCGTTTTGAAGCTTTTTTTATGCTATGTTGGTGTAACCTTTTCAAGAAAGCTTAATTAACATGTGAATAATCATCCTAGCTTAAATTTGGGAGGTGGTATGAAGAGAAAAAAACAAAATAATTGGTTGTGAAAGTGGCTTGAAGCACAAAGAGCAGTTGTTGCAAAAAATTAACCAATGAAGATGAAGTTTGAGCTGATTTGGGCGGTGCAGCCACAAAAAAAAAAAAATTAAAGTAACTCCATTGATGCATCAACTAGAAGCTTAACCAATTAGGATCAAAATTTGGGCAGTGCTTGAGCTGAAAATAAAAAAAAAAAATAAAATATGGAAGAACGCAGCAAGTTGCAGACCTGTCGTAGGAAGCTCAAATGGGAGCTGATTTTTGAGATTTTTTCTATGTTTTTTATTCCAAGATATACTTGTATAAATAGGGGGTGTGTTGGGGTGTTTTTGGATCCAATTATGAGAGCCAAAAATACACTAGAGTCAGACCTAAGAGAGGGTCGAAGTTGGCTAGTCGTGCACTGTCAACAGCCTCTGTTTTCTGTGTTTTTTGTATATTTTGCTGATTTATTTTTCGTTTTTAAGTTCATGAAATTTGTGTTTGTTATGTATTATATTAAGTTTATCATGAAATAATTTTGTTATTCTAAGGCTACGATGTAGCCTAAGTTGTAACATATGCTTATTTCTAATTCAACGTATTCAATGTTCATGTTATTGTGTTGTTGAAGTGTTTATCATTGTTCTTCATGAGTTTTAAATTCTTGATCACCATTTAAAGCCTATAATGATTCATAATGAGTCCGCGAGTAGATTTATAATGATTGCTGAGGTGATAAGCACCATAAATTGGGCGAATGCTCGGGAGAGATTAACGAGATTTGTACGGTTTTCTAAAGAAAATCATACAGCTTTTTAAAACTCTTTTCTTATTTAAATTCATGCATGAGAGTGATGGGTTAATATGTTAAAGAGTATTCCAAATGTTGCTGGAGAGATAATGTTTAGTGAATTAGGATTTTCAACCATCAACACAGAATAACAACTTGAATATTGAGAATAGAAAAGGCTTATTGATGCAACTAAGGTGAAATTGGATGCCTTAGACTTTATAAGCTGAATAAAACCAAGAAAAATCAACTCTCTCTCTAATCTTGTTTTAACTTTTATTTTGTTTTAATTTATTTTACTTTATTTTATATCCAATTCCTCAATTTTTTGATTTTTCAAATAGTATTAAAACTACTAATTTTGGTATTTACTTACTACAATCCTCGTGGGAACGATACTCTACTTACTTCTATATTACTTGGTACGACTAGTGCACTTGCTAATGCATACACAAATTCTGCATCAAGTTTTTGGCGCAGTTGCCAAGGAATTGTCTCTATTTGAGTGATATCGATACCAACTAGTTTTGGTGCTAATTTGAAATTGTTAATAATTTGTAAATTTTGTGAAATTTGAAATGTAAATATCTTTTCATTCATTTATTTATTTGTAAAGATAATTATTAAAAATAAATAAATTCGTATATACCCCCCATAAAAAAAATTGCTAGTTTAGTGTTATTTTGTTATTTTTCTTATAATTTGTCTTTATTTTCATTTTTATTTTGCTTATAAGTTCACTTTGCTAGGGTTTTAAAAAGTCAAGATATTTTTAAATTTTTTGAAAACATTAGGGTTACTACCCACTTCTTTTTCTTTGAAATTTGTGTTTTCTTAAGTTTTATTTTAGATTGTTATATTTTTAGGTTTTCTGATTAATTTTAACTCTATTTTAATTTTTTTTTAAGTAATCTAGATAGGTTTTTCAAAGTTACGCTTGTTGTCCTAAAGTTTTTCAAAACCTTTAATATTATTAATACCCCTTTCTTAAAACTCAGTTTTCTAAGGTTGTTGTTGTCTTAATCTTTCTCACAAAAAAATTTTTTTTTTCTAACACTTAAGTTTATTCATTTATTTATTTATTTTAATTATTTATTCATAAAAAAAAAAAAGAGTGATGGCTTGCTGCTACTTTATAACATCTCAATACCAAGCTTTATCTAAATTATTATCTGCTCAACTTTCACTAATTAAAGGCAGGCTTGCTGCTAGTACTCCTAAGTGTGAATTTTGTGCAGGTAACCATACTAGCATGGAATGTCAATTGGGTAATATATTTTCTTCATCAGTTTTTGAGCAATATAATTTTATGAGATTTCATTATCAAGGTGAACCGAGACGAAAACTGAGCATTCATGAAATTAGCACAATATCTGCCCAAATTTCACAAATTCATGTATTAGTAGATGAATTAAATGCTATTGGTGCTCATAGATGTAAAGTTTGCGGCAGTAACTATGCTAGTAAGGAAGATCTATTAGGTAATAGCTTTTCCTCATAGGGATTTGAACAAAGTAATTACATATCAAATTTTAGCCAATCCCAGTACAATCTCTACTCTTGCCCTTATAGTCAAGAATGGATGGACCCTTCCTGGAATTATCGAAAAGCATCTTGGTCACCCACTTATCCATCCCAAGAAAAGAGCTATAATTTAAAAGAATCATATAGGGAATTCATGGAAATCATGATTGACTTAAAAAAACAAAGAGCCTCCATCCAAAATCCTAAACCTCAATTAGGGATCACAATAGAGGAGCATTCTGAGAGTTCTGAAGAATTCATGCCTAGCGATACCATCACTAAACTAGGGGACCAAACTATTGCCATAACATTGAGGGATGAAGACACACTGGAAAAACCACCTCAATGTGACATAATCCCCTAAGTCAACTCTGAACCACAAATGACCAAACCTGCCTTTACTAACCCACCACCACCATCCATTGAAATAGAATGTCGAGCTTATTTAACAGGGTCAAAAATTTTTGGAACCATAGATGCTTCAGTGAAAAATAGCAGAAGAGATCGGAAAAGGAAATTCAAGCTGTGGCAAATTAGGCTCAAAGATCCCAAGATTAGAGAAGGTGAAAGAGGTCGTGTCAAGAAGAGAACAAGGAAGAGTCACGGAAGAAAATGGTCATATTGGATGGATGGTGGAAACTCTATTCTCCTTCAGGACATGGAATAGATCCACACAGAAAATCAAGCTAATGACTATAAACTAAGCGCTTCTTGGGAGGAAACCCAAGTATTTATATCTTTAATTATCTAATTTTATTTTCCTTTCATTATTTTTATTTTACTCATGATTAAATAGGTATTTTGCAACAAGTTTGCGGGTAGCACAATGTCAACATGCACCATCAAAAAGCAATCCTCAAACTTCGGAAGTGTCTCTCACCTAATTTATCTTTTTAGTTTTTAAAAAAAAAATAAAGTTTGGGGATAGGAAAATTAATGTTAATAAAAATAATAATTATAATAAATTAAATAAAAAGTTTAACAAAGTTTATTTGAAAAGTTTTCCTGTTTTACGTTTTAGAGTCAGCTTTAGTGCCTCTCATAGTTCGGAGCCTTTGTATGGGGATGTAAATAGTGTCGGCCAACAAAAATATTGTCTATTTTCTGCAATTTTAATCATTTATCTTTCAAAAAAAAAAAAAAAACAAAAAAAAAAAGAGAGAACTTATTATCATGCTTTTTATGCAATTTTTCTACTCTTTTTTAGCTCATTTACTTTTATTAGATTTGAATAACCTGATATTCAATTGTTTTGTTGTTCTAATTACAAAACATTTTCTAATCTAAGGCACTATCTTGATAAAACTATGGTATTTGACTTCACTAGTTAGCATGGCGGTTTTACTTTTCTTTCAGATTAAGAGATGCTCAAATTTGAATACATTACATAAAGAGTATCATTTACATAATAGATTTGGAAGAGTTATGCCTAAATCTAAATACAAGAAAAATAATATAGGGAGAGAATTACTAAGCACCGCTATCCTGTTAAAAAAACGTCTATCATTTAGATATGTACTATGGTGTGATGGTTTCGTGCCTTGGTACCACGAGTAAGTAGATCTGTAGGGGTGTTTTAACACCTGGTACCCTGGGCCAACTGGAACGGGAGTTGCCGCAATGAAAGCTTGCTACAAGGGGTACTTAGAAAGCTAACAAGGAACTAAGCACAGGAAAACAAAAAAAAAAGGGAAAAGAAAATCTCTAGCACCGCTATCCCACATAAAAAAGATATGCGCTATCGGTTAAGAGGGCGTCTCAGTGAAGGCTTCTCTTACTTATGGGTCGTCGCCCAGGAGTCGGAGCATAATTCTCACTGAAGATATACTAGGGAGGTCATAATACATGCATCTCAGTGGTGGCTTCTCTTACTTATGGGTCATCGCCCAGGAGTCGGAGCTTGATTCTCGCTGCAGATATGCTTATATTGACTTGAGTAAACAAAAAGAAAAAGAAATGGTGCAAAAATAATTAGTTTGGGCATACCAGATAAGTCTTGTTATGAGTGGTATAATTTTTTTCCTCTATTCTGTTTGAATATCTTAAGATTAGAAAGAACGGATAAACTTAATTTGCTTAGCTAACTTTTGAATTCGATTACCTAGGTAATTGACAGATTTTTCCTTCGGAAAGATGGTTTTGCCTTTACAACCCTAAACTTTGAGCCTCAATTATTCTTTTCTAATAAAAGTGCACTTGCATTAAATTGTGGAATAATTCTTGAAAAGCATGAGATCCTGCGTTTTAATGTTTAGCCATGCTCGAGGACAAGCAAGATTTAGGTTTGGGGGTATTTTGATAAGTCTAAATAGTATATAATTTTTTATATCATTTTTATACGTTTTTAACCATTTTACATCAATTTTATTCGCTTTTGCTCGTTTTTGCTCGGTTTTGACTATTTTGCTACTTTATTGCAAAAACACCAATTTTGTACTAAATCTTGCTAGTTTTATCATTAATATCAATAAGGAAAAGCAAGATAAATAAAAAAAATTACAAAATAATAACAAAACAATTATAAAAAATTACCAAGAACACCTAACTTACTCCCTGTTTCACAAGTTTTGCATCGATTTTCAGCTAAAATTCAAGCTTTTATCCTCATTATTCATCTTTTATGCATTTAAAAATAAAATTAGACATTACTTAAAGCTATTTTAAGCATTCTTTTACATAAAAAATCCAAAACAAATTGAAAGAATATAAAAAAAATCACAAGTTGCAGAACAACTTGCTGCTGGAAGGCATATTTTCAGCTCAATATTTCTTGATTTTTTCAACTAAATACATCGAACCAAACCTTTAAGAAGTTATTTAACATCTTATTAACATGTTATTGCAGTATTTGGGTGGAGGAATTCATGAAAAAATGAAGGAAAAAGGCAAAGAAATCAACTTGACAGAATCTGTTCAAGAAACTTGCGCAGTTCACTTCAACTTGCAATTTGGGGTGGCAAAATGGACGAATAAAGTGAAAGAACCTCTTATAAACTTCATTAACATGTTAAAGTTGATTTTAGGACTGAATTTGGGTAGTGCAAAGTAAAAACAAAATTGAAAAAATCAGCAAGTCACAACAAATCCGCAGAACTGGGTTGTGGAGCATGAAGGTCCAATGGGGATGAGTTTTGAAGCTTTTTTTCATGCTATTTTGGTGTAATATTTTCGAGAAAGCTTAATTAACATGTAAATAATCATCATAGATCAAAATTTGGCGGTAGTATGAAGAGAAAAAGCAAGATAATTGGTTGTGAAATTGGCTTGAAGCACAAAGAGCCGCTGTTTCAAAAAAGTAACCAATGAAGATGAAGTTTGACCTGATTTGGGCGGTGCAGCCACAAAAAAAATTTAAAATAACTCCATTGATGCATCAACCCCAAGCTTAACCAATTAGGGTCAATATTTGGGCGGTACTTGAGCTGAAAATCAAAAGCAAAAAAAACAAAACGGAATAACACTGCAAGTTGCAGACCTGCCGCAGGAAGCTTCAATGGGAGCTGATTTTTGAGATTTTTTCTAAGTTTTTTATTCCAAACTCTACTTTTATAAATAGGGGGTGCATTGGGGTGTTTTGGATCCAATTTTAAGAGCCAAAAACACACTAGAGTCAGGTCTAAGAGAGGGTCGAAGTTGGCTAGTCGTACACTTTCAACAGCCTCTGTTTTCTGTGTTTTTCGTATATTTTGCTATTTTTTTTTTCTTTTTTAAGTTCATGAAATTTGTGTTTGGTATGTATTATATTAAGTTTTTCAAGAACTAATTTTTTTATTCTAAGGCTACGATGTAGCCTAAATTGTAACATATGCTTATTTCTAATTCAACGTATTCAATGTTCATGTCATTATGTTATTGAAGTGTTTGTCATAGTTCTTCATGAGTTTTAAATGCTTGATCACCATTTAAAGCCTATAATGATTCATAATGAGTCCAAGAGGAGATTTATGATGATTGCTGAGATGATAAGCACCACAAATTGGGTGAATGCTCGAGAGAGATTAACACGATTTGTGTAGTTTTAAAAAGAAAATCATAGAGCTTTTTAAAACTCTTTTCTTATTTAAATTCATGCATGAAAGTGATGAGTTAATATGTTAAAGAGTATGTTAAATGTTGCCGAGAGAAAATATTAAGTAAATTTGGATTTTCAACCATCAACACAGAATAATAACTTGAATATCGAGAATAGAAAAGGCATATTGATGCAACTATGGTGAAATCGGATGCCATAGAATTTATAAGCTGAATAAAGCCAAGAAAAATCGACTCTCTCTATAATCTTGTTTTAACTTTTATTTAGTTTTATTTTATTTTGCTTTACTTCATATCTAATTCCTCAATTTTTTGATTTTTCAAATAGTATTAATGCTACTAATTTTGGTATTCACTCAGTACAATCCTCGTGGGAATGATACTGTACTTACTTTTGTATTACTTGGTACGACTAGTGCACTTGCTAACGCATACGCGAAGTCTACATGAAAGGAATTAGGGCAGGGAACATGGGACGAGATCCTTGAGGGTAACAGCGGTGCAGTGCAACGCAAGAGCCAGGAGGGCATTTGATGGGGGATGGGGGCTATGGACGGGGTTAGGATGGTGGTGAGGGTGGGAGGTGCGAGGGTACCAGGGGGACGGGGAGAAAGTTGTTAGGAACAATGTCCTGAAATCTAGATTTATTCTGGATATATTATTTTAATTAATAACTAAAATTGAAGTCCCAGTTGTTTTCTAGTTAAATTTGTGTATTTAAGCATTTATAGTGCATGTGATTTTCTTTTGGAAAACATCCATGAGATGGGTGCAGTCCTCAAACTACAATTTATATGTTTGTCCTAAGTGGTTTATGAGACTAAGCCACATATAGACTTAGAGCAAATGGTATGGATTGTTGTTTGAAAGACTCAAAATTAAAGACAAGTTTGGACCACTTGTATGTTAAGACTATAACGTAACACTTTAGATGGCTTGTCTTAGTCATGTGGATGGAGATCCAAAAGTGTTAAGTTAGTGTGTTCAATAAGATTGACACACTGAGTGGGACCATGTGGGTTACTTATTTCTGGACTACTACGGAGATGAGTAATTCATGTTGTACTGTTTGAACGATGACTCTAAATCCTAAGAGTATTCTGGACTTGTGCATGGAGCATTAGTTACTTTGGTGTGCTATAAGTAAGGTCTAAACGAATGACTGAAAGCCCACGTACACTGGGTAGCGGCGTGAAATGTAACAAGGATCAGGTATTCAATAGGAAATCTATAGTCTCTTATGAGATACAGAAGTCCCCTTAATTGATTAGCAAATATTTGAATGGTTCGGAAACAATGGCCAAAGTATTCCAAGTGTTTGATAATTGGAATTTGTACTGTGAATATGTTTAAGTATAAATGAATTATTCAGTGAAGGGCGAGTCGGTAACTAATGGAGAAGCTGTGAAAAGGATAATGGTAGTGGTTATACTTATCCTTTGTCATGGACATCTAGTGAAGAGGTTGTTATCATCAATACAGTATATTAGGGAGATATCAAATAAAAAATTTAAGTCTGAAGTGTAGTGAGATTTACTTAGTAGAATTAAGTCTCATTAATTGGTAATTAAATTAATATCATGAGATGATTTAATTTAACCCATTTGGAGTTAGATTTAAATTGTCCCTGAGGTCCCTAGAACATCAAATTTCCCCCAACCGACTAACTGAAATTGGTGCCCAAACACAAAGGAGCCGCCACAAATGACCAGCTGGACCTTTAAACCGACTATTGGCGCCAATTGGCCTGCCAATTAACAATTAAAAACAAGACTTAAGCAACTCAAAAAAAAACACGAGCTACAAGACCAATTACAACAAAAAAAACTAAAGGATTCATAACATTCCCTTCCATGTGACCACGCTCTTGTCCAAGTTCAGCCATCGCACCAAAATCTGCTGGGAAGCTCCTGTAGCTCCTACAATCATCTTCTGCCTCTTGACAGCAACCGGTCCAAGCAGCAACGCCCCATTTGTTCCAACTTCTGGTGGAGACCATGAGCTACTAACTCCATTTTTCACCGGCTTTTTAAGTAGTGATACATGGAACACCGGGTGAATGTATGAATGAGGAGGTAAATCAAGTTTGTAAGCAACATTTCCAATCTTCTCCAAAATTTTGTATGGGCCAAAGAAACAAGCACTTAGCTTGACATTCTTCATGACAGCCAAAGAAGACTGTTTATAAGTTTGTAATTTGAGGTAGACCATGTCTCCAACTTCATAATTTTTGTCTACCCTCTTTTTATCAGCATAAAATTTCATTCGTGCTCGAGCTTGATGAAGATTATCTTTAAGAACCTGTCACATCTGCTTCCTCTGTTGAATAGAGTCCCCTGCTGTAGAATATGAAGTCACCGGCTGCTACAACATCAATGGGGAAGGAGGAGCATACCCATATAAGGCTTGGAAAGGAGAAGTGCCAATAAAAGCAAGAACATGAGTGTTAAGCCAATATTCAGCTAAGGAGAGCCGTTGATTCCACTCTCTAGGTCGTGAGAAAACCATGCTCCGAAGGTACTGCTCAATACATTGGTTGACACGCTCGGTTTGTCCATCCGTTTGGGGATGATAAGAAGAACTAAGTGCCAACGTAGTACCCAACAATTTGAACAACTCCCTCCAAAAAAAGCTTGTAAAGATCTTGCCCCGATCAGAAACAATGGATTGAGGCAACCTATGTAACTTATGTATGTTGTCCAAGAAGCTCTTAGCCAATCTCTCAGCTGTAACGGGCCGGATAAGTGATATAAAGTGGCTATATTTGGTGAAGCGATCCACCACTACCCAAATGACCTTCCTGCCATCAGACTTGGGAAGACCTTCTATAAAGTCCATGCTTATGTTGATCCAAGCACCCTCCAAAATGGGAAAGTGGCTGCAAGAGTCCTTGGTATCTATGATCTCCCAACTTGGTTTGTTGACACACCTCACAAGACTTAACAAAATCCGCCACTGCCTTCTTCATACCGTGGCAACTAAAATATGCCTTAACTCTCTGATAAGTACCTTCAACCCCGGAAAGTCCTCCCCAAGCTGAGTCATGTGAAGCCTTCACAATCTGATCCCTCAAATCAGTCAAGGAGCCAATGTACAGCTTGTTCAACACCCGGATGACTCCCTTCTGCACAGATACTTCAGCCTTACTGTCAACGACATCTGCATTTTTCAACCAAGCTGCAGCCACACACTCTTGAGCAAAGGAGTCCCCTTCATAAGACTTGTAGACTTCATCCATCGAAGATGGCAAAACAACAAACAATGCACCACAAGAACCTTGCTCGTGGTCCTCAAACCTCCTTGACAAAGCCTCCCCAGCCAGATTTTCCTTCCCTCTTTTGTACTCGATTGCATAATCAAGGCCTAGCAACTTCATTAACCCGTTCTTTTGAATTCTTGTCACTATCTTTTGCTCCAAGAGGTGCTTAAGACTTTGATGATCTATTCGAATGATGAACCTATGACCATCCAAGTAATGCCTCCATTTATCAATTGCTAGGAGAATTGCCAAGTACCCCTTTTCATAAGTGGACATGGCTTGATGTTTGGGACTAAGTGCTTGACTCAAATAAGCAATAGGTCTTCCATGTTGAGAGAGAACAGCCCCACCACCAGTCCCACTCGCGTCTGTCTCCAAGATGAAGTCCTCAGCAAAATTTGGCATGGCTAATACCGGAGCCACACACATAGCAGACTTAAGAGCATCAAAAGCTGCTTGTGCCTTCTCGGACCACTTGAATGCATCCTTCTTTAGAAGCTCAGTCAAGGGCTTTGCAATGGACCCATAACCTTTAATGAACTTCCTATAATAACCGTTCAATCCCACGAAACCTCTCAATTGCTTCAAGGTCATCAGGATAGGCCACCCTTGCATTGCTTGCACCTTGGAAGGATCGGTAGAGACTCCTTCATGAGAGATTACATGGCCCAAATACTCTAGTTTGGACAGAGCAAAAGAACATTTTGACAACTTAGCAAAAAATCTGTGCTGCCGCATCACTATAAATACTTCTCTAAGATGAATGAGGTGATCCTCATAGGAAGAATATATCATCGAAGAAAACCAACACTAATCTCCTCAAGTAAGGCTTGAAAATGTCGTTCATAGCAGCTTAGAATGTGGCCGGAGCATTTGTTAAACCAAAAGGCATAACAACGAACTCAAAATGCCCATGGTGTGCCTGAAAAGCAGTCTTGTATATATCCGGCTCAAGAACTCCGATTTGATGATATCCTTGCCTCAAATCAAGCTTAGAGAAGAAATGTGCTCCATATAACTCATCAAGCAAATCGTCAATAACAGGAAAAGGAAACTTATCTTTCACTGTCAAAGAGTTCAGTCGGTGATAATCGATGCACATTCTAGCCGTGCCATCCTTCTTCTTCGCAAGAATCACAGGTGAGGCAAAAGGACTATGGCTTGGTCTAATGAAGATCATTTGAAGCAACTCATCAACTTGCTTCTCAATCTCAGATTTTTTGCCATGAGTATATCGGTAAGGCCTGATCTTCACTGGATCAGAGTTAGCTCAAAGTGATATAGCATGATCTACACTTCTTTGTGGAGGGATTCTCTTTGGCTGCTCGAAGATATCCTCAAGCTCTTCAATCAAAGCTTGAACTTCAGGTTGAACGTCTGGCTGCAGTTCAGCAGGAGAAATGACATACAATAGCCCAAGCCATTGAATTGCATTCTTCTTGAATCCTCCATGTAAGCGCTTGCCATTGATCAGCCGTAACTCTGCTTGATCTGAAATCTCTTGTAATGTGACCTTAGTGCCATGAACTTCGAAAGATACAGTCATTTTATCAAAATCAAATAGCACCGGATTAAAAGACCTCATCCAATCAACCCTAAGCACCATATCACATCCTCTCAAAGGAAGAACTCCAAAATCAAAGGAGAATTGATGATCTTGCATAGACCAATGGAATTCTTGGCACTTGCTTTAAGTAGTGATTGAGTTGCCATCAGCTACCATCACAGCTAATGGATGAGTTTTGATGACATCATGCTTCACCTTCTTCACCAATTTGGGATCAACAAAGCTATGTGTGCTTCCACTATCCACAAGAATGGTGATGGAAGTTCTACCTGCCATTCCACCAATGCGTATGGTGTTGTGAGCTCCATTCCTGGTCAATGCTTTCATGGAAATCTCAACCTCATCTTCAAACAACTCATCGTGTGAACCATGCCCAGAACTGTCCCCTTCAGACCCTGAACTATCAGCTTCAACATGAGATCCTCTTGCAGACATCAAAAACATAGGATTGCACCAATGTCCGGGCTGATATGCCTGATTAGATTTATAACATAACCTTGCAGACCACTTATCCACTGCACGGCCAGCCTTGGTGCTTGATGAGTCTCTTTGATGAGTTTGGTAATTGCTGCTCTTGAATTTGATTTTGTCACTTGAAGATAAAAGTGTAGCCTCAATCAATTTAGCCTTATTATAGGCCTTGGAGAGTTTATTTGGCCCAATGGCCTTAACCAAGTTCTTAATTCTTAGCTTTAATCCACGAATAAAGCTTGAGACATAATATGCCTCAGAAGAATGAGGATTAATGGCTATCATGTTAGCACGCAAATTCTCAAATCTGATAGTGTATTCCTTCACGGAAGAGGTTTGATAAACTTTATTAAAGCTATCAATAACATCACTTGTATCCTCTTCACCATACCTCTCACACGACTCTTCCACGAATTGACCCCAAGAAAGACTAGGATTGCTCTTCAATACACTATAAAACCATACCTCATAGTCTCCACGAAGATGCACTGCTGCTAACTCCACTTTTTCAGCTTCATTGATGTTATAGAAATGAAAATACAGTTCACACCTCCTCAACCATGACTCAGGCTGTTTTCCATTAAATGGCTCGATTTGCACCCTTGGCTGTCTATGGGCGTAGCTTCTACCACCAGATGTAGCTTCAATACTCAATGATCTTTGCTATTGATGCAAATCAGGTGGCCTATTCTATTGTTCTAAGTCATCAGATGAGCTCATGCGGTGTGCAACTGAATTAGGAGGTTTGGATTGCGGGCCTGAACACTGACCAAACAATCTAGAATGGCTTGGTTCTGTATTTTGATCATGAGCTCCTGCAGCTACTTGAACCACGAAAGGTCGATCATCAACTAATCTGATATGAACTGAGGGTTCAGCTTCTGCTTGTAACATAGGAGATTTACCACGATTCCTATCCAAACTCTCATTCCTGTCCTGATGAACTTGCAGTTGGACCACAGCAGGTGGAGGAATGAGCTGACTTGCAGGTTTAAGAATCGCATTAACTGATGATTCTCCCTGCTTCTTGATCTGATCTTGCAATTTCTCCAGCCTATCCTCCAATTGCGACAATCGATCATCATTTCCTTGCTGATTTTCCAACTGCATTTGCTGTAATATTGAGAACATGTGTTCTTTTGATGGTAATTGTATATTAGTAATGTGATCACACCATTCCTTCATCTGATCAATCGTAACATACTCCTTTGAAGTGTTCTATGACACATCTACTTGAACAACTGAAGCTACATTGCCACCTCCAGCTCCCGATCGTGTCCTAACTCCATCAGCCATACTTTGATTGTGTGTCTTTGATTTTTCCAGCTCAATTCAAGCAATAGACAACTTGAACTAGCTCTGATACCAATTGTTAACTACCAAACCTCAATTGATAGCTCACCTTGTGAAAGAGATTGATTAGGTGAGAAGAGAATTGAAGGGGGATGAGAATGTTAGAGAATTAGATGAGAATTAGAGAGATTATCCAATAGGAATCAGGTTTTTATTGATTGAATGAAAATATTACAAGAGTTAGATATATTTATAATAGATCTAGGTACATTGCACTAGAACATCAAATTTCCCCCAACCGACTAACTGAAATTGGTGCCCAAACACAAAGAAGCCGCCACAAATGACCAGCTGGACCTTTAAACCGACTCTTGGCGCCAATTGGCCTGCCAACTAACAATTAAAAACAAGACTTAAGCAACTCAAAGCAACACACGAGCTACAAGATCAATTACAACCAAAAAACTAAAGGATTCATGACATATTGTTATGAATATACTAGTGTAAAAAAAATAACTGTAAATCTAAAGTATGAATTTAGATTTGTTGATTTAAATTATGAATTTAAGTCAATAGATTTAAAATTAGGAATTTTAAATCAACCCTAAGTATAGAGTTATGAATTCTAAACTTGTTATGCTATGTAATCTTTAGGGAGAATTTTTGAAATTCATCCCAACAACCGGTATTAGGGCAAAGGGTTTATCGAGATAAACCTATTCTCGAGAACTCTCGCACGTGTGGTGTCACGAAGTGTGACTCTCCGAACGGGGACTTAGGTAGGGAGAAGAGTCTCCTACTTTAAATGCTCTAGTAGGTGCCTATTGTTGTGACCATAGTTGAGGACTGTGAACCCAATAGTCGGCATCAGAGTTCATTGTCCAACAAAATCTTTAGGTTTTTCCTAACAATTGGTATCAAAGCTTGCCTCTGATTACATTCATAATATACATGACGAGGTATAATAAGATCGAAATAAATAGATTTGGATTTAATAAAATAGAGATTTTATTAAGAAAGAAAATTAGTTTAATTTGACGTATCGATTTAAATTATTTAAATCAGTAAAGAATTAATAATTAATTGAGATGATTGTTTGTATTTGTGATTTAAATTGTTTGAATCATCAAATTAATTAGATTATTTTAAAGTATCGATTTAAATTGTTTAAATCAGTTAAAAGAGTTAATAGTTAACTGGGTTATTTAAAGTATCAATTTAAATTGTTTAAATTGGTCAAAAGATTTTATAGTTAACTTGGTTGTTTATAGTAATGATTTAAATTGTTTAAATCGTTAATGAATTAATCATTAATTCGGAACAACCCACAAATTTGCGATTGTATTGTTCGTATAATGAGATTGTACGTTCTTAAAGACTAAGGTAAAGTGGTGAGTTAATCATATTTAGTAAGAGTTACAAGAAATATAGGTTAATTAAGAATAGTTCTCACCTGAACTAGCTTCGTACTACCCCGCTGCCGGGGAGTAAGGAGTGATTTGTTTGGATCATTATTGTATGCATGATAGTACAGTTTGGTGGATATTTGACTTATTGTGTATGCAAAATTGAAAGAATGTACATCACTGCATTACACATGACTCATATAAGGTAATTACACATATGTTTGCATTTACAATATTTTATATGGGTAGGGCTGGCGAACTTTGCTTGATTTTAAATACATAATGTACTCACTAAACCAAATTACTTTGCCTTGAAAAATAAGTTAGACTTCGTTATTACTCACAATGGACCTACTACAAAGAAAGGAAAGGGCAAGGTTGTTATTGTACAAACCAAGTTCATAAGGAAGTCAGTGAAACAAAAGTATTTCTTTTGCAAAAAAACTAAGCCACTAGAGAAGAAACTATACTAAGTACATAGTTATTCTTCCTACAAAGACTGCTAAGCCATCTGGTGAAGTTATGTTGATATCTCACTAAGTTGAGTCATGGTAGTTGAGAGTCCACCAGTTCCCTAGTGGGTGAACTCAGGTTCAACTGACCTTATCTATAATGTGTTACAGGAGCTCAAGCTAGCCTAAAGGTTACACGATGGGTGTTGTACTTGATGGTCAGGGATAGTACAATAATAGTGGTCTTAAGTGTAGGTAATGTTAGCTTAGACTTTAGTAATAGAGTTTTATTTTAAAACATTGTTTATTTGTACCTACTCTGCACAGGGATTTGATTTCTGTATCTCGTTTTATGAATAATTGTTATTCAATTGATTTTGATAAGGAAAATTTTAATATGAGAAATAAATTATTTATTTGCACATGTACATGAATAAATTATTTATTCATGTTATTTCCTTATCAAAACTATGGTAATTGTTTAAATAAATTTAACATAGGTTCACTTGTTCAATCTTCTCAAAGAAAACACCTTGAAAGGAATATTGCCTACACAAGGCACCAACGTTTAGGTCACATTAATTCAAACAGGATCCAAAGACTGGTAAAAGATGGACTGATAGAGGCTTTGGACTTGAGGTCATTACCAGTCTGCAAATCCTGTATAGAAAGAAAGATGACCAAGTCTATCTTTAAGAGTAAAGGAAATAGGGTTGGTGGTTTACTTGAGCTGGTTCACATAGATGTATGTGAACCAATACATGCTCAGGCATGAGATGGGTATGAGTACTTAACCACATTAAGTGATGATTACTCAAGACATGGATATGTTTACCTGATGAAACGTAAGTCGGACTCTTTTGAAAAGTTCAAAGAGTACAAAACTGAAGTTGAAAGGCTATTCGGTAAACAAATTAAGTCACTTCGATCCGATCGAAGTGGTGAATAATTTTCTGGTGAGTTTTTGGATTTCCAAACTGCAAATGAGATAAGATCTCAGCTTTCCGTTCTAGTTACAAAGCAGCAAAATGGTGTTGCAGATAGAAGGAACAAGCACGGTCTTTTCTACAGTTTTTGATTTAAATTTGTTTTAAAATACAGTGCAAAACACTTAGAGAAGGATTTTACAAGTACGCTACAAAACAAAATAGCGTTAAAAGGAAAATGACAATAATTCTGAACAGCTAGACACAACTTAAGACACAGATGCATTAGATGCACCTACTGATAGGAATGAGAATGTTCCAGGTACACGAGAGCTTAGGTGTGGTGTGAGGATTGTCAGGACACCTGACGGGTTCATAGCGGGAGCCTTAGTGGTTGATCATGGCATTGAATCTGATCCTTTTAGCAGCTATAAAGCAGTTAAGTCTTATAGTTTTTGAGCAATTAGTTAAACGAACCATGCGTGTACAAATGACATTAAGATAAAGTAGTGACTTTCTTAGTAATGTATGTCAACGATATACTACTCATTGAGAATGATGTAGGGGTGTCATTAGCTGTAAAAACTTGGTTGTCATGATATCTTAATATGAAAGACATAGGAGAAGCTACTCTTAGAATTAAGCTTTTGCGAGGTCGTAAGAGTAGGACGTTGGGTCTTTCTTTAGCCACTTATATTGACAAGATGTTGTCAAGGTATAGCATAGAGTCCCTCTCTTTTCGAGTAGTGTTATAGGACACCTCAAGAGGAGGAGCAATTGAGGAATATTCCATATACTTTGGCAGTGTGAGCCTCAGGTATGCCATGTTGTGCACGAGACTTGATGTCTGCCATGCTATGGGATAGTATGCAGGTGTTAGTCTATTCTGGGTCCAATGGACTAAGTAGCAGTGAAGTATTTTCTCTAGTTCTTTAGAAGAACTAGAGATCCTATGCTGATCTTTCAAGGTGACGAACTGGTTCCAGTTGGTTATACTGATTTAAAACTTCCAGTCAGATTAAATATGATAGACGTTCGACGTCTAAGTGTGTCTTGACCCGTAGAGTGGGAGCCATTAGTGAGAGTAATGTTAAGCAGTATTGTATTGTTGACTTTACAATGAAGTAATTGTGCTCACTAAGGGTTAGGCTCAGTAGATTTTTGATTCAAACTTAAAAGGGGTGAGTATGGACTTTGTCATAAATTGGATTTAGGACAAGTGGGAGATTAGGAATAGTGTCTTGAAATCCAGATTTATTCTATATATATTATTTTGATTAATAAATAAAATTGAAGTCACAGTCGTTTCCTAGTTAAATTTGTGTATTTGAACATTTACACTGCATGTGATTTTCTTTTGGAAAACATCCATGAGATGGGTGTAGTCCTCAGACTACAATTTACATGTTTGTTCTAAGTGATTTATGAGACTAAGTAACAGATAGACTTGAAACAAATGGTATGGATTGTTGTTTGAAAGACTCGTAGTCGAAGACAAGTTTGGACCACTTGTATGTTAAGAGTATAACGTGACACTTTAGATGGCTTGTCTTGGTCATGTGGATGGGCATCCAAAAGTGTTAAATTAGTGTGTTCAATAAGATTGACACACTGAGTTGGACCATGTGGGTTACTTATTTTTAGACTACTATAAGAGATGAATGATTCACGTTGTACTATTTCAACGACGACTCTAAATCCTGTGAGTATTCTGGATTTGTGCATGGAGCGTTAGTTACTTTGGTGTACTATAAGTAAGGTCTACACGAATGACTGAAGTCCCATGTACACTGGGTAGGGACGTGAAGTGTGACAAGGATCAGGTATTCAACAGGGAATCTACAGTCTCTTATGAGATACAGATGTCCCATTAGTTGATTCCCAAATATTTGAATGGCTCAGAAAATTTGGCCAAAGTATTCCAAGTGTTTGACATTTAGAATTTATACTGTGAATATATTCAAGTGTAAATGAATTATTCAGTGAAGGGCAAGTCGGTAACTAATGGAGAAGCTATGAGAAGGATAATGGTAGTGGTTATACTTATCCTTTGTCATGGATATCTAGTGGAGGGGTTGTTGTCATAAAACAGTCTATTAGGGAGATATCGAATGAATAATTTAAGTCTGGAGTGCACTGAAATTTATTTAGTGGAATTAAGTCTCATTAAATGGTAATTAAATTAATATCATGAGAGATTTAATTTAACCCATTTGGAGCTAGATTTAAAATATCCCTGAGGTCCCTGGGCAAGCCTCTGTATTTTATTGCCGTTGGAAAAATATTAAAGAATTCATGACATGAATTGTTTATCCATAAGATGGATAAAATTAATTTTGCCAAATATTATTCATGAAATGAATAAAAGTTAAAAATTATAAAATAAAATAATTTTGAAAAATTAAAATTCATAGAACGAATTTTTACATTTGGGATTAAAATTCATAGGACGAATTTTTATATTTGGGAAACAAAGCAAAATAAAAAAAATTAACGAAAATGCCACACGGTAGCGATTTGCAACTACGCGAATAGACCAACCAGCGTGCGACACGTGTCACGCGCCAGTGGTCCAAAGGTGAGGATCAGCGCCTTCGGGCGCGGACCAATCAAAGAGTGCTGCGTGGCACTCTCTGGCTTGCCCAAGATCGATCCGTGCGTTTGGGCGTTGGCAAATGAGACGCTGCCACGTGGCACCTGGATATATGAACGCGTTTATGTGTCTATGTTCAAAACGACGTGTTTTTTTCCTATTTTTTTATTAAACGCTGCACTTTTTATTTAAACTAGGAAACCGTTTTCGACTAAAATTAGTTTTTTTCGCTCCGGCATATTCCTATAAATAGAGGGGCTTATTCCGAGGTTTGGCACTGGAGTTGAAATATTTATTTAGGGTTTCTGAAATTGTTTCAGAGATCTAATTGGAAAGAAAAATTTCCGTTGAAATTTGTCTTTCCTTAGTTTAATATTTTTTGGAGCCCACCCTCCGTGCAATTCGAGGCCATTGCGTAAAAAGGTCTCTGGATCTTGATTTTGAAGAATATTATTGTCTTTCTGGTTCTTTTTTTATTGGAGCAATTACAGGTATATTCTTCTTTCTTTATTCTTTTTCGCTTTTTTATTTATTTACAATATTCGTTATTATGCCTATACAAGTTTATGTATTGTTATGAATGTATCAGAGTAAAAAAAAAAAAAAAAAAAATGTAAATCTAATGTATGAATTTAGATTTGTTGATTTAAATTATGAATTTAAGTCAATAGATTTAAAATTAGGAATTTTAAATCAACCCTAGGTTTAGAGTTTTGATTTCTAAACCTGTTCCGCTGCATAATGTTTAGGGAGAGTTTTTGAAATTCATCCCAACAACCAGTATTAGGGCAAAGAGTTTATAGAGATAAACCTATTCCTGGGAACTCTCGCACGTGAGGTGTCACGAAGCTTGACTCTCCGACCGGGGGCTTAGTTTGGGAGAAGAGTCTCCTATTTTAAGTGCTCTAATAGGTGCATATTGTTGTGACCGTAGTTGAGAATTATGAACCTAATAGTCGGTATCAGAGTTTATTTTCCAACAAAATCTTTATGTTTTCCCCAACAAAGGTAGGGACAAATTTTGCTTTTCTATTTAAATTTTTGATTAAAAATATCAATTATATAATTTATATAAAATTAGTATTAATTGTATTTGATAATCTCAAATGAGTAAATGTCAATTAATATTAGAATATATGAAGCATACCAATTATCAACTTGGGTATTAATTTGAGTATTATTGATACTCGAACTTGAATTGCAGAATGAGTAGGTGAAAAATTGTTTAGAAGGAAAAAAAAAAAAGACAATAAAAAAATTTGTGAATAATAAAATTGAAAAAAGGGTGTCTCATTTTTACCGATTGACGATTTTTTCAAACAAAGTTTGCCACTTCCATGAGCCTATTAACGATAGTTTGCAAGTAGAATTTACAACCTTATTTATTGCTTGTCATTAAAATCCCATCATATATCACTCTTTAACGATGGTTTTTTAATCTTGTCGCAACAAGGCATTGTGCACACACTTTTAATGACCAAAAAAAATTCCGGTCATTATTTTTGGTTATTAAAAGCCAACTTTCTTATAGTGGTTCAAAGAAGATCTATAGAAGGAAATGGTCATTAAGGGTGGATAGAGGAAACTCATTCTTTTTCAGGATACAGGATAGAACATCATAACAAACTCAAGCTAACGACAATAACTTAAGTGCTTTTTGGGAGGCAAGCCAAGTTTTCCTTTTCTTACTTCTTTTCTTTTAATGGCCATTGTTTTCTTATGTTTTTTACATTTTGTTCAACAAGATTTTAGAAACAAGTTTAAGGGTAGCATGATATCAACATTCACCATCAAAAAGCAGTCCTCAAATCTGGAAAGTATCTCTGACCTACTGCTTCGCTCCTTGTATCAAAAACATTTTCTTGTGTAGTCCTATTTTATTTTTTAGAGTCAGCTTTAGTGCCTCCTAGAGTTCGGAGCCTTTGTATGGGTATGTAGATAGTGTTGGCCTACAAAAAGATTTTCTATTTTCTATAGTATAGATCACCAGTCTTTTTAAATTTTATTTTAAACAAAGTTGAAATCATAAACAAAATTTTAATATCTTATCGTCATGTCTTTTATACAAATTTTCTACTCTAACTCGTTTACTTTAATTAGATTTGAATAACCTGAGAATTAATTATTTTTGTGTTCTAATTGCGAAACATGATCTATTCTAAGGTATTATCTTGATAAAATCATGGTATTTGAGTTCACTAGTTAGTGTAGCTATTTTACCTTTCTTTTTAATTAAAAGATGCTCAAATTTGAATGGATTATATTAAGATTATCATTTGCATAATAGACTTTGAAGAGATGCTTAGGTCTAAAAGAAAAAAATGAAAAAAGAGACAGAGAGAGAAAATGAGGGAGGCATCTCTAGTACTGCTATTCCATATAAACATTTCAAAATATATGCTGCTCATCATGAGGGTGTCTCAATAGTGGCATCTCTTGCCCATGCAGTCATTGCTCATGGCTCAAGAGTTCGATTTTCGCTAAAGATATACTCATGAAGTCATAATGAGGGCGTCTCAATGATGGCTTCTCTTACCCATGCAGTCATCGCACGAGGATTAGGAGTTTGATTCTTGCTGAAGATATACTCATGCGATCATATTGAGAGCGTCTCAATGGTGGCTTCTCTTATCCATGCGATCATAGCCCAAGGGTTAGGAGTTCAATTCTCGTCGAAAGATATACTCATGGGCTGGGATTGACTAGGGCGGATCAGTCCCTAGTAAATAGAAAAAATTAAAAAAATTAAAACTAAAAAAAGAAGAGAATTGTGTGAATAACTTTTAGTCTTGGGTATACCTGAGAAGTCTAGATATAAATGGCATGATTTTTGTCATCTATTTAGTTTGAATGTCTTAAGATTAGAAAGAACAGATAAACTTAATTTGCTTGGCCAACAGTTGAATTCAGTTACCTAGGTGATTGACGGGTTTTTCCTTAAAAAAATTGTTTTGTCTTTAGAACCTCAAGCTTTGAGCCTTGGTAATTCTTTCTTTATAGAAGTAGTCTCACTTTGAATTGTGTTAAAAATTCTTAAAAAGCTAGAGATCCTGCACTTTAATGTTTAGCCTTACTCGAGAACAAACAAGATTTAAGTTTGGGGGGTATTTTGATAAGTCTAATTTAGTATATAATTTTTTTTTTTTGGTTCATTTTCAAACCATTTTACATCTAACTTTTATCGCTTTTGCTTGCTTTTGCTCTATTTCACTCCTATTGTTATTTCTTTGGAAAAATGCTCATTTCATGCTAATTCTTACTGGGGTTACCATCAATATCAATAAGTGAATGCAAGATACATCAATCTACACGCTAAAGCAAGGATGAACAACAAACATGTATAATTTGTTACAACTTGCAAATTTGGGTACAAAATGGACAAATCAAATGCCAGAACTTCTTGTACTCCTCAAGAACAACTTCATAAATTCAAAGATTTTACTTCAAAAATTTAGAGAGGTATATAAATACTCCAGAGAGATTCTTAGTTATCTAAATAGAAGAGTATGGATCGGACTATTTGGATTGCCTGTCCAATGCTGGACCAAGGACTGCTTTATGTATCTCGCTAAAATATGGGGAAACTTCGTTAGGATGGACCCAAAGATGTCTACTATGAGATTTATTGATGTCTCTAGGGTCCTCATTGACACCTGCTTCTCTACATGTATTCACCAAATGGCCCAAGTCCAGTTTAACGGGGGTTCCCGCTTGGTCCTTGTCAAGGGGGGTAATTCAGAATTGATCCCTGATTATTCGCGCAAAGTTGTTGCTCTTGCAGCCTCAGCTAGATTAGCAAGGGAGTAGGCCACTTGCTATATGCATCCACACTGTGACAGTCAGTGCACCACCTTGGCGCGACATAGCACACCGATTCAACCCTCTCTCGTAAAGATGACAGCTGTCAGCGATGCTTGTGTGGAGTCCAGAAGACACCGTACAAGGTCAATGAATGAAGGAGTGAGCATCTTAGAATTGTCGCTAGGTTAAATTGCTATTTGTATTCACGGTCAATATGTCGAGAGGCGACATTTAGAGTTCTGTTGGCCATGTGCATCTCTTCTTCCTACGCTTCCTCAGCCTATTGTTCAAAGACCAATTCAGGAATTTCGAGAAATCCAGCATGCTCCTCCTCTTCTTCCGTGGATTGAAAATGATAAAGCCCAATCCATACAGCCCCATGCTGACATTGCCAGCGATTATGATTCAGGGTCCTTTGGGCCTGAATTTTAACCAAGTTTTGAGCCCCATGCCCTAAATAACGTGAAGCCACTCATGGAGGGACCTAGCTTTGGCAGGAAGAGTAAAGGAAAAGGTTTGAAGACAAAAAGGGAAAGGAGAGCTTTGAAGCGTAAGAAGAAGGAGCAAGAGAAACGGGAGCTTCAAGAGTTCTTAAAGGATATGTCACCCAGAAATTGCACATAGAAATAAGGTAAGATCTCAGACAAGCAGGGGAAGAGGAGTATGGCGAAGCAGGGTGGTAGTGTGCATGAGGCTGAGAAGATCCTTCAGGCTAAGTGAGTAATTGAGATGGGAAAGAGGATAGGTTTGAACTTCGATGGCTTTGACCCGCCTATGGTGAGAGCCATACTTGATGAAAGAGTGACCTGACTGCCTTTTATGCTATTTCAATTACCCTGAGATCCGAATCAGTCATAGTGGTTAGTTATGTTCGTTCTGTTATGCCAGTTGTTGTTCGTAGTCCTATTTGATCCTATTCTTGTTTTTTTGTGCTCCGTTATTTAACAGGTTTTATAAGGGCTCGCTAGCTCGAGCACTTGAATTGTATCACGACCTGCTTGCTAATTATTGAAAAAAAAAGAACAACTTCAACCTGCAAGAAAAGCTAAATTTGGGAGGGGAAAAAAAAAAGAAATAAGCAAGTTGAAAAGAAGGGTGGCAAAAGTAGCAAATGAGAATGAAGCTTGTGATATTTTTTATTTCTTAAATTCCCAACCTCATGTACTATAAATAAAGGTGTTGGGGAAGTGTTTAATCATCAATTTATTAAGAATAAAAATCAATCCAAAGTAGAAAAAGTAGAGAAAATTCGGATAGAAGATGAAGGGAGGGAAAAGAAAGAGTTCGGTTTGTAATTTTTCAATTTCAAGCTCTTTTCTACCCTTTTCTTCTTTAAGTTCATGAATTTTGTCTTAGTTATGCTTTGTATTATGTATACCATGAACTAATTTTTTTCTTTCCAAGGCTACGATATAGCCTAAGTTGTAATATACGCTCTTTTCTAATTCAACGTATTCAAAGTTCGTTTATTGCGCTGTTTGAGTGTTATCTTTGTTATTCATGAGTTTTCAAGGCTGGATCACAATTAAAAGCCTATAATGATTCATAATGAGTCTAAAAAGAGATTTATGATAAATTCTAAAGTGATAAACACCACAAATTGAACGAATGCTGGAGATAGATTAACACGATTTGTGTGGTCTTTAGTGAAAACTATAGATCTTCAAAACTCTTTTCTTATTTAAATTCATGAAAGAGATTGATGAATTAATATGTAAAAGAGTAGGTAAATGTTGCTTGAAAGAGAATATTTAGTAAATTAGGGTTTTGGACCATTAACACGTTATAACAACTTGAATGTCGATAATGGAAAGGCGTATTATTGCAACTAGATGAAATTGGGCGCCTTGAATCTTATTAAATTATAAAAATCATCTAAATTTAGTACAGCTTTCATAAAATTAGTATCTATTTTGTTCTTTTTTGTTTTATTTTTGCTTTATATTGAAAATCACAAATTTTGGTCTTTCAAATAGTGCTGAAACTACTAATTTCGGTACTCATTTAATAAACAATCCTCATGGGACGATACTCTACTCATTCTACATTACTTGATACAACTTAGTGCACTTTCTAAGCAAACACAATAAGCATCAACATCTCTCTTCATGCCTAGCCTATGAAAGTACTGCTTTAATCTTTGATAGGTTCCCTCAATTTTAGAGTGTGCTCCCGAAGAAAAATCATTTAAAGCTAGGCTAACCTTCCTCTTTAAGTCTATCATTGAACCTATGTATACCTTTCTTTTCATCCTCACAATGCCATTAGCAAAATTCACCTTCGAATCTACACTAGATGGCCTGCTCTTGATTCTAAAAGCCGTAATATAATCTTGAGCAAGATTGTCACCTTCATTGGATTTATACACATCCTTCATTCAAGAAGGCAAAATAGCTGAAATGGCAAGGCAGGAAGCTGGTTCTACCTCTTCTTGTCTACGTGATAGAGCATCTGCAGCATGATTCTCCCTTCCATTGAGATAATCAAATAATCCAACCCAAGCATCTTTATGAGGCCTTTGTGCTGCACTCTTGTGTTGATTTTCTATTCCAACAAGTACTTGAGACTTTGGTGATTAGTTCTGATGATGAAATGGTGACCCTCCAAATAATGTCTCAACTTCTTCACTGCTATAAGAATTGTAAGGTACTCTTTCTCATAAACGCACAAGCTCCAATGCCTAGGACTGAGAGCTTGGCTAAGGTATGCCACAGGTCTTCCCCTCTGGGATAAAACTACTCTCACACCCTTACCACTAGCACCTATTTCCAGTACAAAAGGCACACTATAATTTGGCATTGCAGGAGCAAGAGTTGAGCATATGGCAGCCTTGAACCTTTCAAATGCTTCCTAAGCTGCTTCAGACCATAGAAAAGCATCCTTTTTAAGGAGATCAATTAATGGTTTAGCAATCATGTCATATCTAGTCACAAATTTCCTTTAATACCTAAGTTAGTCCCATGAATCCTCTCAACTGCTTGATGGACACAGGTGTTGGCCACTACTTCATGGTGTGGATCTTAGATGGATCCGTGGCTACCCCATCAAACGAGATGACATGGCCCAAATACTCCACATGAGACTTAGCAAAAGAGCACTTAGGGAGCTTAGCATACAACATGTGTTGATCTAGAATACTTAGTAGAGATGATTAATATGAGAATCCAAAGTAGGACTACAACAACGACCCAGTGCCTCAAAGGGATCCCGCATACGCAGTATGCAGCCTTCCCCCTTCCGAGGGTTGCCCAAAAGGGAGGCTGTTTCCAAGGACCCCCAACCTGAAAGCTTGTCAGCAGTAATGAAGCCTTGTTACCTGACAGCATGAGAGCAAATAGAGAAAAATAAGCATAAAGCAGGGAAAAGCTAGGGAAATAAGGGTAGAGAAAAGCATACAAAGGTGGAGAAAGGCCGAGAAATAGCAAATTGCAAATAAGCTAATTAATAGATAATCCAAGAGGAGCTCAGATCGCACATAAGTGCGCCGAATCTAGGCTACCCTTTAGGCCTAGAAAAACTAAAGATAGCAGAAAAGATGGGCTCCCCTCCTATGCTAGCCCTCCAATGGGCTCTATCTAAGGCCATCTCCTCCCGAAGGTTTAGGAGGGTGAGGTCTTGTCTGATCATCTCCAGTCATATCTTCTTTAGTCTGCCTGTCCCTCTCCTACCTAATGTAGAGTGTGGCGGCTCGCATCCCTTGACCGGAGTGGTGCTCAGTCTCCTCCTAACATGTCTAAACCAACTCAAACATTGCTCCCTTAATTTATCCTCAATGGAGACCACGCCCAAATTACCTGTTACGATGTCGTTCCTGATCCTATCTTTCCCTGTGTGTCCGCACATCCACCGTAGCATCCTCATCTCCCCTACCTTCATCTTCTATGTATGATGTTGTTTCATCACCATACACTCTGCGCCATAGGACATGGCTAGCCTCACTACCATCTTATAGTCTCTTCCCTTCAGCTTTGAGGGAAACTTTCTATCACAAAGTATCGCTGAGGCCATTCTCCATTTATGCCATCCTACTTTAATTCAGTTTTTGACATCCTCGTCAACTTCACCATTATGCTGTATCATGGACCCCAGGTATCTTAAACACTCCTTTCTTGGTATAGGATCTGATCCAATCTTGACGACTTCTCTGCTAGGCGTGGTGGTGGGATCGAACTTAAGCTCAATGTACTCGGTCTTAGATCTACTGAGTCGCAAGCTCTTCGATTCCAATGCCCTTCTTCATAGTTTTAGCTTCTCATTAACCTCCTCTTGCGATTACCCCACCAGCACTATGTCATCTAGGAAAAGCATGCACCAAGGTACCCCTCCTTGGATGTTCTTAGTGAGCTCATCCATCACCAGAATGAACAAATAGAGGCTCAAGGCAAATCCTTGGTGTACCCCGATTGTTATTGGGAATGCGTCTGTCTCTCCTTCCACTGTGCGTACCCTAGTTTGAGCATCCTCATACATGTCTCTAATGGCCCGTATATATGGCATAAGGATGCCTTTCATATCCAAAACCTTCCACAACACCTCCCTTGGCACTCTATTATATGCCTTCTCCAGATCAATGAAAATCATGTGTAAGTCCTTTTGTCTCTCCTGTAATGCTCTATCGTTCGGCTTAGGATGTGAATGGCGTCTACCGTTGATCTTTCGAGCATAAATTCGAATTGGTTCTCGGACACCTCTGTCTGTTGTCGTAACCTCCTTTCTATGACCCGCTCCCACAACTTTAGCATGTGGCACTTTAGTTTGATACCCCGATAGTTGGCGCAGCTCTGGATGTCGGCTTTGTTCTTATAGATCGGGATCAATGTGCTTTTCCTCCATTTATCGGGCATCTTCTGCCCCTTGAGGATTTGGTTAAATAATTTAGTTAACCAACTGATGCCCTTCTGTCCAAGGCATTTCCATGCCTCTATGGGTATATCATCTGGGCCAACTGATTAATTCAAAGTAGGACTATACACCAAAATATCATCAAAGAAGACTAGAGCAAACTTCCTCATGAATCGTTTGAAGACTGAATTCATCAAAGCTTGAAAGGTGGATGGAGCATTTAACAAACCAAATGGCATAACCACAAATTTATAATGACAATGATGAGTTCTGAAAGCAATCTTGTGTATGTTTTGATCCAACACTCAAAACTTATAATACCCCTGCCTCAAATCTAGCTTAGAGAAGTAATGAGATCCATGTAGCTCATCCAGGAGATCATCAATGATAGAAATTGGAAACTTATCTTTGATTGTAAGAGAATTGAGCTGTCTGTAATCTATGCACATCCTTGAAGACCCATCCTTCTTCTTGACTAGTATCACAGGTGAAGCAAAGGGGCTGTGACGGTGTCTAATAAAGTTAGTTTTCAAAAACTCATCCACCTGTCTCTCAATCTCACTTTTCTTTTAATGAGGATACTTATAAGACGTCAGATTGACTAGTTCTGAATTGGATTTTAATGGTATAGCGTGATCCAAGGGTCTTTTGGGTGGAAGGCCGGTTGGTTGCTCAAACATATCTTTGAAATCTTAAATCAACTTGCTTATTGATGGATTAGAATTCACCTGAGCTTCTACTGACTCAGTATTAATGGAGAACAAGTGTCCTATCCACTGGTAATCTCTCTTCCAGATCACATCTTCCAACCTTTTGCCACTCATCACCTGTAGCTGTCTTAACTCCGCAATGCCTTGCGATTTGTTAGCACTACCATTCAAATCAAAGGAGATTGATAGTTGGGAAAAATCAAACACCAATGGACTGTCTGTCTTCATCCAATTTACACCAAGAACAATATCACAGGCCTGGAACTTCGAAACTCTGAAATCATACATAAACTGATGGGCTTGCATCTGCCAACAGAATTATTTGCACTTGGTTTGAGTTAGCATCGAGTTCTCATCAGCAGTAGTCATACCCAGGGAGCTTGTTTGAATCATTTCATGGTCTACTCTCTTGACAATATTTGAAGCAACAAAGCTATGCATACTTCCACTGTCAATACAGATAAAAAGTGGCTTGTGGCCAGCTTCCCCTTTGATTTTGATTGTATTATGAGAGCCATTACCAGTCAAGGCCCTTACTGAAATTTCCATCTCATCCTCATCAGAATCTTCTTATACTTCTTCCACTTGATCACTAGATCCAACCTCTACCTTTGGTCCTTTTGATCCATCCTCAGCCTTAGCTCTAGAAACAGACATAAGAACCATAGGATTGCATTTATATCCAAAGAAATATCTTTGATTGTACTTAAAACACAACTCTAAGCTTTCTTCTCTGCCAAATTCAAGCATTGAGGAGCCAGAGTAGTACTATGCTGTAGAGATGGTGCTGCTTGGCCACTCTTGCTTCTTTGTACATGAAAACTTGCAAGGATAGTGCATTCAAATAGCTTGGCTTTCGAGTAAGCCTGGGCTAAGGTTAGTGGATTCATTGCCTTAACCAAATTTCTGATCTTTGGCTTGAGGCCACTAATGAAACTAGAGACATAATATGCTTCACTAGCTCTAGGATTCGCAGCCATCATTCTAGCTCTCAAATTCTCAAATTGTGTAACATACTCCTTCACTTTAGTTGTCCATGTCACTTTGTTAAAATTAGCCACCACATCTCCCGGATCCCCATCTCCATATCTCTCACAGAATTCATCCACAAATTAAGGCCAAGTGAGGAAAGGTTTTCTAAGAATCAAAATCTGGAACCACACTTCCGGATCTCCTTATAAATGCACTACTGCGAACTCCAATTTCTTAGAATAAATCACATGATAAAAACGAAAGTACCTCTCACACCTCCTAATCCAAGATTGAGGATGCAATCCATCAAAAGTGTCAATCTCAACTTTAGGCTATCGAAATCCAGTGCTCCTAACCACAGCCACAGCTTCTATACTCTCCTAAAATGTTTGAGGATATAATGGATTAGGAGGTCTTGCATGCCAACTTCCAGAAGAAAGTATTCTAGCTTTAGAAGGCATAGCTTTGCGATTGATTTTTTCTTGTGATCCTACCAATTGCTGTTGTACTTGCTGCTGCGATTGAGAGATGTTTCCCACTGTTTGACTCATAGTTCCAACTGCTAACCCCAAATCTTGAATCTATTGTTGCAATTGAGCTATCCTCTTAACTTGATTTGAGTCCCTGGCTGCAACTCCGGCCATAGTTGTTTGTTTTCGATCTCTGTCCAGCCTGATCGAATCAAATTGGAGAGTGATCAAGCAAGCTCTGATTCCAATTGTTATGATTCAGGAGAGAGAAAGAATTTGAGTTGAGAAGGAGAGAAGAGATGAGAAGTATAGAGAGAGTTTGAGATGGGCGAAGAAGATTGGAATCTATTTCATTCAATGAATCTCAATACAAGAACAATCTAACTACTTATACTCTACTCTTAGCTAAGTTAGTTGCGCTAGAAATATCTACTAGTAAAATGCATTTAGACCATCTTAAAACTAACTACTTCTGCTGCTAAAGACATGAACTAAGACCTTCCCGCCAAAGCCGTTATTCAAATATTTACAAGAAATTCCACTACTTAAGACCATAAATCTCACAATCATGACATTTAACTTAAGTCCATAAAGATACTCTTATCAATTGTGTTTCATATGATGAGATATGGAAGATGGAAGTCTATATAACATTTTCTGAATGGTCCTCTTGAAAAGGTTATGTATATGATACAACAAAACAAGTTTATTACCAATAGTTATGAGTATACAGTATGCAAACAGAAGTAGTCTATTTGTAGACTTAAGCAAGCATCTTGTTCATAGAATAGTAGATTCAATAACGGCTAATCAAGTTGTAGGGATTTGAATGAATGGTTAGTGAATCTCCAGTGTACGAGTGATATAACAAGAAAGTAAAGACTTTCTAAGTATTGTATATAGATGACATTCTACTCACCGAGAATGGTGTAGAATTGTAATGAGCTCTTAAGATTTAATTGTCTGGTTAGTTTAAAATGAAAGAACCAAGATGAGCACGCTATGTTCCTAGGATCAAGTTTTTGCTAACTTTTAAGAAAGGATGTTGAGTTTATGATGGGTCGTTTGTTTTAAAAAAGAGTTCAGACGTTTGATGTTAGAATTCCCGCTTACCCTTATAGTGCGAGTAATTACATAGTGAAGAGTGAAGCAGTCTTGTATTGCTTACTTCACTATTGAAGTTAGGCACTTGAAAATTATGAAGTTGTTGAGTAGACTAATGGACTCAAAAAGGTTATTAAAAGATGAAAGCATGTGAGCAGGACAAGTGGCAAGCATCCAAGTATATTATGTTGGTATTGTCAATAAGATTGGAACACTCAAAAAGACCACCCGAATTAGTTGTTTCTTTAGTAGCTATTAAAAATATTTAATTCTATAAGACAATAACTCCAAAACTACGAAATAGTCTGAACTCGTTCATGAATTGTTCATTGCTTTGATGTGTTAAAAGGATTAGTTAAAGTGCATTGACTTGAATATTATGTGCGTTGGGTAACAACATGAAGTATAGTAGGAACAATTGTTTATTGAATCTATTGTCTCTAAAGAGAAAAATATGTCCCCTTAGATGATTCGCAAATATACGAACATATTCTGGAATCTTTGGTCGAAGTATTCTATATGTTTGAGTTTTGGAATTAATACGGAAATTGTTTCTATATTATTAAATTGTTCAAGAAGGGCGAGTCGCGAACTACGGCGAGAGATGTGAGAAAAGTAATGATAGTAGTTAAAGTTACCTTTGCCCACAGATATCAAGTAGAGGTGTTAGTTGTTTAAAATAAAAGTTATTTAGGAAATTCTTGAGTGAATATATTTAGTTCTAGAGTGCAGTAAAACTTATTTAGTGGAACTAGTTTTACTAAATGGTAATCAATTTTCATCATGAGATGATAATCATATCTGACCTATTTCGAGCTAGAGTTGGATTATTCCTAAGGTCCTTTCACCAGCCTAAACTTAAGCATCATTTGAAAATACTAAAAAATGAATTCATGGGATGAATTATTTATTTATGCAATAAATAATTTTTTTATGCTAGACAAATAATATTTGTGAGATGAATTTTATACATGCGGGAACTTAAAAAAAGAAGAAATTGCGAAGGTGTAAGTATCCATGTGATAGCAGATGTGCCAATCAGATGGCGCCATGTGGCAGGTGCAGATAGGCGAATGGGTGCCACTATGGTGATTCGTGCCTTCAAGTGCTGCCCAATTAGCGCTTGACATGTGGCAGCTACTTCCAAACTAAATCTGGGCCACACAACTCAGTTGTCCACGTACTCTGGTGTTGACCAATGCGGATCCGCCATGTCCACTATTTTATTTATATGTCTTTTCAGCCATTAAATGGTTCTTGGTTTTCTCCCTTGACGAAAACCCTAAAATTATCTTAAGGGTTTTCTTAATTATTGTTTAGCATAATTTTTCTGAAAAATAATTTTTTTGGAAAGATTAAAAGTTAAATAATTTTGGGAGCACACACTCTCGGTGCTAGAAGAGGTCATTGCGAAGAAGACCTTGAGGTGTCAAGAATTATTCTTCTAATTTTAGATCTAAGTTGGAGTTGGGATTCGCGCTTCAAGTTTGTCTAAATTAAGTATTTGATATTTAATTTATTTTTTTATTTTGTTTATTCTACATGCTACATTTATGCTTGTTTTATTCGATTTGTTTTTTCACATTATGAACCTATTAGAGTAAAATCTAAATCTATTTAAATACTTTAATTAGCTCAAGGCTTTAGGTTTGAAATTATGAATTTTAAGTTAGTTTTCCACTGCTCCCACTCAAGCATAAGATAATCTACATCAACATGTATTTTGATTAGGATATCACTGCTGGACTAATACAAAAAAATCATGATAAACCATTCTTTTCGAATAATAAAGAATCAATTTGATACTTTGCTAATCTCTTTCCCTAAGACAATGCATGAATTGACTCCGGAGGTTACCTACAAATGAATTATATATGGTCGAGTGAAGGTGAGGTATTGAACCTCACCTGCAGCACTCTGGAAAAGGGTTAGGTCAATTTATAAAAAACTGTCAATCATGGTGAGAGATATTAGTCTAGGAGGGGAGGAGGTCATAACAAGTTCATGACATCGATCATATCAAAATGATTCAACTGACAGTGGGATGTTTTCTTTTCTTTTTTTTTTCCCTAAGATAGAAGTAAAGAGGTGGGTGTATGATGCATCTTGATCTAGGGAAATGACAAAGAGTGCCCAAATGCTTCTTAGTAACCTGCAACAAGACAATCTTGAGGAGGGTCATGAGTAGGTCAATTACGTCATTGGTGAAAATAATGCCTTTTGCATACACGAAGAATAACATAGTTCCCAGACGCATGTCATAAAAGACAAGCGTGGGATCAACACATGAACACTGATTGCAAACTGAAGCAAAGCAATGCTAAAGCACTGAAACCAAGCCTGAGGCTCATGTATCAAACTCTAATTGGCCCTATGCTAGCAACACATGTGGCTCAAGAAGGTAGAGAACAAACTCGGGTGGCTGCTTCATGTAAACTTCCTCATTGAGAAAGCCCCATAATCGTAGGAAGACATTTTTGATATCTAGTTGCCTAATAGACCACAAAAGAGTTACATTAAGGTGCATAGTTATGCCCTTAATGATAGGGTGGAAGATCTAATGATAATTAATACACAATTGTTGGATGAAACCTTAAGCCACGGGGTGCGCCGGTAGATCAACTGAGCCATCCACGTTGTATATGACCTTATCTTTCCAAGTGCTATGAACAAAATTATTTGAAGGGTCATATAGGTCTAAATCCCAAGTCTTATTTTGGATTAAGGCATTTAACTCATCAACTATGGCAACATTCTAGTTTGGATTATCGATCACCTATGAAAAATAGATGAGTTTTGGAGCCATGACATGGTGTGATAATGAAAGTGGGAATTGGGGTTTCATGAACAATGAACATCGACTTATTGATCATGGGTTGTAAGTTGGTTGTTATAGGATTAATAATGACGGCTGAAGATGGAGGTAATCCTTAGGGGAGACCTTGATTCTAATGAGCGAGAGTCTATATATGTCACAGGTGATATAGTGTCAATAGTTATTACTTTGTCATCTTGTCTCGAGATTTTGTGAAGGAGGACCGCTATGCAAGTTAAGGGACACAACTAATCCAAGGTGGTGTAGGTTAGTGTCACAATGCAGCTTAGAACACAATATCCTTCAACAAGCTTGGTTTTGCCTCTGGCTTTTGTTTGCTTTTGCTTTGTTCGTCATGTTGGCATTTGTTGCTATTTTTAGCTTTTGAGTTCTTTGGTCTTTGCCATTTGATTCTTTGATATAGGCCTTCTTGCCGTGACTTGGGGAATACCCTTCGTATACTTGTACATGTATATTTTTCTTATATATGATATATCTCACAGACATAACCCCCCGCCCACCCCCCCCCCCCCCCCCCCCCCCCCCCCCCCAAAAAAAATGACGTCCTCTACAAGCTATTGATGGGTATGGAAGGGGTCCACCTTTGGCCAAGGAAGAAGTCAAGCATAACAGCAAACCATGAACCCAAAGTTGAGAGCTTTACATTGAGACCAATAGGGGAGGCACACAGATAGTTTGTGGGTGCTACATTAGTAGGGGATAACAAGAAGGGGGAAATCGGAGCTCTAAGGTACTAAGTTCATTGTAGTTGGGAGAAGAAGAAGAGGCAAAGACTCATCTAAAGGATATGATGGACATTTAGACTCAAGTCAAAACTAAAGAAACTAGGTCTTTATAAAAACAACATGACAACTATTGTAGATATACCTAGTTTGTGGACCACGACAACGATAATCTTTAAAATGTTGTGCAATAAGGTTAAGATAACATTCTCTGAATAAGCACACAAGTAGGGATATATAGTAGTACAACCTACTGCCCTAAGTTGTTTATGCTCCCATAGGGGTACAATGGGATGAACGGCACTCTGATTGCCATGGTGAACACGGCACCCACCTCAACAATGTACTCCGGGGAAGTGGGTTGGAATATGCCCCAACTTGCTTAGTAAAAGAGGAGAGAATATTGATAGAGAAAAGAAAGCAGTGAAGGAGAAGGACAAATTCTGTATTTTCGCAACTGAATTATGTTTCTAACATAACACTAAATGTCCATATTTATAAAGTAAAATACTGGGAGATTAAGTAAAAGATCATGGCAAAGAATACACCTCAAATAAAGAAAGTAGCGGATATGAAAGCACCTAAAAATTTGGTCAGTTATGGAAAGAGCGGGAAAAGACATGGTTAAAATGCTTACTCTAGCTCGAGCTTGTAGCCTCGAGCCTTGAGACCCAGAGAATAGACAGAGCCTCAAGCTAATAGGCCCGAGGTCCACTAGGATGACATCTAGAGCTCGAACAACATCCTTAAGCATAATTCCAACAACAAGAACTCATCTTGCGCTAGTTTATGGAAACTTAAGCAAATATGAGGGTGTTAAAAATAAAAGAATGGGTTCAAAAAGGTCCATACCACACCACACCATAGGGCGGGCAAGTGCGCTCATGTGTGGTTGTCAAAACCCAGTCTAGGCACCCACAATACATTAACAAGTACAATAACAAGAATGTCTCACAACCACCCATTGATGAATAAGGTCTTGAACTATGAGCAGTCTTTGTGTAGATATACCTAGCCCCTTCATGTGGTTCTCAAGGAAGAAAAGCACTCCATGATCAGGATGTATGACGTCCCTTAAAAACATATCCTAGACCTGGTATCAGAACTTCTCCAGAAAGTAAGCCCATACTCTCTACAGGAGGACTTTCTACCCCCCTAGTCCCATAGGTGAGTCCATTTGGTAGGTTGTCCTGCACCCCTATAAAGGCCATGGATATTATTAAGAGCGAAAGGCTCATCCTCAGATCATGGGCAGTAGCAGTGTGTCCATCGGGTGTGTTGTCCCACACCAAACAGAGTGCTGCGGAGGACATTAAGAGCATTAAGTGCATCCTCTATCATGGTAGATTCAACAGATCCTACAACCACTCATATAGAAAACATGGAAGGGTGTGAGTGGTTATCACAAATTTTTAGGTCTCTAACTTCGTTTGACCCATTGAACATCGAGAGTACCTCTCGAGACTGGTATCCACCTGGATTAGGACACATTAGGGGCTTTAGACCCATTCCCTCTGGAATTTCATTTATCAATTTCGTTACAAGGCCTTTTGTAAGAGGATCTGCTAGATTTTTCTCATTTCTCACAAATTCGAGTGAGATCACATTATTCATGATTAAATTTCTCACAACACAATGCCTGAGGCAAATATGCATATGTTTGCCATTATATACCTCACTTTGCGCAACTCTAATGGTGGCTCGTGATTCACAGTGCAACGACATTGAAGGCATGGGTTTCCCCAACAATAGAATGTCTTCTAGAACACTTCTCAACCATTCAGCTTCCAAACATGTTTGTTTAGAAGATTTCCACGAAATAGCACAATTAGCAAGCACAAATACATAACCAATAGTAGAATAAGTTTCATAGCAATAAGACACCCAATTAGCATCACAATATCCGTTTAACGCAGTAGGGAAACCTTTACAGTGTAAACCCAAGTTCATAGTACCCTTACGATACCTTAATAGCTTTTAAAAGCACTCCAATTCTCATCACGAGGGTAATGGGTGTAACAGGTAAGTCTAATAATAGCATAGGCAATATCAAGACGAGTGTAGTTCATTAAGAACATTATGCTACCAATAATCTTAGCATACTCAACCTATGATACAGTATCTCCTGTGTTTCTCATCAAATGAACACAAGGTTCATTTAGAGTTTTAGCTGGTATGTCATTAAAGTGAATAAACTTTCTCAAGATTTTCTCCACGTAATGGGATTGACTCAAGGTCAAAACCTTAGGTGCTCCAGTTATTTTGTCTCCAACTATCACATCGGTTTCATCTAGATCTTTCATGTCAAAACATGCACTCAAGAAAGACTTAGTGTCATTTACAATTTTCACACTCGTTCTAATGATAAGCATGTCAACAACATACAAAGAGATAATTATACAGTCATTATCAACATGCTTTGAATAAACACGGGCACCACCACTGTTTATAATAAAACCATGCATGACTGAGGTACAATCAAATTTTGGATTCCATTATTTAGGAGCCTGCTTAAGTCCATACTAAGACTTTACAAGTTTACATAATTTATGCTCCATTCTAGGAACCTTGAAACCCTCGGGTTGTTTCATATAAATTTCTTTCTTAAGGTCACCATTAAAAAATGCGGTTTTAAAGTCCATTTAGTGTACTACAAGATTATGTGCTGATGCTAGAGCTATCAGGGCTCTTATAGTGGCAATGTTAGTTATGGGTGAGTAAGTATCAAAGGAGTCTATTCTTTGTCTTTTGGCTTATCCTTTAGCTACCAACCTAGCCTTAAACTTCTCAATGGACCCATCAGTCCTCAGTTTCTTTGTAAATGCCTACTTACACCCTATAGGTTTGCATCCTCTAAGAAGGTCCACTAACACCCAGTTGTTATTACTCGTTATAGAGTCTAGTTCATTACTTATTGCCTCTCTTCAAAAAGGAGCATTGCTAGTTCTCATGGCCTCATCATAAATTTTGGAATCTTCCTCTAACATGAATGCACTCATAACATGTTCATCAAACTCATGACATTCAGACAACAATGCAGTTATAAAGTTTGGTCCAAAACTAGTCTCAGTTCTAGCCCTCTTACTTCTTCTAAGTTCTGGAGCTTCGAGCTCAAGGGGGTGCATGATTAGATGATGATGTAGATGCAATAGGAAGATGATCGAGTATTGAAGCGTGCATAGATTCTTTCATGGGAAACTTATTCTCGAACAATTCTGCATCTCGAGGTTCCATTATCTTACCGAGCCTAGGGCTCAAATCATTCAATAACGTGAATCTATATGCAGCACTGTTCATGGCATAACCAATAAAGAGAGCATCTACAGTTTTAGGACCAATTTTACTTCTCTTAAATTTAGGTATTCCTACTTTAGCTAGATACCCCTACACTTTCAAGTATTTAGGTTAGGCGCGTAGCCCTTCCATAAGTCATAAGGGGTTCTATCTAACTTCTTATGTGGAACCCTGTTTAATACATGACAAGAAGACAACATGGCTTCCCCTTTCAAGCTCGAGGGTAAGCCTATGCTAATAAGCATGGCATTCATCATCTCTTTAAGGGTTTGGTTTTTTCTCTTAGCTATACCATTCTGTTGAGGTGTATAAGGGGCTTAGACCTCATGAATTATGCCAAGTTTCTCATAATTGTTTGAGGAAGGTAGTATCATACTCAAGTCCTCGATCAGACCTAACCCTTTTGATCCCACGGTCTATTTGGCTCTCAACCTCAGCTTTGCATTTAAGAAACATTTCCTCAGCCTTCGTCTTTAGTACTTAGGAAATAAACCTTAGTTAATCTCGAGTGGTCATCTACAAAACTGATGTAATGTCTTTGACCACCTCTACTCATGGTGCTCTTAAAGTCACCGAGATTAAAAAGCATACTCAAGGTCCTTTCTATTGATCTGTTAAATGGTTTCTTTGGATGTTTGGCCTTGACACATATTTCACATTCATCAGGTTCAGTTGAATCACAATTAGGGATTAAACTCATTTGTTCAAGTTTCTTAACCAAGTTATGATTTACATGTCCAAGTCAAGCGTACCACAAATCAAGAGATTTAACAATATATGTAGAAGCAGAAGCATTTTAATCTATCATATCAAGTACAAACAGACCACCATTACAAAACCATTTCCCGATGAAGTTGGTATTTATAGTGAGGATTAACTTGTCAGACTCAAAGGTCAACTTAAAACCTACTTTGTTAAACAACTCACCTAAGACTACATTCCTACACACATCAAGATCATACACCACATTCAACAAACATAGAGGTTTTCTAGAGTTGAGTTTAAGGAGGACCTTTCCGTTACCTAGGATAGGAACTAAACTGGAATTACGCATGTACACCTTCTCCCCCCCAGTGGCTATCTCATATTCATGGAACAGGCCCTTATTAGTGCATATGTGCCTCGTGGCACCAATATCTACAACCCACTTGACCGTGTTCCCAACCATAATCACCTCGGAGAGACTAGCCTAGGGCCTGTGTTTTAGGTGCTTTCCAGGTCTGAATCCCTTCATGCAACTCCTTGAGGTGTGGCCAGTCTTGCCATAGTTCCAGCATGTTCTTTTGTTCCACTTTTGGCCATCATTTGCATTGTCCAATGGCCTCTTTCTTCTAAATTGGCATTACTCTCTACTAGAGCCTTTTTCTCGAGCACTAGGTCCACCCTTGTTCCAAGGCTTCTTGATCTTGCCTTTTTTTCTTGCATTTCTTGACTCAACAAGGTTAGTCACCAAGGAGGGGTGTTCAGAGGACTTCCTCTTGGTTTGTTTGCGGTTCTGATCTTTCAGATTAATATGGGAGATTAATTCCTATAAAGTCATGTCCTTCTTGTGTTTTAAATATGCTTTATAATTTTCCCAAGGAGGAGGCAACTTTTCAATTAAGCAGTTAGCTTGAAACGTTTCAAAAAACTTCATGCCCTTATGCAGTATATTAGTGCATAAAGTTTCATACCCGTGGATTTGATCTAAAATCTGTTTGTCGTCAACCATGGTCAAAGCTAACTACCAACTGCATGCATATTTCTTAGCCGCACTATCTTTTTAGCAATTTTTATATTACTATAAATTTGGTAAAGTGGTGCAGTCATATAATGGAGAAGCATCACTCTATAAGTACAGTTATTTTTCTCGAAATCCATATCGGATCTTGGTGGGGCTCTATCATTAAATAGAGTATAATGAACATCTCTTTGGTCTAGGAAGAACTCCATCTCATCGGCCTACATCTTATACTTCTTCCTATCTAAGGGCTCCATTTTAGACATATCAAGGATGATAAAGCCCTCGTGAGTCATATTATGGTTCCTCATTATAATAAACAACATAGATTGTTGGAGGAACAAGGTGAATGAGCGACCAAAATATAACTCTTTTATTACAATACATTTGATTTCGAGATTACATGAAAGATGAAAGAAACTACTTTTATAATAGAACAGAAGGGAAAGAATTAACTGGAGAAATTACTGCATCGTAGCAAATCTACTGCCCTAAGTTGTTTATGCTTCCATAAAGGTGTAACGGGATGAACGGCACTCTGACTGCCAGGGCTAAGACTGCACCCACCTTAGCAGTGTATACTGGGGAAGTGGGTTGGAGTATGCCATAATTTGCTTAGTAATGAAGGAGATAATATTGACAAAGAAAAGAAAGCTGCGAAGGAGAAGGAGAAATTTGTGTTTTTGTAAGTGAATTGTGTTTCAAACATAACCCTCAACATTCATATTTATAGAGTAAAATACTTAGAGGTTAAGTAATAGTTCATGAAAAAGAATCCGCCTCAAATAAAAAAAAAAGTGGCAGATATGAGAGTGCGTAAAAATCTGGTCAGTTATGGAAAGAGCAAGAAAAGCCATGGTCAAAACACGTACATGAGCTCGAGCTTGTAGCCTTGAGCCTCGAGACCAAGAGAATAGATAGAGCCTGAAGCAAAGAGCCTCGAGGTCCACTTGGGATGACATTTGGAGCTCAAATAACATCCTCGAGCACAGTCCCAATCATAAGAACTCATATCGAGTTAGTTTATGAAACTTAAACAAATATGAGGGTCGTAAAAATAAAAGACTAGGTTAGAGGAAGTCTAGTCCACACCACACTGCAACGCGCCAGCCCGGCGAGGCAAGTGGGCGCACGCGCCCGTTTGTTGTTCACAAAACCCACTCTAAAATCCCACAATACTTTACCAAGTATAATAACAAGAGGATATATAAACTAGATTCTCCTCATCTAGATTATCCATGAGGGATTAGGGCAAGACACAAGACCTCCGAAATTAAAGCACAATACCCCCATATTCCAACAACATTTTCTGAAGAGCCTGTTAGTAGACATTGGTGAGTGTAGCATCCGCCTAAAACTCATGAGATCTGTCAACCTCAAAAAATATATTGAAGATCACTTGGAATATAATTCAATTTTTTCTCTGCAACCCTGTTATGTTGCAAATTATTTAGACACGATAACTTAAGTGAATGCCTAGGGTGCACAAAAATAAATAAAATCGAGGTTGTTATACTCACCACCTATGTTAGTTTGGAAAATTTTGATTTTAGAATTAAACTGGAGTTCAACAAAATTCTTGAGAGCATTTGAAGGTATCAAATTCTTCTTATTTAAATCTTACCAGAGAAAACCATGGAAAAATGAGTGCAATCATCAACAAACATATCTAATATCAAAAGTTGAGATGTCAAACAAAGAATTGCAACATATCTAACCTTAGAGCGGGTGCACAGGAAAAGTAATTTAAAATTCTTAATTTTAAATCTAAAGCCCTGGCGTAATTAAACTATTTAATTAGATCAGAACTTACTCTAATAAGTTCATAATATGACGAACAAAAACATCAAATAAAATAAGCATAAACATAGTATGCGGAATAAACAAAATAAACCAAAAGCAAATTAAATATCAAATACTTAATTTAGACATACCTGAAGCATGAATCTCACCCCGGATTTGAAGTTCTGAAATTAGAAGAAGAATTCTCGACACCTCAAGACCTTCTTAACAATGATCTCTTCTAGCATCGGGAGTGTGGGCTCCTAAAATATTTATTCTGAAAAAAATTTCGGAACAAGATTTTTTTCTTTAATCTTACTGAAAATAATTTTTAGGAAAAATAATGCTAAACAATTATTTGGAAAACCTCTAAAAGAATTTGTTGTTTTCGTTGTACGAGAAAACCCGGCTCCAAAACCCTAAAAAAAAAACCTTACAATATTTCACTGCTAAAAAACAAAACACACACACACACACACACACGCACATATATATATAGGTAAACGAAACTAGTCAACGGGCAGCAAGGGCTGCACACTCGGGCAGCAAATTACAAGGTCATGCCACATGTCACCATATGATTAGGTGTCATGTGAAGACGTGGATCACCACACTAGCAAAGCACCAACCAACCTACAATTTCCACTTGGCGACTTCTGATTGGAACATCCACTATCACGTGGATATTTACCTTTGTGCGTGATTTCTTCTTCTTTTTTTTTTTTTAGATCCCACATGTATAAAATTCATCTCATGAATATTATTTATTTATCATAAAAATTTATTTATCTCATTAATAAATAATTCATCTCATGAATTCATTTTTTCAAATATTTTTAAACAATGCTTAAGTTGAGGTTTGCGAAGGGACTTCAAGAACAATCTAACTCTAGCTCCAAATAAGTCACATCTGATTGTCATCTCATGATAACAATTGATTACCTTTTAGTAAACTTAATTCCCCATGATACGTTTTACTACACTCTATAGATTTTCTCAAGAATTTTCCAAATAACTTTTATTATGACAATCAACCTCTTTATTTGATACACGTGAGCAAAAGTAACTTTAACTGCTATCCTTAGTTTTCTCACATCTCTCGCCATAGTTCTTAATTCATCCTTCTCGGACAATTCAATAATATAGAAACAATTTCAATATTAATTCTAAATGTCAAACATTAGCCAAAGATTCTGAAATTTGTTTGTATATTAGGAAACCAACTAAGGGGACATCTTTATCTCGTAAGAGACTATATATTCCACATAAAAAAATGGTTCCCACTACACTTGATTTTATTACCCAATGTATGCAAGATTTAAGTTAACGCACTTTGGCTAATCCTTTTCGCACATCAAAGCAACAAACAATCCATACACAAGTTCAAACTATTTCCTGGATTTAGAGTTATTATCTTATAGAATTAATTAATTTTGATTACAGTTAAGAAACAAATAATTCATGTGGTCCTACTTAGTGTCTCAATCTTATTGAAAACACCAACATAATACTATTGGATGCTTTTCTACATGACCAAGATAAGGCATTAAAATTATTATGTTATAATCTTATCAGGCAAGTTGTCCAAACCTATGACCGACAACGAACATATTTTGACAATATATCACTAGTTTAATCTAAATCTATCTTTGTTTCAACCTCATTGACTACTTAAGCCAAACCTGACATGTCATCTTGGACTATATTCATCTCTTGGAATGTTTTAGAAAACAAGCAAATGCATGTTTGATTCGTAGAACATAATTAGACAATAAATAAAGAAATAATTTTATTTATTAATTATTTAAGGCTAACTAATTAGGTTTTCCTGGATACCTATTCTAGCAATCCCCCACTTGTCCTAAACCCAATTAGCCTTGCATTGCACGACTATCCCCTAAGGATTTGTCAATGCATTGACTATAAATTTTATCAATACCGATATGTCACTGTCCCATTCTTTTTCTCACATGCTTTCATCTTTTAAGAACATTCTATGTCAATTAGTTAACTCAACAACTCCATAGCAGTCAAGTACTCGACTTCGATAGTGAAGTAAGTAATACAAGACTACTTCACTTTTCACCATCTAATGATACTCACTAAAAGGATTTCAGACATCTAACATCTAAACTCCCATTTAAAATGAACGACACATGACAATCTCACATTCTTTCTTTGAATCTCGCATAAGGTTAATCCTAAGAATATAGTGTTCTCATCTTAGGTCTTTCACTTTAAACTAACTGGATAATTAAATTTTAACAGCTCATAGCACTCTACATTATTCTCAATGAGTGAAATCCCATCTCTATACAGTACTAAGAAAGTCACTACTTTCTTGTCATGCCACTTGTACACTGATGGTTTACTAACCGTTAGTTCAAATCTTTAAGACTTGATTAGCCATCAACAAATCTACTTTTTAATGAACAAGATGCTTATCTAAGTCCACAAATAGACTTCCTCAATTTTCATACTTCATACTCTTGAATCTAAGTAACAAACTTGTCTGGTTGTATCATATACATAAGCTTATAAAGGTGAACATTCGGAGAATGTCGTCCTGATTTCCATTCCCATACCTCATCACAAAGAGAAATAATGGATAAAAGCAGCTTTATGAACTTAAGCATAGTATCTGGCTAGAAGGTCTCATGAAAGACGATTCCTTCCTTTAGGGTATAACCCACTACCATCAATCTGGTCTAGAGGGACTCAACCTTTCCATCTATTGAACTCTTTACACTTGTAGATCCATTTAGATCTAATCTAATCAACTTAACACCTCTTGACGCCTCTATAAGGTTTTAGACTAAGTTAAAATACAATTATTTTAACTTACCTTTTATTGCTTGACCCTTGGTCTGCATCTTTATACTTAAGATATTCATTATAGTCTAACGCATTCGATTCGCTATCATGCTTAACCCCTAAGACTGAAGACATGAATCTGTCAGGTGATTCTAACCATCCTCCCACTACACCGAAGCTCTTATGTACATAGTGTGACAATAACCTAGCTGAACATATATCTAATACTTCATTTACACTATAAGTTGTATTAGGCTGTAGGGACACTGTATCTCATACAATCATACTATCTAACACAAGCTATCTGCTATAAAATAAAATCTCTTTTTAAAATTTTTTTCCTAACAAACCTTTTGATATGTATATGTGACTCATCATATGATTCTTAACATATTCAATAAAACATTATTGATCCTTTCTATAGCTCTTTGTAATAAGGAAAAATAAGTATTCTCCTAAAACTACCACTTTGATCCAATCAAAGTGACTTGATATAATTACCTAACTCATCCCAACTTTAGTCCATAATTCTTTGAACCTTTTAAGGGATTCAAGACTTTAGTGTTCATAGGTATATCCATATATCAATGAATTGACTAGTCATTCATAAACATTTTATTAAATACTCATTACTTCTACTAACTTGAACTTTTAACAGTCCATGAACATTTTATGAATAAGTTTAAGTAGCTTAGTGGTTCTATGTCATTATAGTTAAAGTCTCTTTCAGCCACCATTAATTTGAACATGGCCCTGTTTGTTTCATGTTTTGTGTGTATGGTTGCTATAAATTTGAAAACAAAACAAACATGCAAAAGGGACATACTGTGACTATAGAGTGAGCCTAATTACAAACCGCATGTCTTTGACCTCAACCACTCAATGTTTTCGAAGAAAAGGTCGTGATATGTTGGAGTAGTTGACTTTGGTATACCGTGAGTTCTTCTTACACTTCAATTAAGAAGACTTTATTAAATGTTTTTATGGATTTTTTTTTTCGTATTTTTATGGAAGAAAATTAAAAAGATATGGATTGTTTCTAGAGAGTGATGAGTCTCTTCAGGCCATTCTTGTGGAGGAAGGTGCATTTGCAAGGAAGCGGGGCCCTTTAAAGGATGGACATTTCTGACCAAGCGATACCCTGAATGGGTAGATGGACTCATGGTGACCTATGGTGAGAAATGGACGCAATTTCACATCATGAAGCCATTAGGCTTTCTATTATCGCCCTCGGGTATAATTTTCCCATTGTGACAATACTAACATGTTGCTGAAATACTTGTTATAACGCTTTTGTCCTCCCTGAGGCCGTTCTAGGAATCAATTTAGAGGACATAGCAGCCTTAGTGGATCTTTTCTTTGGGGCAGAAGAGTTTCCCCTCAATTTTTTCGTTTCTTCTAAAGTTGAATCTTTTGCCCCTTCCTTCTCGATCATAGACCTACCTGGAGGTTATGAGTCTTTTTTTAAAACGTTTGTAATACAGGACAATGACTTTGGGAAAGGTTCCAAATGGGAGGAAGTGTGCTTCTACTTGTTTTGCAAACTCTTCTAACTCAATCCTTAAGTTCCTTAGGACCATGTCCATTAACCTAGCTTCTATTAGTGGCTCTTTATCTTTGGGACCATTATTTTGGACCCAGGTATATGGTTACCTTGGAGACATCATAGCCAAAAACTATTCTATCCACGTAGATGGTCCTTTATGGCTAGTCCAACTTCGGGCCCTAACCTATTTCCCAGGGTTATGCCTTGAAGGCCCTTACGCTCTCACAAGTGAGAGGGTTTCTTATTTTGGGGAGCTGTTTACTTGCTGTGAGGTCCAACTGCCTCTGGGTTGGTCATTTGGCCAATGCCTAGAGAGATTTATGTCTCTTTAAGATAGGCGAGGGACTTAATGGACTCCCTTCAAGAGAAGAAATCTTGGTCTTAAGTGGTTTAGGGAACTAGACCTTCATATTGATGTCTTAGTGGACATCAACTCCCAAATATGGCAAGCAATCTTCTTCCCCCAAGATCTGTTCATTTATCACCATACTTACCCTGGTGTAGAGACATATAGGCCCGGATTGTTTGCCAGGAAATTTGGTATGGTCCAAGAGGTGCCTTTTATAGGCCTAGGGATTGAGAGCCTCTAGTAGGCCAAGAGGACTTCTCTTCAACCTAGCCTGCTTGCAGAGCTTCATGCTCTAAACCAGGAAGTCAAATCCCTTTATGGGTGTCATGTGGCTTGTAGGTAAATTCCACGTGCCAGGCTATGTTTTTTCAGCTTAATACCATGCCCATTGGTCCTCCTTGGAGGCCAGAGGCACCAAGAAATAATTTATGCCCTTTTCTAAGCTTGCAGGTTGTAGCTCAAGAGGAAGCTAGCCAGTGAGCATAGGCACGATTAGGTAAGCAACCACTTCTGAAGCATGCTTCAGTCTTTTTAATGGTTTGAACAAAGATTGATCTCTATGCCTTTTGTTTTACCGCAACTATCCAGGCAACCCTTAGAAGTGCTAGAAATAGTAGCTTTACTTAAATGCTACTAGAGGAGTCCCCTCCAGGCTCCTCTTCACCAGCCCTTGAGGTCGGTGGGTTAAGAAAGAGAAGGATGTTGTTCCTCTAACTTTGTGCTACCGTAGAAGAAGAAGAAGAGATACCCATCTTTCCATTAGTAAGAAGAAGAAGAGCTAGTTTCACTACGCTAGATGTATTAGTCTTTCTCAATTGGTGTTCTCAGTTATCTCTATCAAAGCAGCTTCTAACATGGCTTTTTACAACCATAGGAAGAGCCAGCTCTATATATTATGGAGATACAAGATTTGGCCTCTCGAGAGATTGCACCAGAGCCCCATTAGGAAACTGAATCATTAAGCTAGAGCACTAAAGAAGAAGGTGACATGCCTGTCTATATTATGGAGCCAGTCGCAAGCCACTTCCCTAAATATGCTTCCTTCTTAGTATTTTGAGCCAGGGCTTTGTGCAAGCTCCCTTCCTACTCTTAGGAGGCCCAATCTCTACTAAGAAGATTGTTAAAGGTAAAGGCTTCTCTAGTTTTCCAATTCTTAATGATTCAACCATGTTTGGTTCTAACATGTAAGCCTTGTTCCCCATAAGTTTCTTTTAAGGAAGATATATCAGCGGTTAAAGAGCCATCACTAGTTCCACCAGTTGATGTAGGGAAAAGACATGAATTTTGTTGAAAAATAAACTCTGATGTCGACTATTGGGTTTATAATTCTCAACTATGGTTACAACAATAGACACCTATTAGAGCACTTAGAGTAGGTGACGTTTCTCTCTACCTAAGCCCCCGGTCGAAGAGCCACGCTTTGTGACACCTCACATGCGAGAGTTCCCGAGAATAGGTTTATCTCTATAAACCCTTTGCCCCAATACCAGTTGTTGGGATGAATTTCAAAATTTCTCACTGAAGTTTATGCAGCAGAACGAGTTTAGAATTCAAAACTCTAAACCTAGGGTTGATTTAAAATTCTTAATTTTAAATCTACTGACTTAAATTCATAATTTAAATCAACAGATCTATATTCTTAATTTAGATCTATAGGCCCTTTACTCTAATACATTCATAACAATACATAAAGTTAAACACGTATAATAACAAATACCGTAAAAAAATAGAAAAGCAGAAACTAAAAGAATAAAAAAAGAAAAAATATACTTGAAATTTCTCCAATAAAAGAAAAACTAGAAAGACAATAATATTCTTCAAAATTGAGAACTCGAGACCTTCTACACAATGACCTCGAACTGCCCGGAGAATGGGCTCTGAAAAATATTAAACTGCGGAAAGAAAATTTTCAACGAAAATTTTTCTCTCAAATTAGGTGAATCACTCATCTCTGATAGTGGTCTAATTATAAGTAACCCACATGGTCCAACTCAGTGTGTCAATCTTATTAAACACACTAACCTACCACTTTTGGATCTCCATCCACATGACCAAGACAAGTCATCTAAAGTGTTACGTTATAGTCTTAACATACAAGTTGTCCAAACTTGTCTTCGACTATGAGTCTTTCAAACAGCAATCCATACCATTTGTTCCAACTCTATCTGTGGCTCAGTCTCATAAACCACTTAGAACAAACATGTAAATTGTAGTCTGAGGACTACACCCATCTCATGGATGTCTCCCAAAAGAAAATCACATACACTATAAATGCTCACATGCACAAATTTAACTAGGAAACAACTGAAACTTCAATTTTATTTATTAATTAAAATAATATATCCAGAATAAATCTGGATTTTAGGACACTGTTCCTAACAATCTCCCACTTGTCCTAAATCCAATTTATGAAGAAGTCCATACTCACCCAATTTAAGTTTTGAACCAAAAATTGGCAAAGCATAACCCTTAGTGAGCATAATTATTCTATTGTGAAGTCAGCAATACAATACTACTTGACATTCCCTCGCTAATGGCTCCCACTTCAAGGGCAAAGACATGCTTAGACGTTGAACGTCTATCATTTTAATCTGACTGGAAGTCTTAAATCAGTATAACAACTGAAACCAGCTCGTCACTCTGAAAGATTAGCATAGGATCTCTAGTTCTTCTCAAGAACTAGAAAAAACTCTTTACTGCCACCTAGTCCATTTGACCCAGTTTAGACTAACATGTGCTTACTATATCATAGCATAGCAGACATTAAGTCTCGTGCATAACATGGCATACCTGAGGCTCCCACTACCAAAGCATATGGAATATTCCTCAATTGCTCCTCTTCTTAAGGTGTCCTAGAACACTACTCAACAGAGAGAGGGACTCCTTGCTATACCTTGACAACATCTTGCCAATATAAGTGGCAAGAAAGAGATCCAACATCCTACTCTTATGACTTTATAGAAGCTTAATCCTAAGAGTAGAGCTGAATTTTCCTATGTCTTTCATATTGAGCTATCATGACAACCATGTCTTTACAACTAATGACACTCCCACATTATTCTCAATGAGTAGTGTATCGTTGACATATAAAACTAAGGAAGTCATTACTTTCTTTTAATGTCATTTGTACACGCATGGCTCGTTTAACCAATTGCTCAAAACTATAAGACTTAATTGCTTCATGGTGGCCAAAAGGATCAGATTCAATGCCACGGTCAACTACTAAGGCTCCCACTATGAACCTGTAAGGTGTCCTGACAATCATCCCACCATACCTAAGCTTTTGTGTACCTGGAACATTCTCATTCTTATTAGTAGGTGCATCTAATGCTTCCACTATGACTTAAGTTGTGTCTAGCTATTCAGAATTATTGTCATATTTGTTTTAATGCTATTTTATTTTTACTGTTGTAGTTTATTTGCAAAATTCGTCTCTAAGCATTTCGCATTGTTCATGTATGTGAGGAAAACAACATAAATAAATCATAAACACATGTTCCTTAGTAAATAAAAAATTTATTTCTTGTAATAAAGGTTGACAACCATTTTCAAAATGAATAACAATTATTCTTCAAACTACATAACTCAAATTCCTGTCCAATGTAGGTATAAATAAACAAAACCTTTTAAAACAGAAACTCTAACACTAAAGACTAAGCTAACCCCTCCTATTCCTAAGACTGTTACTTTTGTCCTGTCCCTGAGCATCAACTGCAGCTCCCATCAAGAAGCCCCTTAGCTTGAGCTGCTTTATCAGATGGCTTAACAGTCTTTGTAAGTAGTATAGCTAAGTTCTTAGCGCAATCACTTTTCTAGTGGCCTATTTTTCTGCCAAAGAAACACTTTCCTTTGAGTTACTGACTATTGCTTATCCCCAATTCGTGGGCACTCCTCGTTTCCCGCATCAAGTCCTCTATTACTTGCAACTCCATCATTAGTTCAAGCAGTGAATATGTTATGATTCTCATAATAGGGGGCACATGAAATAGAGTATAAATGTAATAAGTTGTTGCATATAGCTGATCGAGTTGTATTAGCTAGTTCATATTGTAACTAGAATAAGTCTTGATGTAATTAGTTGCATAAGTCCCTTGGTAAATCATGTAATAAGTGAACTTTAATGGTTCGTAGCTGAGGTGGTCAATGCCGGTCATAGTGGCAGCTAGTTAGTTAGTTGTTGGTCGAGTCGGTTAGTCCTTGAGTCTAGGATCATTATATTTCTAGATATTTTTAGTCTTAAGCTATCCTAAGGATTAGTAGTATAAATATGTAGTGCCTCTCTTGAAGAGCTCATAACTTTGATGAATGAAATTGATATCTTGATGTCTCTCTCTCTGCTTCTCATCTCCCTTCCCTTCTTATCTCATCTAAACTCTAAATTCTTTTCTTATCTCATACTCTCACTATCCCAACCAAGGTTAAGGTCAAAAAGTAATCTTTGAATCTTAACAATTGGCATCAGAGCCTTGATTTGGCTTCTGAATCAAGCTCTTAATCAGGAAAAATACAAAATTTGATTGATTGTGTTGCAATTAATCAACAAAAATAGTTTTGATACTGATTTAGTTCAGTTTTATGTGCTCAAGAATTCAATTCTGAATTCTGAACTTGAAGAGTTTGTGTACTGCATTATTGATCTGCAAATGCCTAGGAATTGCTTCGGTTGGGATAAATTTGATTGAGTTACAGAAGAAAGTTTAGTTGATCAGTAATTGTTGACTACGGTCAACATCAAAGCTGATTAATATTGAATTCAGTCGAACTGATCAAGCATTGGCTGCTGAAGTTGAGTGCTGAAGCAAAGCATTAGCTGCTGAAGTTGAGTGTTGAAGCATAATCAAAATTAATCAAATATTTACTTGATTTGTCGGAAAAGAAGTTAAAGTGAGCTATTGGATCAACATTACATTGATCGAAATCAAAAGATCAGAAACAAGCTGAATTGAGGTGATTTTAGGTTCTATAATTCAGTTGTTGAGCTTGAGGTAACGGTTTCTGAACTTCATGTTACAAATTGATCAGAATTTGTGTTTGTTGCTATTTTGTGATATAATTCATGTTAATAAGCATAGAAGTGGTGAGAATTTAGTTGATTCTTAAGAATTATATGTTATTTGAGTTGAGATTTGCTTAGACGAGAATCTAACATTGAACTGAGAACCGAAAGTGTGAATTCTGATATCGTTCTTGAAGATTTCTTTGAGTATTGAGTTGAGGACTTGATTGTGGTCTAGAGTAGAGCCTAATTCATAATTGTAAGTCTGTTACTCAAGAAGCATCTCAGTTAGGGTTTGTTTTGAGTTCTGTATGTGCGAAAATCTACATATTAGGGTTTGTAATCAGTGATGGTAGTGGAACCAATAGCAGGGGATTGTTTTGTGTGAACGAAGGAGTAGAACGTCATTAAGCAATCAGTGGTTGAAGAGTTGAGAAACAAGTCCCACACTTCTGCGATTTTTGAACCTGTGTTTCTGCGAACTGAGCTGTTCCACATCGAAGATTCGTTGTTCATTGCAAATATGGCTGGTATGGTTGATGACATCGCTTGTCAATCGGTGATGAGTGATCATTGGAAGGAAATAAAGCAAATATTGAGGCAAGGACGTGAGGAGATTTAGCAGAAAACGAAACAGGCAATGGACGAATGGCTGCAGAGAATTAAGGATAATCAATTTACAAACATCAAAAGAAATTGTGCTAGTGTTCTTAATACAAATGAGCCTTCTGAGCTAATGGATAGCGTTACACAACAAGAGTTCAATGCGGAGCAAAATTCTGTTGCCGTTGACGATGAATTCGACCACGATAATGCCGAAATAGTTGAACAAGTTGATCACTGTGAAGACTCTGTGCGAGAGTCAGAGCATTTTGAAGATGATGAGCTACAGCAAGATTTGCTTCCGGAATGGGAATATGATTTTCATGTCATGGGAATGACAAAGAATGCAAAGAGTAAAGTGAAGAGGAACCATCTAAACGAAGCATTGAAAGATTTTTGGGGTAAAAAGAAGATTATGAAGCTGAAATTGAAGCGTGAGGTTGTGTGTCAGCCTCAGGAGCTTCTGTGTTGGCAAAAACAGAACATTGAACAATCGGTAGTTGCTATAATTGAGTCCAAATCAGGTAAGGGACATCGGGATGGCCCACGGGAAGAAGTTAGGCAACAAGACCTAACTCAAGATACTGAATTTATTGATGTATATGCTAGTATACAAGGATCAGATATCTATGCTGGTATACAAGGATTGGCCATAGCAGAACCTTTGATTTCAACTGAAAAATTTGATGCTACTGCTATAATATCAATGAATACATCACCAAATTTGTTAAGTATTACTCCATGGCAAGCTGGTATGCAGAATCGAAGCATCTTCACTACTGAACAATCACATTCTGTTGGGAAATCAATTGTTGTTACTGTTGTACTATCTGAAGCAGAACAAGGTGTGCTTTTGAGTTGAGAAAGGTGTATTCAAATACACACTCTTATGACGAGTTGCCTCCTGATCTGGGAGATTATGTTTAAACCATTGTGAAGCTAAAAAAGTCAATTTTCTGCTGAAAGGAAGTAATCATGCTACGAGAGTGCGTTTCAAGGTCCAACAAAGGTGAAGCATTGTGTCTGTACAAGGAATTGAGTTGTTGAAGGTGTACAAATTCAGTAATGTGCTGAAACGGATTTTGGTTCAGACCAAAATCAGTACAATAGATGCTTTAACTGATGTAATTGATGTTGGAAGTCCCTTTGATCTGGGGAAGGTAGATCATGATTATAACAAGCTGAAACATGAGGCTGAGTTGGAGGAAAGGTTCAAGCAAGCCGCCAAAATCAATTCCCGAGTTCAATTTAGGCCAAGTTTGATTTCTGGAAGAGTTCTTAACATGTTAGAAGTTCAAAAATTGGTTACTGGTCTGAAAATCGGGTTTGTTCAGCCAAGATCCAGCAGAATTAAAGGTCATTGGGTTATGTTTGATATTGGAAGACCCCCTGATGCTTTGAAGGAATCTAGGTTCTGCAATTGGGTTGGAATGCCTGTGCTGGACAGAAATGAGGCATGTACAAGGAGCTTCAAATTCGGATTGTGCAATAATCAAGCTATGGGCAGAGAGCAAGCTCCATTAGTGCAACCAAATCTGAGTCCGCCTGAAGTTATGAGGCTTGGTGGTTGGTTTGATTTTGGAATACAAAGGCTTTTGGCTGGAAATTCAGAACTGTTGCAGTATTGGATCACATTACAGAATTATGGCTCATTTATGATCGGTTGTGTGGGTTCTGAATGGAAGAATCAGAGGCACAAGCATCAGTATTTTTTGAATGTGTGGATGAAGGAGTACAACAAGGAAACAAGATCAATTCTAGCTGAAAGTATTTTACATTTCAGCATTAATAAACAGGACAGATCTCCTCTGGTTCTGAAATTAATCTCAGTAACTTGAATTGTCATATGTGTCCTGATTTGATGTATAATCTTAAGCTCATTGACAAGGAAGCAATGCTTGCTCATTTTAGGCAAGTTTGGTGGCTGGTTGAACATGGGATCCAAGGAAGTCTTGAGAGCAGGCTGGAAATTGTGAGTTGCAGCGTTAGCAATGCCAATTGGAAGATTTTGGGATTTCAGGATATAACATTGTGTCTTTGGCATTCAACAATGGCTTGTGAAATTTTAGTTTTTGTGGCCTATGCAAGAGTTTGGAAGGAAGAGGCTGAGACTTTCAGATCTTACAAGTTCACACTCGAGCTTCAAGCAATAGAAGTATTAGAGGCTGCTGAAAATTCTTGGAGGATTACAATTCCTTCACTGTCAGCAGTAAATGAGTTGCTCAGATTGAGTGTGGTTGGTGTTATTATGGTTCTGGGAAGATGTATTAACTTGTTCGCATCAAGAAGCTCCCATATGGACAAGAATCTAGCTGAAATCTGTAATATCCGCAGCTATGAGTGGTCTTGGTTACAACTGCTAAAATTTTGGCCATTAGTGTACGTTCACTGCAACTTATTAAGAGTCTGTTATGTAAGCGTTGTTGCAGCAGGTTACATCGAATGGAAGAGTTAGATGCATCAGCTACAATGTCATCACAATGCCTCAGTTGAAGACATCAACATGAGATCGAGATTAACTCCAACAGAAATCATTAGATGCTTTAGCAGAGGATTTAAGAATAGATCAGACCTTGAACCTAAATTATGCACAGCTACTTTGATGCTCCATTGGCTTCATGGGCTGGTGTACTTTGCAAGCATACTTTTGCTCATTGTTAAGAGATCTACGTTCATTCATTTAAGAAGAAAATGGGTTCAAAATGAGCCTAGATTATAGGGTTCCTTGAACCAACATTGCTGCAACATGAGGTGTCGTGGATGTGTTGTTGATGTTTGGTTTGATCAACGAAGACCTCTTTAAGAGTACTACACATTCAAATGCAAACATTGGGTCGAAATAAGAGTCATACTCATGTACCTGCTGTATTTCATAGTCAGTTCATCATTGATGCTGAATTCATAGCTGCATTGAGTGGTTCCTGCTCTGCATTGGGTGCAAAAATTTCAGCAGCCAGATGTTCTTAACTGCAAATTTCGGCATGAGTTCATCAATTTCAGCTCTCCTTTCCATAACAATAGGTGTTCTTGAAGGTCTCAACTCTTTTCTTGATTCTTGGGGACAAGAATCTTTTAAAGGAGGGAGTGATATTATGATTCTCATAATAGGGGCCATATAAAATAGAGTATAATTGTAATAAGTTGTTGCATATAGCTGATTGAGTTGTATTAGCTAGTTGATATTATAACCAGAATAAGTCATGATGTAAATAGTTGCATAAGTCCCTTGGTAAGTCATGTAATAATTGAACTTTAGTGGTTTGTAGCTTAGGTGGTCAATGCCGGTCATAGTGGCAGCTACTTAGTTAGTTGTTGGTTGAGTCGATTAGTCCTTGAGTCTAGGATCATTGTATCTCTAGATATTTTTAGTCTTAAGCTATCCTAAGGATTAGTAGTATAAATATATAGAGCCTCTCTTGAAGAGCTCATAACTTTGATGAATGAAATTGATATCTTGATATCTCTCTCTCTACTTCATCTCCTTTCCCTTCTTATCTCATCTAAACTCTAAATTCTCTTATTATCTCATACTCTTACTATTCCAACCGAGGTTAAGGTCCAAGAGTTATCTTTGAATCTTAACAAAATACTTTATGTATTTAAAATCAAGTGAAGTTCACCAGCCGTATCCATTTTGAAAAACACTGTAAATGCAACACAATTGTGTAATTACCTTATATGAGTCATGTATAATACAGTGATATATATTCTTCCAATTTAGCATACACAATAAGTCAGATATGCACCGAACTGTACTATCATGCATACAATGATGACCCAAACACACCACTCCTTACTCCCCGGTAGTTTGGTCGCACGAAGCTAGTTGACATGAAAATTATTCTCAATTAACCTGTTTTCTTGCAAGTCTTACTAAACATGATTAACTCACCAGTTTACTTTAGTCTCTAACATGACACAACAGAGCTCCTCGGGGAGGCTAATGCATCATGCTAGTCAAGTGTAAACCATTACCTAAACCTCCATACAAATACACGAAATACTCCACGGCAACGTTGTCGCATCGCTTCTTTGCACATTGGTTTATCCTAAAGAAGTCTAACCCTGTAATCTGCAAATCGACATCCTCCGCGGGAAGGTCTATCAATCTACTATGCTGCTAGGCCGGTAATGGTGACCGTGAGATTACAATAATTGAAACCTCGCTCCCACTTGATTTTTATAACCAGTGGTTTTCAATTAACTTGCATTTACAACCTGGATTATCTCATAATCCTCGTTAGAATCTCATTCTAAGATTAATCAAAATTAATTTATTTATTTATTTAAAATACTATTGTTTTACAGTATAGATTATCTCATAATCTTATATTATAATCTCATTCTAAAATCCAATCAACAAAATTAATTAATTAATTTTAATTAAAACAATGCCAACATATAATTTAGATTATCATATAATACACTTTTAAAATTCTGATTTCAAAATTAAATTAAAAATAATTTTATTTGTGCATAGACGATCCAAAAATCAATTTCGGAATCTTATTCTAAAAAAAGTAAACAAGCTTTAGACTATCTCATAATCTATTTTAGAATATTATTCAAAAATAAAATCAAGTAACTTCTATTTAAAATAACACTGATTTACAACTTAAATTATCTCATAATTTAATTTAGAATCTCATACTAAAAGAAAATTATTTAATAAAATAAGCAATTTATAATTATTTTGAAAATCAGTACTAACGCCTACACGTCCTAAAAAAAAAAAAACCCTTTTTTTAATAAACACTGACGTCAGCACCACGTCAGCGCTGTCGTCACCATCAGCAGGTGATGTTAGATGCTGGCGTTAGAGTCTGACGTCATCGGATGTTTTTTTTAATTAAAATATTTAATTTTAAAATAAATTGAATCTAATCTCTTTGGATGAATTTTATTCGATTTCGTATAAAATAATGGACTCTAATCTTATTAGATCAATTTTATCTTACTTCGTAAATCGTGATTGAGAACGTACAATCTCATTATACGAACAACATAATCGCAAATTTATGGGTAGCTCCGAATTAATGATTTATTCATTAATGATTCAAACAATTTAAATCGTTACCTTCAAACGATCAAATTAACTTTTAGTTAATTAACGATTTAAACAATTCAAGTTGTTACCTTATATAATCTTAATTAATAATTAATTCATTAACGCCTTAAACAATTTAAATCTTTACTTTAAATAACCTAGTTAACTATTAACTCTTTTAACGGATTTAAACAATTTAAATAAATACTTTAAAATATTCTAATTAAAAATTAACTACTTTAACGATTTAAACAATTTAAATAACTAATTCAAACAAGTTTTTCCCTCTTAATAAAATCGCTATTTTATTAAATCATAAATCTATTTATTTTGATCTTATTATACCTAGCCATGTATGTTATGAATGTAATCAAAGGCTGGCTCTAATACTAATTGTTGGGAAAAGATATGAATTTTGTTGAAAAATTAACTCTGATGCCGATTATTGGGTTCATAGTTCTCAACTATGGTCATAACAATAGGCACCAATTAGAGCACTTTGAGTGGGAGACGCTTCTCTCTACCTAAGCCCCCAGTCCGGGAGTTACGCTTCGTGACACCTCACGTGTGCGAGCTCTCGGGAATAGGTTTATCTCTACAAACCCTTTGCCCTAATATTGGTTGTTGGGATGAATTTCAAAAATTTTCTCTAAAGTTTACGCAGCGGAACGGGTTTAAAATTCATAACTCTAAACTTAGGGTCAATTTAAAATTCTTAATTTTAAATTAACTGACTTAAATTTGGTAATTTAATTCAACAAATCTAAATTCTTAATTTAGATCTATAGGCCTTTTACTCTAATACATTCATAACAATACATAAACTTAAACAGGTACAATAACGAATACTGTAAATAAATAGAAAAGTGGAAACTAAAAGAAGAAGGAAAGAAAAAGCATAGCTGAAATTGCTCCAATAAAAGAAAAACTAAAAAGACAATAATATTCTTCCAAATCAAGGCCCCAAGACCTTCTACGCAATGACCTCGAACTGCCAGGAGGGTGGGCTCCGAAAAATATTAAACTGAGGAAAGAAAAATTTCAACGAAAATTTTTCTCTCCAATTAGATCTCTGAAACATTTTCATAAACCCTAAAGAAATATTTCAACTTGAATGCCAAACCTCGGAATAAGCACTTCTATTTATAGGAGTACACCGGAGCGAAAAAAATCCATTTTTTTCCGAGGTAGGATTGCCCAGTTTAAATCAAAATACGTCGTATCATTTAGAAAAACAACTAAAACGCTGCATTTCACAAACAGTTCAAAACTGCGTATTTTCTTTAATTTAAAACGCTTGGCACGTGTCGCACTGCTATTGGTCCAACACGTGGCACGTGGAATCCTCCCCTTGGTAACCCAGCGCGTGACACGTTAATATGTTTTTCTACGTCTATCAAAATTTAATACAAAACCCTATCTATTAAACACACCTAAATTGAAGTTTAGGGCGAGAGGGTGTCGAACCACAGGGATTAAGAGTGCGTGAATCTACTCTATGACTTAAATTGATTTGAATAAAATTAAGAGGTTTTGTATTAATTAACCTAAGGAAATAACAATTAAACTAAAGTAATCTACTTATAATCGAAAAAGTGTATTAAATTGGAACCTAGGGTTTTGAATCCATCGTTAGCCAATTACTTTTGCGCTAACTTTTTAACTTGGGATTATTAATTGTTACACGGGTAGATGTTTCGGCTACAAGCTTCAACCTACTAAGGTAATGTTGTTAGTATTGCGTATTGACCCTATCTAACTAAAGCATAAGGAAAATAGGCTCTACCTAACGTATTGTTAATTATCACGTATTGACCCTATCCAACTAAAGCATAGGAAAAATGGGCTTTAATTAACAATTCTGTTAATACTATTGCTTGATTAATTAATCCTAAGGCTACAAGCACAAAGAATTAATTTATAAATATCAATATCAACAATTAAAGGTTACACACTCAATAATCATATCAATTGAATAAACAATAAAAATATAATACTTCAAAGTATTTATCTCAACCAAGTAATTCATGTAAACAATCAAATTAACCCAAATTAAAAGTAAACTAAAGTTAAGGCTAATATTTCATCTAACCCCGGAGAGCAAATTAGCTCTCCATCAAGGATAATCCGGTGAAGAAGAAGTTGAACAAACTTATGTTGATCTCCACGCTAATTTCGCTCTCTTTCCAATTTTTAACGAATAAAAGAAAATAAAAATTTGAAAGGAGGGAAAAAACTAAGAGGAGAGAGAGCAGGGGAAGAGGCGGTAGAGACAGTCCAAGAGCGAGCCCCCAAACCCCCGAGTCCCCCGAGTCCTTTTAAATTGAAACTGACCCTAAGTCGGCGCTGTTGGGCCGTGTTGGTGCGGGTCGGGCTGATATTTGGGCCTTACCTTGGTGGCATGGGTCGGTTGGGCCTGCTCGTGGGCTTGGGGTTGATGGGCTTGCTTGGGCTGGGCTGTTGGTGGTGACGAGGTTACTGTAGCGGCGCAGTTTGGGGATGAAGATGATGAACAGTGCCGGCTCGGGTACTGTAGTGGTGCGGGTCGAGCTTTTACGTTCTTGTCCCGAATCTCGTTTGTCTTGATTTAATTATTTCCCCATCAAATCTGTCTTATTTGCACCAACATTTGACAATAATTCGGAACTTTAATTTCTAACCTGTTAAACATAAAAATTGCCAAAATGAGTGTAGAGTTATAATCAAATAGGTAAAAAATAATTAAAATAATAATTAAAAGATGCGTAAATATGAGACGCATCAACACCCCCACACCTGACCTTTGCTAGTCCTCGAGCAAAGCATATGACTTAACATAAAGACTATAGTGACCAACTACCACAACCATCCCAACCTTTACCATGTTTTCCGCAATTAACACCCATATTACAATGCAAGACAAGATTAAGTCATTTAGATCATTCTCCTATTCCATGAATTTAGATGATTAAACTTCAAAACTCGTCATAAAATTTCATTAACCTTGTATCAACTAATATGAATTACTCAAGCAATGCACAAGTATAAGTGAATAGGATTTCATGCCACAGAATCTCCTCAAATTCTCGCTCCCAACCAAATATATAAAGGTTTTGTGTGTCCATACCATTCAATCACCAAAACACATGCCTTGATATAGCGCAAAAGAAACTTTATCACGAACGTACATCAATTTTTCACTTTTTCTTTTTCTTTTGCCTTTTTATTTTGGAGGAAACCTTTTTTTTCTTTTTTTTTCTTTTTTTTTCTTTTCTTTTCATTTTTTTCTTTTTATTTCCTCTTTCTTTTCTGTCCATTTTTGGACTTTTTTTTTTTTTTTTAATAACACGTACTTCATCATTACAACTGACATTGACCAACTAGTACTTTACATAACATCAAGGGCAAGGATTAGGGTAAGCCAATAGGGCAGGCTTGAAAAACTCAAGATATATAAGGTTGTTAACTCAAATTCTTCAGATTTTCCGCAACATGAAGGTCTTGTGCTCAGTGAATATGTGAGCGGTATGAGTAGAACCCATTAATATCAACAACAATCAAGACCACTCATTAACAAGTATGAGGTAGAATCATTTAATTTCATGGAATTAAGAGAACGAAATAAACAACCAATCCCACGGTCATCATAACATACGTGTCGATCAAGAAAAACTTAGCTAAACGGTCATAATGCACGCTCAAAATGCACAAAGAGATGTTCAAAATTTTAAAAATTTGACCAAAAATAAGCATATGCAAATGAGCCTCACCCCTACACCTAAATCATGCATTGTCCTCAATGCAACAATATCAATCATTAAAGCACAAGTGATAGGTGAGATGGAGCAATACAACCTGACAAGGCGGCATGGACATGTACATGTGATTCCTTCAAATTGGCACAAGAACCTGAAAAGAGAGAAAACAAGTCTTGAAGCAACTAATTAGGTCAAAACTAAATTTAAACAAAAAATTAAAAGACCTAGGCTGCCTCCTAGGAGCGCTAAGTTTTACGCCTTCAGCCAGGCGTAGTGAATCAAGAAGAGATCAAGTATCAGTCATGGTGTCCATCAAAGAGACAACTTCAATAAGCTGTCCATCAGCAATGCCATCCAACTCAACTACAGGTTTAAGCCCTTGACCATTTACAGTGAAAGCACGACCATCTTTAGGGTGGTCTATCTCAATAGCACCCGAGGGGTATACCTACTTAACCACAAAAGGACCATCCCACCTAGACCTTAACTTACCAGGAAAAAGACGCAATTTAGAATTAAAAAGCCAAACCTTTTGATCAGGAGCAAATGTTTTCCTTAAAATATGTTTATCATGAAAAGCTTTGGTTTTACATTTATTAATCTTTGCATTCTCATAAGCCTCATTTCTCAACTCCTCATGCTCACTCAATTGGAGCTTTCGGTTAGATCCAGCTTGGTCTAAGTCAAAATTTAAGGCTTTAGTGGCCCAATAAGCACAGTGTTCTAGCTCAACTGGTAAATGACATGCTTTACCAAAGACCAACCTATAGAGTGACATACCAAGCGGGGTCTTATAGGCAGTGTGGTAAGCCCAAAGAGCATCATTCAGCCTAAGGGACCAATCTTTCTTATCAGGACAAACTGTTTTCTCAAGTATAGACTTGATCTCATGGTTTGAAAGCTCTACTTGACCACTAGTTTGGGGATGACAAGGGGCGGCAATCTTATGATGCATTGAGTACTTCCAAAGAAGTGTCTCAAATGACCTATGAATGAAATGACTACCACCATCACTAATGAGTGCTCTAGGGGTACCAAAGCGGTTATAAATGTGGTCCTTGACAAATTGCATGACCACTTTGTGGTCATTGGTCCTAGTAGGCATGGCCTCAACCCATTTAGACACATAGTTGGCCCTTAAAAGTATATAAACAAATCCAAAAGATGGGGAAAATGGTCCCATAAAGTCAATACGTCAAACATCAAATATTTCCACAATTAAAATGGGGTTCAAAGGCATCATACCTCGACGTGTCATGGCGCCAGTGCGTTGACAATGCTCGCATGCAAGACAAAACTTGTGAGCATCCTTGAACAGAGTAGGCCAATAAAAACCACACTATAGGACTTTTGCAGCAGTCCTACGACCTCCAAAGTGTCCTCCACATGCATATGATTGACAAAAAGATAAAATGCTATGATACTCACACTCTGGAATACATCTACGAATTACTTGGTCAGCGCAATGTTTAAACAAGTCAGGGTCATCCCAGTAAAAGTGCTTTACTTAAGAGTAAAACCCATCCTTCTCTTGCTTGGACCAAGTAGATGGAATCACACCTGTAGCGAGGAAGTTAACAATATCTGTGAACCAAGGGCCATGTGAATGGGAGACAACAAAAAGTTGCTCATTGGAAAAAGAGTCGTGCAGTGAAATAGATGGATCATGATGCTCAAAGAAAATCCTAGAGAGATGGTCAACTACCACATTCTCTGCACACTCAATGTCAAATTCTTGAAGTAGAAGAATCCACCTAATGAGCCTAGGTTTCATTTCTTTCTTTGAGAGTGAATATTTCAATGTAGCATGGTCATAATAGATAATGACTTTTGATCTCAAAAGATAGGAACGAAACTTTTCAAGAGCAAACACAACAACTAGCAACTCCTTTTCAGTGGTGGTGTAATGGCGTTGGGCATCATTAAGAGTTTTACTAGCATAGTAAATAACATGAGGCACCTTGTTCACTCTTTGACCTAGGACAACACCTATGGAAAAATCAGAAGCGTCACACATAATTTCAAAAGGAAGAGAATAATCTGGGGGCTACATGATGGGGTCCGAAACAAGTAATGACCGTAGTTTTTGAAAAGCTTCTAGGCAAGACTCATCAAACTCAAATGATGTCTCCTTAGCTAGCAGGCTAGTTAAGGGTCTGGCTAACTTCTCAAAGTCCTTAATGAATCTCCAATGGAAACCTGCATGACCTAGAAAGGATCTAACTTGCTTCACTTTTGAGGGAGGGGGTAACTTTGCAATCAGATCTACCTTAGCCTTATCAACCTCAATACCCTTCTTAGACACCCTATGACCCAATACAATCCCCTCTTGAACCATAAAGTGACTCTTTTCCTAACTCAAAACAAGATTGGCCTCTTCACATCTTTTTAGCACAAGTCTTAAATTCTGCAAACATTCATCAAACGAAGGTCCAAAAATAGAGAAATCGTCCAAAAAAACCTCAAGAAATCTGTCTACCATGTCAGAAAATAGACATCATGCATCTTAGAAATGTAGCGGGCGCATTACATAAACCAAATGGCATCCTACGGTAGGCAAATGTGCCAAAGGGGAACGTAAAGGTCGTTTTCTTCTGATCCTTTGGGTAGACTGCTACCTGGTTATATCCTGAATATCCATCAAGAAACAGTAAAAGCTCTGACCAGCTAACTTCTCCAAAATCTGGTCAATGAATTGTAGAGGGAAATGGTCCTTCCCAGTGGCATAGTAAAGCTTCCGATAGTCAATACATACTCTCCAGCCCGTGGTCTCTCTAGTGGGCACTAACGCTCTGTCACTACTCCTAACCACAGTAACTCCCAACTTCTTTGGGACTACCTGAACAGGACAAACCCACCTACTATCAGAAATTGGGTAAATGATACCCGCATCAAGCAACTTCACAATCTCTTTCTTTACCACTTCTTTCATGTTAGAGTTCAACCTCCTTTGCATCTCTCTAGTGGGTCTAGCATTCTCATTAAGAAAAATCCTATGCTTGCAAATGGAAGGGTTTATACCCTTCAAATCAGCCACAGACCACCCAATGGCAATCTTATGATCACTAAGCACTATCATTAATGTATCCTCCTATTCCCTAGACAAATGAGAAGAGATAATCACAGGTAAAGTCTCATCGGGTCCTAAGAAAGCATATTTAAGAGTAGATGGCAACGACTTAAGTTCAAGTTTGGGTGGTGAAACTATAGAATGCAAGGCAGGGGAATTTGAAAGCGCAGGTAAAGCTTCTACTTTTGATAGCCAATGACAAGTATCTAACGGGGCACATATCTCAAGCAAATCATTCATCTCTCTAATGTCATTTTCAATCTCAAAATGATCAGAATGATAGTATACTAGCGCTCGCTCAAGGGAATCACTAACTAGGATAGAAGGGAGTGTTTGGTATACCAAATCATCAATAATATCCACCCGCAAACACTCTAAATCATCCTCACTTGTGGGTGACAATGAAGCCTTAAAAATATTCAACCTAATAGTCATATTGGCAAAGCCAACATCCATTACCCCGGATCTACAATTAATGGCAGCATTGGCAGTCGCTGAGAAAGGTTGACCTAGAATGATAGGGACATGGTATTTTTAATGACTAGAAGGTTCCATATCAAGCACGAGGAAATCTGCAGGAAACAAGGCTTTGTCGACTCTCACTACTACATTAATCAGCTCACCACGGGGAATCCTAGTTGATCTATCTGCTAATTGCAAGGTTAGCGTGGTGGGTTGCAACTGTCCTAGGCCTAATTTCTCATAAACTGTGTAAGGAATGATGTTGACACTTGCTCCTAAGTCCAGTAAGGCTTTATCGATCGGGTAGTCCCCAAGTGAACAAGATATGGTGGGGACACCAGGGTCTTTATACTTAACTGGAGTGTCACACTTCAGAATAGAGCTCACTTGCTCGGCTAAGAACACTTTTTTAGGTAGATGTGCTCTAGATCGCCTCTTTTGGTTCAAAAGGTCCTTAATAAACTTTGCATAGGCCGGGATCTGTTTAATCACATCAAGAAGGGGAATGTTTATCTTGACTTGCCAAAATGTCTCCAAAATATCTTCCCACTTCTTGTCCTTCTCATTTGGATGTGGCGCAATTAAAGCATGGGGGAAGGGTACTCTAGGTCCATATGACGAGGGAAGATCAGAGTCTTTAGGAGTGGGAGAAGGGTGCGTGACCTCGTCGATCTCCTTTTCTCTCTCCTTGCTCTTCTCTTCTTCCTCACCACTCATGGGTACTTCACTTTCAGCGCTCACCCCATTGTCAACCTCCTTCCCATTTCTCAATACTGTAAGGGATTTTGCTTGTTCTTGCTGGGAAGGATAGTTATCTTGTCTTACGCAGTTCCTAGGGTTCTCTTTTGCTTGGCTAGGGAGTCTTCCCTCATCTCTCCTGCTTAGAGTGTTAGCTAGTTGACCTATTTGGGTTTCTAGCTTTGCAATCGATTGTGTATGGTAGCGGAGGAGTTGGGAATTAGCTTCCAAACCTTTTAGCGCACTCAAAACCTTCTCTTCAAAATTCAAATTAGAGCTCAAATTGGGAGGTTGAGAGTAGTTGGAAGCATAACCTTGCAGTCGAAAACCGACGGGTCGTGTCATACCAGGTTGTTGCGGCCGTGGGTTCTGATGTTGTGGCATAAACTATCCTTCTCCTCCTTGCCTCCAGGAGAAGTTAGGAGGGTTTCTCTAGCCCGGATTGTATGTGTTAGAGTATGGGTCGTTCCGTGGGAATCCTTGGGCTGCATTGACTTGTTCCTCTGACCACTCCACATAAGGTGAAGCAGAGGGGCAATCATGTGTAGAATAAGAGACACTAGAGCATGAAGCGCAAACACTTTGCACATTTGAAACATGAGGCACATTAGGTGCAGTAGAGTGAGCCAGTGTCATCTTAAATAGGGAAGTTAACTGCTCTGCGGAAGAGGCAAGAGAGTCTACTTTCTTATCTAAGATGAAGGTGTGAGCAATCTCATTTACTCATCTATCTAACCTAGTAGCATTAAGACGTGCATGTGCGGCAGATTGTTGTGAATTCTCATTCAAAGGTTTAAACAGTTCCCGCGCCTCGTCCTCATTCTTTCTAAGGAACTAACCACCGCAGGAGGCATCAACAGTTTTTTTACCCTTCTCGTTTAACCCATAATAAAATTTTTGGACTAGTTGCCATTTAGGGATAGAATGATGCGGACAGGCTCGTAAAAGCTCCCTAAACCTATCCCAACTCTCATGAAACTCTTAAGTTGGAAGTTGGGCGAAGGTGTTAATGGCGAACTTCAGCGGTTCTTTGGCACGAGCAGGGGTATCAGGCAGGGAGACCCTCTCTCTCCCTATCTCTTTGTTATTGCCATGGAGGGCTTACGGGTTTGCTGCGCCACGTGTCTTCTAATCCGAGGTTTCGCTTTCATCCTCGTTGCCAGACTACCAGCCTTGCTCACTTATGCTTTGCAGATGACCTTATGATTTTTAGTGAGGCAGATGAGGGCAGTGTTTTGGTTATTCGAGAGGCGTTAGATCGATTTGCTGCACTTTCGGGGCTGTCCTCGAACGCAGCAAAGAGTACCGTCTTCATTACCGGGGTTGAGTCTGAGCTTCGACAGTCTATCCTTGACATCTTGGGGTTCAGATTGGGACAGTGCCCGGCCAGATATCTGAGGGTGCCGCTCATCACGACGAGGCTTCAGTTCATGGGCTGCAAGCCTTTATTAGATCGCATCCTAGCATGCATTCAGCTCTGGACCTCCCGCTCCTTATCATATGCCGGCCGTCTGCAGCTCATCCGATCGGTTCTTTTTTCTATTCAGGTCTTCTGGTCATCTATCTTCATCCTTCCGAAGATGATGATCCAAAAGATTGAGTCGACTCTTGCCGCCTTTCTGTGGAAGGGCACTTCTCTGGGCCTAGGTGGGGCCAAGGTTGCCTGGTCGCATCTCTGCCATCCCCATAGGGAGGGGGGTCTTAGGATTCGGCGGTTGCGTGAGTGGAACCAGGCTTCTCTCATGAAGCATATTTGGGTTCTTTTGCCTGATTGTGATTCTCTCTGGCCTAGGTGGATCCATGCCAACCGACTCCGGGGGAAATCCTTCTAGGATATTCATCCTCGAGGCTCGATTCCATGGTCGTGGAGGAGCATCCTGGATGTTAGGTCGTTGTGTACCGGGGCCTTCCGACATATTATTGGTGACGGCCATGATACAGCGCTGTGGTCTGACTACTGGTTGCCGTGCGGACATTTAGAGGGGCCGCGGTTTACATTCTGCCAAGTTCACTCCACTGGTCATCGCCTAGGCTCTCATGTTTCTGACATTATTCAGGGTGATCCGTGGCGCTTCCCACAGGATATTGCCGAGCTGCTACCTATCTGGGATTTTGTTGACTTCAGGCCCCAGCCGGGGGTAGCTGATAGTGTTCAGTGGATGGGCGACCCGTCTGGGGTCTTCTCCACCAGGTCGGCTTGGGAGATGATTCGTAGTCGGAGGGAGGAGGACTCCATCCACCATCTCCTTTGGTTCCAGCTGCATATTCCGAGGCACTTCTTCATCCTCTGGCTTGCCTCTTGTGAGCGGCTTTGGACGTTTGACAGGCTACTAAGACATCGAGTGCAGGATGTTCGGGCTACTTGTGTGTTGTGTGGGTCAGATGATGAGTCACACAGCCATCTCTTCTTCAGCTGCAGCTTCTCTGCTACTGTCTGGTCCACGGTGTCTTCTCACACCTCTTTCGCATGGCCTTTGCTTCCTTGGCATGAGCTGGTTCAGTGGACTGCTTCCAGACTCCGTGGTCGCGGGGTCGATCGGATCCTTGCCCGCCTTTGTCTTTCAGCGACGGTTTACACCCTCTGGTACGAGCGTAACCTAAGGATCCAACGCTCCCAATCCAGGCCTTCTGCAGTCGTCACTGAGGAGATCACAGGATTGGTTCACAGCCGTCTCATTGCTGCTCCTACGCTTCGTGGTGCTCATCGTCACTCATAGCTTCTGCAGGAGTGGGAGATTGAGCGCTAGCCTTATATTTTTTGCTTTTTGGCTTTGTCCTTTTTGTTTGACCATATTGGCTTTTGATTTCGTTGTTTTGATTTCTTTCTTCAGATTGATTCATTGATGTAGGCCTTGGCTTGGGGTATGCCCCTCGTAGACTTGTACATATATTTGTTCATATATGATATTTTCACACTGACTTACCAAAAAAAAAAGTGTTAATGGCTCTCCTAGCGGTGTTAGTCTTACTAATAGGATAGAATTTCTTATGAAATTCTTGTTGCATTTGAGTCCAAGTACTAATCGTCCCACCAGGTAAGGTGCCTGACCAATATTTAGCCTTTTCCTTTAAAGAGAAAGGAAATAGGTGAAGCAAGATGGCGTCATCACTAACGTTAGGAATCCTGAAAGTTGAGCAAACCTCCATGAAACTGTCCAAGTGTGTGTACGGGTTCTCATTATCTAAGCCGTGGAATGAAGGAAGCATTTGTATAGTATATGGCTTAAGCTCGAACTGATGGGCTACGGGTGGCAACCTAATGCATGAGGGTGAAGCGTATGTGGTGGGAGTAAAGTACTCCATGAGCGCACGTGGTTGTTGTTCGTCAGCAATTACTAAATCAAAGTTAGCACTAGCGCATTTTGCTTGGTGTTGGGCTCTAAGATCTCTTAAAGTTCTTTCAATTTCAGGGTCGAATCTAGTAAGGTCCAGAGACAAAGAGCGATGACCATGTATGAACAATTAACCACACAAAGCAAGTAAATTAAGGATTAAATAAGCAAAACAAATAAAATTGATACTTAAAAAGAAAAACAAATAAAAACTATCTTAAAATCAATCTATGCACGAAAATTCCAAAATAAATAATGCTTTAAAAATAAAGAAATAAATAAACCTTTTTTAAAAAAAGAAAAGAAAAGAAAAATTTTTTTTTAAAATTTTTTTAAAAGATTTTTTAAAGAAAGGTACAATAACAATTAAAAATAATTTAAGGCAATTAAAAATCACAAACGTTGCCTAATCCCCGGCAACGGTGCCAAAATCTTGATGTGTTTTTCTACGTCTATCAAAATTTAATATAAAACCCTATCTATTAAATACACCTAAATTGAAGTGTAGGGCGAGAGGGTGTCGAACCACAGGGACTAAGAGTGCGTGAATTTACTATATGACTTAAATTGATTTGAATAAAATTAAGAGGTTTTTGTATTAATTAACCTAAGGAAATAACGATTAAACTAAAGTAATCTACTTTTAATCGAAAAAGTGTATTAAATTGGATCCTAGGGTTTTGAATCCATCGTTAGCCAATTTCTTTTGCGTTAACTTTTTAACTTGGGATTATTAATTGTTACATGGGTAGAGGTTTAGGCTACAAGCTTCAACCTAATAAGGTAATGTTGTTAGTATTGCGTATTGACCCTATCTAACTAAAGCATAAGGAAAATTAGCTCTACCTAACGTATTGTTAATTATCACGGATTGACCCTATCTAACTAAAGCATAGGAAAAATAGGCTTTAATTAACAATTCGGTTAATACTATTGCTTGATTAATTAATCCTAAGGCCACAAGCACAAAGAATTAATTTATAAATACCAATATCAACAATTAAAGGTTACAAACTCAATAGTCATATCAATTGAATAAACAATAAAAATATAATACTTCAAAGTATTTATCTCAACCAAGTAATCCATGTAAACAATCAAATTAACCCAAATTAAAAGAAAACAAAAGTAAAGGCTAAGATTTCATCTAACCCTGGAGAGTAAGTTAGCTCTCCATCAAGGATGATCCGATGAAGAAGAAGTTGAACAAACTTATATTGATCTCCACGCTAATTTCGCTCTCTTTCCAATTTTTAACGAAAAAAAGGAATATAAAAATCTAAAAAGAGGGAAAAAACTAAGAGGAGAGAGAGAGCAGGGGAAGAGGCGGTAGAGACAGTCCAAGAGCGAACCCCCAAACCCCCGAGCCCCCCTCTTCCTTTTAAATCGAAACTAACCGTAAGTCGGCGCTGTTGGGCCGTGCTGGTGCGGGTCGGGCTGGTATTTGGGCCTTATGCTGGTGGCGTGGGTCGGTTGGGTTTGCACATGGGCTTGAGGTTGATGGGCTTGCTTGTGCTGGGCTGTTTGTGGTGACGAGGTTACTGTAGCGGCGCAGTTTGGGGATGAAGATGATGAATAGTGCGGTGCGGGTCGAGCTTTTACGTTCTTGTCCCGAATCTTGTTTGTCTTGATTTAATTATTTCCACATCAAATCTGTCTTATTTGCACCAATATTTGACAATTTTCGGGACTTTAATTTCAAACTTGTTAAACATAAAAATTGCCAAAATTGGTGTAGAGTTATAATTAACTAGGTGCAAAATAATTAAAATAACAATTAAAAGATGCGTAAATATGAGACGCATCACACGTGTCGCGGGCTGATTGGCTGCCAACGTTAGCTACAGATAGCTATCCCGGTGCAGTTTTTTTTTTTTTTTTTTTTTTTTGTTTCCAACATGTAAAAATTCATCCTCTGAATTTTAATTTTTCAAAATTATTTTATTTTATAATGTTTTAGTCTTATTCATCTTATGAATAATATTTGACAAAATAAATTTTACCCATCTTGTGGATAAATAATTCATCTCATGAATTCTTTAATATTTTTTCGATGCCAATAAATACAGAGGCCTGCGCAAGGACCTCAGGGACAATTTAAATCTAGCTCCAAATGGGTTAAATTAATCATTTCATGAAATAATTTAATTACCATTTAATGAGACTTAATTTCACTAAATAGATCTCATTGCCATCCAGAATTAAATTATTTATTTGATATCTCCCTAATAGACTGTATTGATAGGAACAACCCCTCCACTAGATGTCCTTGACAAAAAAGAAATATAACCGCTACCAAAACCCTTCTCACAGCTTCTCCATTAGTTACTGACTCGCCCTTCACTGAATAATTCATTTTTACTTGAACATATTCACAGTACAAATTCCAAATGTCAAACACATGGAATACTTTGGCCAAAGTTTCCTAACTATTCAAATATTTGCGATTCAACTAAGAGGACATTTGTATCTCATAAGAGACTGCATATTCCCTATTGAATACCTGATCCTTGTCACACTTCACGCCACTATCCAGTGTACATGGGATTTCAGCAATTCATTTAGACCTTACTTATAGTACACCGAAGTAACTAACGCTCCATGCACAAATCTAGAATACCCTCAGGATTTAGAGTCGTCGTTCAAACAGTACAACGTGAACCACTCATCTCTAATAGTAGTTTAGAAATAAGCAACCCACATGGTCCAACTCAGCATGTCAATGTTATTAAACACACTAACCTAACACTTTTGGATGTCCATTCACATGACCAAGACAAGTCATCTAAAGTGTCGCGTTATAGTTTTAACATACAAGTGGTCCAAACTTGTTTTCGACTATGTGTCTTTCAAACAACAATCCATACCATTTGTTCTAAGTCTATCTGTGGCTTAGTCTCTTAAACCACTTTGAACAAATATGCAAATTGTAGTATGAGGACTACACCCATCTCATGGATGTCTCCCAAAAGAAAATCACATGCAATATAAATGCTCACATACACAAATTTAACTAGGAAACGACTAGAACTTCAATTTTATTTATTAATTAAACTAATATATCCAGAATAAATCTGGATTTCAAGATACTATTCCTAATAGTTGAGACACCTATTGAAATTTCAAGAACGGATGTACCATTAGAAGCTCCCCTAGTAGCAATGCCAACAGAGGCCCCTTCTTTGCCTCCAATTGAGGCCGCAGAAGTCAAGGCCTTTCTTTTAACCTTGGTTCTCCACCAAAGTGAAAATCTTGGCTAACTCTTTTGCTGTTATCCTTTTGCAGGTTACTCCGGTCATAATCATTCCTTCCTCAAGGATAGGGGAAATGTCTTCTCCTCTACGAAAATTTGGAGCCAGTGGCAGATTGGCTTTTCAGTAACTAGACCGAGAATCTCTCCCCAGTGGCTAAGAAAAATCATACATTTTCCAGTTTTAAACCTGGTTGAGGGGCCATATTTTAGGAGACCATTTCCTTCATAAGGTGCCTTAAATAGGATCCAAAAGTGGCTCCCTTTATTGCCAGGGAACTCAAGGTCCTTGACGAGGTGTCCCCGAAGGTGAACCAAGATGTTCCAGCCCTTCTTCAAGGAAAATGGCATTGCCAAGACTCCATTAGAAACCTTAGGTGTTTAGTTGGCCCAGGTGGTTTGCAACTGTTATTTGAAGAGCTTCAAGCAGCAAGAGGGATCTCGGATCATAAAGCTTAAGGGATCAGAAGTTTGAAAGACGAGATCCATCATCTAGAGGAGAGGTTAAGTCACCTTAAAGAAGAGCAGCTCTTGTTGAGACAATAGCAGACCTCCCAAGGTTCAGTTGTTGGAGGACTCGAGGAGGCCACCATGGAGGCTCAGAGGAACAATCAAACTCTTGAAGAAGAAGCCCTTTCACTTGATTGTGGACTGAATGACACAACTAACCAACTGTTTTGAATAGAGGAATCCTTAGTGAGGATTAGGATTCAACTCTTTTGATATTTTAGTCCTTGTAAAGAGATTTTGGTTGTACAAGTTATTCACTTGTAATTTTTATTTTATACGTAAGACATGTACTCTTTCCACGGCTAATGAAATACGCACTTCATTCAATGCATCTCTGAGAATTGTATTTCTTTTTTTTTTTTCCCTCTTAATTTAAGTATCATGGGTTGATCCTCAAGACATTGGTGCTAAAATTAAGACCATAGCTCTGGGAATGTATACTTACGAACTTCTTTGTTAGAATCCCAGATTGATGGCACATATTTCTTTAAAAACCTACTATTAATAGCCCTTGGTTGAGTCCTTCCATCTAGGTCTTAGAGCATATATGCATTACCTCTAAATAGCTCTATGAGCCTGAATGGTGCTTCCTAGTTTGGGGACCATTTCTCAAAGATTCAATCCTTTTAGCCAATAGATAAAACAACTTTCTAGACTAGATCTCCTAAATCAAAAGACCTGGGTTTGACCTTTTTTTTGTAGGCTTTAGCAACCCTCTTCTTTTGAGTTTCAAATTTATGAAGAGCATTAGGCCTTACTTGGTCCAAATTAGTAAGCTCATCCATCATGGACAGCTGATATTCAAGTTCAAAGAACTTCCCTTGATGTGCTAGTTTAATAGATTAAACTGCTATTTCCATTGGGACGACAATATCGTGGCCATACTTCAAATGGGAAGGAGTTGTTCCAGTTGCATCTCATTTAGAGGCTCGGTAAGACCGAAGGGCATCTAGTAGCAACTCATGCCACTTCTTTGGTTTATCCTCTATCATCTTCTTTGTGTTGGCCTTCATAATCTTGTTGGTTGACTCTACCTGGCCATTAGCCTAAGCATAATAAGGTATTGAGTTCAAGATTTTTATGTTAAAACTCTTGGTGAACTCCTTAAACTCAGCCCTATTAAACACTGTAGCTTGGTCCGCTGCGATGGTTTCTGGGATATCAAACCTACATAGGATGTTTTCTATGACGAACTCAGTCACATCTTGTGGATTGAAATTCCTATGTGGTTTATCTTCCACCCACTTTATGAAGTAGTCAGTAGCCACAAGAATATAAGAGTGTGGTTTACTGGAAGGAGGGTTAATATCCCCTATGATGTCGATTTCCCAACCCTTAAATGGCCATGGTTTAACAGTAGCATGCATCTCAGCACCCGGGACCCCTGACACATGTCCATGTCTTTGGCAGGCTCTGCATCCCTTGGCATACTTTATGCAATCATCCATCATTTATGGCTAGTAGTAGCCATAACGCCTTCATTTATGGCTAGTAGTAGCCATAACGCCTGATAAGCCAATGCATTTTGTTGCCAGTGGGATGGCATCCACAGATACTCTCATGGGCTCCTACCACTGCTACCATTGCTTCATCCAATTCAAGGCACTTGAGAAGCACTCCACTGGCGTCCCATTTATACAACTCGCCAAACTTACCATCCATATGTAATCTATGAGCTCTCATTTTCATCTTTCTGTATCTAATGTACTTTTAATTGTTCTTGAAGTAATTCACTAAGGGCTTCTTCCAATCCTTTTGTTGACTAAATGCTCCTCCATCAGCCGCATCCACCATTGTTTGGGAATTAGGGTCCAAACCATTGTATTTGGATTTGCATCCAAACTGGTAAACCATTGTGTGGGCACCTTCTTAAAAGCTCTTTATAGTGTTCCCACGTGTCATACAATGATTCTATATCATATTACGTGAAAGAGGTAATGTCATTCCTCATTTTGATTTAGTTGAAAAATATTTAGTAAGAAAGTTTTGTGCCAAATCATCCCATGTGGTGATGGTACACAGGGGCAATGACATTAACCATGCCTTGGCCTTGTCTCTATAGTGAGTTTGGGAATAGTCCTAAATGAATGGCATCATCACTGACACCATTGTGCTTAAATGTATCACATATCTCAAGAAAGTTAGTGATATGCGGATTCGAGTCCTCACTAGGTAGACCGCTAAATTGAACAGTCTGTTGGATCATTTGTATTATCACGGTTTTCATTTCAAAATTGTTCTCTTTTATAGGTGGACGTTGGATGCTAGAATCGCATCCAGCAATAGTTAGGACAACATAATAATTTAAAGCTATTTCATTATCATTATTTTCATTAACTATTATTTCAGTTCGTTTTGTTTTCCTGATTTGTTGAAGTGTTCTTTCGATTTCAAGATCCAAAAGGATTATTTTGTGTTCGTTTTGATTTTGCAGACGAAGTAAGAAACACAAACTTAAAAGTTGAACGAAAGATGACAATAATGAGAAAGAAGCAAAATAGTATAATGTAATAAAAAGCTTAACTAAACCCTTTTTTTTTTGGGTGGGGTGGGGGAGTTAGTAATACTAATATTTTAAAAAACTTAAAAATAATGATTCTAGCCTTTAAAATTTTAACAAAGTAAACTTAAAAGTAAAAGAATGATGAAAACAAAGAGAAAATACAAGAAAAACAACAAATATAGCACAAACTGAGCAAAACTTAACAAACACGCAATTTTGGGGGGGTACGATGCGAATTTTTCAAGTAAAAAGAACTTTAGAGATAAAATTAACTGAATGAAACAAATGAAAGAAAAGAAAATTTCTTCTACAAACTTAAACAAAATTCAAAAATTATAACTAAACAACTTCAAATTAGTGCTAAAACTGGTTGGTATCAATATCACTCAAATAAGAACAATCCTCTACAGCGGCTCCATAAACTTAATGCTTGGTGTTTATGCTTAGCAAGTACACTAAGTTGTATCCAGTAATATAGAATGAGTAGAGTATCGTCGCACGAGGATTATCATTAAATGAGTACAAAAATTAGTAGTTTCAGCACTATTTGAAAGATCGAAATTTGCAGTTTTTTTTATATAAAACAAAACAAAATGGAAAAGAATGAAAATGTTCATTGTTTTTTATGAAAGGTGTACTAATTTTAGATAATTTTAATGATTTGATAATATCTAAGGCATCTGATTTCACCTAGTTGCATCAAAAAGCCATTCTATTCTCAATATTCAAGTTGTTATTACGTGTTGACGGCCGAAAACCCTAATTTACTAAATAATCTCTCTCAAGAAACATTTAGCATGTTCTTTAAAATATTAAATCAATAATATATTGCATGAATTTAAATATGAAAAGGGTTCTAAAAATCCATGGTTTTCAATTAAGACCACACAAATCGTATTAACATATATTTAGCATTCGCTCAATTTGTGATGTTTATCAGTTTAGCAATCATCATAAATCTCCTCTTAGACTCATTATGAATCATTATAGTCTTTGAATAGCGATCGAGCATTAAAAAGTCATGAAGAACAATGATAAACACTCAAACAATGCAATAAATAAACTTTGAATACGTCGAATTAGAAAAGAGCGTATATTACAACTTAGGCTACATCGTGCCTTGGAAAGACAAAGTTAGTTAATGGTAGACATAATATAAAGAAAAACTAAGACAAAATCCATGAACGTAAAGAAGAATAGGATAAAGAACTAAAAAAATATAAAATTACAAACCAAACTTTCCTTCCTTCCTTCTCCTACAGTTTTCCTAAGCTTCCTACTACTTTGGTTTAAGGTTTTTTTTTTTTTTTTTCCTGGATGAATTGATGCCTACAGACCTCCCAAATAGTTCTATTTACAGTGTTTGAGGTTGCAAATTCAAAAAATAAAAAATTACATCTAGTTCACTCCCATTGCACCCTTTTGCCGCCCATGCCTTCCGACTTGATTCGTTTTGCTGATTTTGTTCAGTTTTTTCATCTTTCCGCTGCCCAAATTCAGTCCTTGCATCATATTGAACATGTTCTTGAAGTGTACAAAGCATCCTTGCTATTGATTTGTCGATTTTGGCACCCAAATTTGCAATTTGTAACAAATTGTGCATGTATGTTGTTCATCCTTGCCTTAGCTGTGTAAAATGATGTGTTTAGGCCCTTTTGTTTTTTCTTTTGTTTGATGTATCTTGCATTCACTTGTTGATGTTGATGATAAAACGTAGAAAGATTTAGTATAAAATGAGCATTTTTTCTAGGAAATAACGATAGGAGCGAAAAGGATCAAAAGCGATAAAGGTTTGATGTGAAATTGTTTGAAATTGAACCTAAATGATATGAATAATTATATACTAAATTGGACTTATCAAAATACTCCGAATTTAAATCTTGCTCGCTTTCGAGCAAGGCTAAACATGAAAGCATAGGGACTCATGCTTTTTAAGAATTTATAATAATTCAAAGCAAGACTACTTCTATTAGAAAAGAATAACTGAAGCTCAAAGTTTAAGATTCTAAAGGACAAACAATCTTTCTAAGGAAAAACCCGTCAATCACCTACGTAACCAAATTCAACACTTGGCTAAGCAAATTAAGTTTATCCATTCTTTCCAATCTCAAGACATTTAAACCGAATAGATAACACAAATCATGTCACTTGTAACAAAAATTTTCAGGTATGCCCAAGACCAAAAGTTATTCACAAAATTTTCTCATTTTTTTAATATATTATGTATGAGGACTGATCTACCCCAGTCAATCCCGTCTGTGAGTATATCTTCAGTGAGAATCGAACTCATGACGCTTGCAATGACCGCATTGGTAACAGACGCCACCACCGAGACACCCTCAATATGATCGTGCGAGTACATCTTCAGTGAAATCAAGCTCTTGACCCTTGGGCAATGACCACATGGGTAAGAGACGCCACCACTAAGATCCCTCATTATGGGTAGCACATATCTTGAAATGTTTATATGGCATACTGGTGCTAGAGATGTATCCATCATTTTCTTTTTTTTTCATATTTTATTTTAAACTTAGGCATAACTCTTAAAAGTCTATTATAAAAATGATAGTCTTAATGCAATTCATTGAAATTTGAGCATCTTTTAATTAGAAAGAAAGATAAAACAACCATGCTAATTAGGGAAATCGAATGCCATGGTTCTATCTGGAGAGTGCCTTTTGGAATAGATCATGTTTTGCAATTATAACACAAAAACAATTGATTCTCAGATTGTTCAAAACTAATTAAAGTAAACGAGTTAAAAAAGCAGAAAAATTGCCTATGAAGCATGATGATATGATTTTTTTTTTTTATGATTTTAAATTAGTTTAAAATAAAATTTAAAAAGACTAATGATCTGAACTATAGAAAATAGAAAATCTTTTTATTGGCCGACACTATTTACATCCCCATAAAAAGGCTCCGAACTCTGGGAGGCACTAAAGCCGATTCTGAAAGATAAAATAGGACTAGACAAGAAAATGTTTTGAAAATTTTTGTTCAAAATTTAAAAAAAAAAAAAATTGTGACAAAATGTCTCTATCACCCCAAACTTTAGTTAACGTGGTCCTCAATGTTAAAAGAAATATAAGGAATGAAACAATAGTTGAGAGATACTTGCTTTTTTATGGTGATTGTTGACATCATGCTACCCCAAAACTTATTTCAAAAAACTTATCGAACAAAATATAGAAATATAAGGAAACAATTAAAGGAAGAAAAGAAGTAAGGAATGGAAAACTTGGGTTGCCTCCCAATAAGCACTTCAATTATAGTCGTAAGCTCGACTTTTTAGGCAGATCATTCGACTTCGTCGAGATGAATGGAGGTCTTCTGTGGCTCGAGCTTTCCATCAATATAGGGTTTTAGACTTTGACCATTAACTTTGAATGTGCCCTTCTTCTCTTGTTGAATCTCGACCGTGCCATATATAAAGACACGAGTTACAATGAAGGGTCCTGACCATTTGGAGCGCAAATATCTTGGGAAAATTCATAATCGGGAGTTCCACATTACTCAAAGAAGCATTACTGATAACAAGATAAGTGTTAGAATTGCTAATGGATCATCTTTTTTGTTTGATATTACTCCAAGATGAGACGGCAATGGCTTGAGCTCAAGATTTGGAGGCCCATCTTTCCCTGTTTTCTGCTGAGTTTCAATCGCTTGTACGTCCTCCACTCTTAGTTCATTGTGCGAATCGAAGAGTTCGCAATCTTCCTGGTATTGGGCACATTCCCTTATATCATTCTCAGTATCTAAGGTCCCTGACCAGTAATTTAGGGAATGTTTCCCCAAATGTATCGACTACCAAATTGTCTACAATATCAACCACAAAACAAGAATCCATGTTAGTGGGAAATTGTACAGCATTAAAAACATTGAAGGTTACCTGCTTATATTGCACTCTTAAAATGAGTTTCCCTTATTGCACATCAATCAGGGCCCTTCCTGTAGCAAGGAAGGGTTGCCTCAAAACAAGAGGTATCTCGTCATTCTCTTCCATATCGAATACTATGAAATCGGCCAAGAAGATGAATTTGTCAACCTTCACTAAGACATCTTCAACCACACCTCTCGGATACTTGATCGATCCATCCACAAGTTAGAGAGATACTGTTGTTGGCTTTACCTCTTCTAAGCCAAGCTTCCTAAACATAGAGAGTGGCAAAAATTAATGCTTGCACCTAAATCACATAAAACTTGATCAATGTTAATGGCGCCAATGGTTCAAGGTATAGTGAAACTCCCTGGATCTTTTAGCTTGGGAGGTAACTTCTTTTGGAGTATGGCATTGCATTCCTTAGTTAGTGCCATTGTTTCAAAGTCTCCCAACTTTCTTTTGTTAAATAAGATTTCCTTCAAAAATTTTGCATGTTTGGGCTTCTGCTCTAACATATCAGCAAAACGGAACATTAGTATGTAATTTTTGGAAAACTTACAAAATTTTAGCAAATTTTTCTCCGCTTTTGACTTTTTCAAATGTCGAGGGAATGGGACCCTCAGTTTGTAGGGTTGACGTTCTTTCTTTTGGATTTTTGTCCCTTCCTCATTTTCAGTTTCTTGGTTGTGGGTAGGTCAATTAGGAGTTGTTCCTTTTTGGCAATCTTGGTTACCCGAGTTGGTTCATTCAGAGTTTTCCCACTTTTTAATTCAATTGCTTGGACGTGCTCTCGTGAGTTAGTAACTGTGTTATTAAGCAAGGAACCTTGAGACCTTTCAAAGCGTTGGTATGAAATTTGTTTGATTTGGTTCTCAAGGTTTCTAATTGAAGCTTCTTTATTTCAGATAGAAGCTTTTTGATTTTGAGGATTTGTTTATGTTTGTTGCATTAAACTTCTGGTTCCATGCATAAACTTATTGAACATATCTTCGAGATCAATTTTTTTTTTTTTAAGTCAGCGTTTTAATTTTTTTTATTACCAAAAAGAGCAATGTACAAGTTTACAGGGGCATACCCCTAACAAGTCCAAACAACCTACAGGTCATGCGGGACAAAAAACAAAGCAAAACGCATACAACAAAACCAAGAAGGAGAAACAAGGCCAAAGGGCCAAAGAGAAAGGAGAGAAGCCTCCTACAAACAAAATACAAAAGAAAAACAAAAAAGAAAAGAAAAGAAAGGAAAATCAATCCCGAAGAGAAGCAGCATCAGCGGCAGCCTTAGCAGCTGCTCGAGTCATCCGACGCTCAGCCTTTCTCGAGCGACAAGAGGAGGCATTAGTCCAACCAGTGTTCGAAGAGTCAACAGTAGATGAATGCATCACAACACTGGTACTCCGGGGAAGGGGGTCAACACTCGAAACACTAGCCTCGCAGTTCAGGGAAAACTGTAGAGGCGTAGTCTCATGAGAGTCCGAAGAGACACAGAAGTCAGAAAGTCCCGGAGGAACTAAACGACCACGGAGCCGATCAGGAGAGGAACAAGTGCAAGACCGAAAGAGGGCCTCCGAGCTCGACAGTCCGATGGTCTCGGGGAGTCCAAGAGCCCGAGAAAAGAAATAGTATCCAAAGCATCCAAATCAAGGTGTTGAGTACCCCGAGAAGCAAAAGGACCCGAGCCATTGAGCCCCAAATCGAGAGGAGGATCTGCAACTGAAGTAGAGGGAGCCGAAGGTATGGAACCCATACTTTCTGATACCAGAAGACCTCGAGGTGAACCCGAAACAATAGCGACAGTCCGGGAAATGAAAGCAGGGATTGATTGGGCTGGAAGCACCACGGCTTCCAGCCCAAAAGAGGACCTGGGTGGGCCTGCACCACCCGGGCCGGTGTGACCAGCAGGGGGCCGCACGCCCCCTACTACCGGGCTGGACTCGGGAGGCCTTGGGCATCTCGGGCCCAATAGCACTGGGGACCATGCGTCCCCAGCATGAGTGGTAGATGGGGTGGGAGCCCTTTTTCTTGGGGCTGAAAAAGGGCTTTGCTCTAGCCCAATAGCATGTTGCGAGTCATGGGTAATATTTTCTGGCCCAACATCAAGTAGTTCTACCTCATCAACCTTAATATTTTTCCCGAGCCCACGATTAGCCCTCGTTTTATGTTGCTGGCCTCGATTACGGAGCTTAGCACCATAAACAATCTCAATCAGAGGACGAAGAGAAGAGTCCATACAAGAGAGACCAAAAGTTGAGCACTTAAAGCATATAGGGGGGAAATCCTTCATGCTTGAAAGTGATTGGGATGCAAAGATCCTCAAAGTGAACCTCCATATCACAAGGAAGTGGTTTCCGAGCATCAATGTCCACGCATACACGAGCATAGTGAACGGAGGTCCCATCAACGGTCAGTTAGTCCGTATAGAGGGGGCGACCCACCCCACTAAAAATCGAGCTTAAGCCCTTACTCGTCCATAAGGGTGCATGGAGCCCATGGATTTGGACCCAAATTGGAAGGGTCGAGGGTTCAAATTGAGGTGCAACATCATCGAGAAACCAGTGATGTAGGGCTAAATAACAACCCTTAAAGTGCCGAGGCCCACCTTGGAGAACTCTATGGGCGTCTACATAGGAGCGAAAGCGAAAGAAATAGCCCGTTTTGGAGGGAATAACACATTCAAGACCTTTAGAGCCCCAAAGAGAATAGGCAATAGCAGTCCAACACGAGAGTGCAACTCGCCCCCGATAAAACGACCCGTGAGGCAACGACTCCATTTGGCAAACCCCGGGGCAACATCATCACGAGATAAGGTTGCAACAATTTTGTCATCGATAGATTTAGGAAGAATATAAGAGAGGGTGCTTGTCGAAGGGGCATTAATCCGAGCATGCCAAACAAAAAACGATTCCCCCGAACTCTTATCCAAAAAATCATTCGTTAACCAGTCCGGTAGCAATTTATCATCCTGAGGCACATTTCCCGAGGCCATAACGGTAACTAAGAGTAGAAGAAAAATATCTTCTAACAACCTTAACAACCTCCCAACCACCCAATAACCACCTCCTAACCAAGAAGCACCCACAGCCCCCCACCGTCCAAGCCACCAACCACCACCGTACACACCCACGTGCCTATGCGCCACCAGCCAAACCACCACCAAACAGTCCAGAATCCCGACCACCACCAAAACAACCACAAAACCACCACCAAGCCAATCACAAAACCCACCAAACAAGCCAAGACACCGCGCCAAGGACAAAACAACAAAGATTCAAACCAATTTGCTGGAAATGGCGCGCAAGAAGATGATTTCTAGACGCAAAAAAGCCCCACTCAGAAACAAGGGAGCAAAAAAAAAAAAACGAACAAGAAATCCTGCACAAGAAGTAGCAAAACCATGATCTAATACTCCAAACACAAAGCAACTAGCAAGAGATAAATCAAGAACAACAAAATCTTGAGCAACCAAACAAGAACAAGAAGCACAAACCTAGCCAAGAGGCCCCTTGTGCACTCGAAAAGCAGGGGCTGAGATCCCCCTTGTCCAACCGCTAGTCAAAGCACCAAACAAGTACCAAAGCAGAAAATTGGCACAAACTAGGAGCAAATTAACGAGTAGTGAGGAAAGATTTCCCAATTTGCATCCATGGGGGAGTTCATTGCGATGAACTTCGAGATGTGCACCGGGAGAAAGAAAAGACACCGCTAGCCACAAGTACCATTACCACCACTTCAAGGATCAGAAACTAGAAGTGCCAGGAGGAGGACAGATGAGATCTTGGTAGCAAGATCGTGCGTCCTACGCGAATCATCCACAACCTTCCACTCCCTCGCTTACTTGTGTTTACGCCCTCAAAAAAAATGATTAGAAATGGTGATTGCAGTAGCCCACTGGATTCTACAAGTCTCAAGGATCACTGGGATGTAAAGATCAGGGCCGTACGTAGCCGCACGTGCTCTCACGCGTTAGGAGAAGGGCCTGCAGAAATAGGGCACGCGCCCTCGCGCCACCAGCCTAGTCCACGCGCCACCCGCCGGAAATCGCCAGTTCAGAGCTTCTCTCTCTAGTTTCTCTCTCTAGAAGTTGCATATGAATCCCTGCAATTTTATTTTGTGGTTATGCATGAATGGGTTGTTTTTGAATCCCATGGTTGCTCCATGAAAATTTTGGGTGGTTTCCGCACCCGGGATTGCAAGTGTTGGAGTAGGGATTGTGTTGTGATTTTTGAAAGTTTTGAAACAAAATTGGCTTGGTCGTGATTTGAAGAGGCTGTAGTGAAGGGGTTCCTATCTAACACTCTATGCTTGCATGATTTCTTGAACAAAACTCACATGTTAGCATAGGAGATTGCATGGCATTAACACCAACGTTACACAGTTGTTTTTGAATCATTGAAATTTGAGCAAATAATGTGGTTAATGCATCTACTTCAAGATTACCTGCAAATTTCCTTTGCATCGTTCGATCAACTATTCTGACATAGTTGTTACTAGCCATTACCTTTAGCAACTCATATGCTTCGTCTGGTGCCTTGTTGTTTAAGGCTCCACTCGTAGCAATGTCCACCATTTTTTGGGTGATAGGTGCCAAACCATTGTAAAAAGTTTGGACTTGCATTTGAACTAGTAAACCATGGTGTGGGCACCTTCTTAAAAGCTTTTTATAGTGTTTCCTTACGTCACACAATGATTCCATATGGTATTGCGTAAAAGAAGTAATGTCATCCTTCATTTTGGCTGATTTTGCTGGTGGAAAATATTTAGCAAGAAAGTTTGGTGCCAAATCACCCCATGTGGTGATGGTACACAGGGGCAATAACATTAAGCATACCTTGCCTTATCTCTAGAGTGAGAACGGGAATACTCTTAAGCAAATGGCATCATCACTGTGTTATGATTCTCAAAGTTGGGGTACATGAAAGATTGTAATTGGAATAAGTAATGATGTAATAAGTGGTAGTATAAGCCAATGATGTGTGTAAGTAGGTTGATACACTAGTTAAGCATTGTTAGTTAGTTTGGGTGCCAAAGTCGATTAGGCTATGATCTAAGTGCATTGTATCTTTAGATATTTTAGGCTTAGCCATCTTAAGTGATTAGTAGTATAAGTACGTAAAGTCTTTCTTGAAGAGCTCATAACATTGATAATGAAAATATATCTTTTAAGATCAATTCTCTCTCTCATCTAATTCTTTCTCTATTTTCTCATCTCCTTTCACTTCTCTCCTCATCTAAACTCTCTTAGAGCCTATCCTTCCTTAGGTTATGATTTGAGATTATATCTCGATCATAAAAATTGGTATTAGTGCCTCATTTAGCTTCCAAATCAAGCGTGATTTGATATCAAATATCCTTGATTTCATTGCAAATTGATTAGGAGTTCAATTTTGAATTCTTGATTGATTGGTATCAAGTTGTTGAGTACTTGAGCAAGAGCATATCTAAAAATTACATTGAAACAAATAAAAAAGGTTGAATTTGATATTTGACGGGTGATCTTGAATGCAAGATCTCACTGTTGACAGTGCGGTGGAGATTTGCATAAGGTGCAGATCTTCAAAGCTTGAATTCGTTGTGCAGAAGCTTGTGTTGGCTCAGGATTCAGTGTAAACTCACTGAGTTATCTTCATATTGAGATCAGAATTTTGTTTATGATCAGTACTGAGAACAAAGTGCAGTACATTAATCATAATCAGGTTCTGCTTCTGGAGTACATCCTAGCTCAAAATTGTAAGTGTTCAAAACAACTTGAGTTGTGTTAGTGCTGATTGAAGTTGAGCAAGATCAACTTCAGATTGCTGCATTATCCTTTGATAATTCAGATAAAGAATATGAGCTTAATTCAATAACTAAAAGTGTAAAGAACTGAACTGAACTGAACAAATTGTTACTGATAACTTGAATCATCTTTGTATTCCTCTTCAATTCGTTGAAGTTATTTACGATTGTGGATTAGTGTTTTGAATTCATAGTTGCAACTAAGTTCGAACCTAATTCAGATTCAAATTTAGATTTGTTCGAAGTAATACAGCAGTTAGGGTTTGGTTCGAGTTTTTCTTGATTCACGAAAGTTCGGTAGTTAGGGGTTGATGTTCGATTATCGACCTCGGCTAAGTAGTGACACTGATTTTTTGGTGTCGAGGATTTGATTCTTTTCTGCAAGGAATCCTTGGTAGTGTTTGAGAGATTCTAGTTCAATGAGTAAGAGATTGCTAGACCAAGAATTTAAACATGAATTATAGCTCGAGCTTAACTATGGAAGAAGGAAATTTTGCTGCAAACAAGGAGAAGTTAGCTGATAGAGTTAGTCAGAAATCACAAGAGTGGGGGGAAATGCTCGCAAATTTATTTAAGCAGCAAATGCAACAGATTGAGGAGAGGTTTGCCGAATTGTGGAAGCAATTCAGTAGACAAAATGAGTCCTCCAGTGTGGGACCTTTGTCACCTGCGAATTGGATTGATGTGGAGCCATTTCATCTACTTATTCATGATGAAGTAATGGGGAATAGTGATGTAGCTCATGAGGAGACGCTTAATCAATAGAATGAGCTAGGTGAAGAGGTTACAGTGCCTATGGAGGACAAAGGTCCTGATCTACCACAGGTCTTCCAAACAAATGAGATGGAAATATAATCTTGTGTTGATGGTTTGGATTTAAGACAGGTTCAAATGGAGCTGGTGCAAATAGTTGAATAAGACCTTGTGCCAAGGAAATTAAAATTATACATTGAAATTTTAAGCGTAAGGAAGTTGAGATTTAAGCTCACCTTGCAGAAAAAAGTTGACATCAATTTAGAAGTTTCCCTTGCTAAAAACATTGTTATTTAAGTAAGAGGTTGAGAGCATTGGAAAGGCCAATTGTGGTTTACAAAGGAAGTGCTCCAACCTTCTTACTTCTTGAGAAGAATAAGGTCTACCTTGAAAAGCAAAAGATGCTCAAGGATATGGAAGCAGGGAAAACGAGGATGGTGTTTTGGTATGTGGAAAGACTCAGAGCTTCTTCGTGGATCAAGAGAATGCTTAAGAAAACAAGGAGTAAAGTGATTCCTAGCAGCAAACTTAAACAAAATTTACAAATTTTAACAAAGCAACTTCAAATTAGTGGTAATACTTGTTGGTATCAATATCACACAAATAAGAACAATCCTCGGCAATGATTCTGAATCATTCAAACACTTGCGAATCAACTAAGGGGACATCTGTATCTCATAAAAGACTATGGATTCCCTATTGAATACCTAATCCTTTTCACACTTCGTGCCAATATTCAGTGTACATAGGAATTCAATCATTTTTTTTATACCTTACTTATAGTACACCTAAGTAACTAACATTCCATGCACAAGTCCATAATACACTCAGGATTTAAAGTCGTCATTCAAAGAGTACAACATGAATCACTTATCTCCAATAGTAGCCTAGAAACAAGTAACTCACATGGTCCAACTCCGTGTGTCAGTCTTGTTAAACACACCAACCTAACACATTTGGATAACCATCCACATGACCAAAACAAGTTATCTAAAGTATTAAGTCAAGGTCTTAACAAACAAATAGCCAAGCTCATCAGCAACCACAAGTTATTCAAATAACATTCCATACCATTTGTTCCAAGTCCATTTGTGGCTTAATCCCATTATCTAATAAGAATAAACATGTAAAATGTAATCTGAGGACTTTGTCCATCTCATGGATGATACTTAAAAGAAAATCACATGCAGTATATATGCTCAGTTGTACAAATTTGATGAGAAAATGATTGAAACTTTAATTTTTTTCATTAATAAAATAATATTACAAAATAAATTTGGATTTCATGACACAATTCCTAACAGCCCTGTCATCATAATAATCTGAGTGCTCAAGGGAGAATCCTCGACCGAATCACTTTTTCGAGATTTCTCATATGGCACATTTAGTTCCATTAGTGGATCGGTAGGGGAATTTTCTAAGGAAGCAACTTGAGTTTCCTCATTATAGCTTGTATTTTCCCACAGAATTACTCGCTGATGTGTTTTTCTGCGTCTATCAAAATTTAATATAAAATCGTATCTATTAAGCACACCTAAATTGAAGTGTAGGACGAGAGGGTGTCAAACCACAAGGACTAAGAGTGCGTGAATTTAACCTATGACCTAAATTGATTTAAGAAAAAGTGATATCCTTGTGTTAATTAATCTAGAAAATGACAATTAAACTGAAATAATCTACTACTAATTGAGAACGTATATTAAATTGGAGCCTAGGGTTTCGAATTTCGAATCCATCATTAGCCAATTATTATTTGTGTTAACTCTTCAATTGGGATTATTGATTGTCACACGGGTAGTGGTTTAGGCTACAAACTTCAACCTACTAAGATACTCTTGTTAGTATTGCATATTGACCCTGTCTAACTAAAGCATAAGAAAAATAGGTTCTACCTAACGTATTGTTAATTATTACGTATTGACCCTATCTAACTAAAGCATAGGGAAGATAGACATTAATTAACAAATCGGTTAATAATATTGCTTGATTAATTAATTCTAAGGCTAAAAGCACAAAGAATTAATTTATAAAAATCATTATCAATAATTAAGGTCACAAACTCAATAATCATATCAATTGAATAAACATTAAAAATATAATACTTCAAAGTATTTATCTCAACCAAGCAATTCATGTAAACAATCGAATTAACCCAAATTAAAAGTAAACAAAAGTAAGGCTAAGATTTCATCTAACCCCAGAGAGCAAGTTAGCTCTCCATGAAGGATGATCCGGTGAAGGAGGAGGTGAACGAACTCATGTCGGTCTTCACGCTAATTTTTCTCTCATTCCAACTTAATGAAAAAGAAAGAAAAATAAAATCTAAAAGAGGGAGGGAGAGAGAGAGAGCTGAGATAAAAAGAGAAAAACAGGGGCAGTCATCCAAAGGAGAGAGGAACTCCAAAAACAGACTTAAAATCCAAATTAAATCCTTCCCCCAAAACCGACTTTCTCCCCTCCCTAAACCCTACGTGTACTGATGTGGCCTGGACACTGGTGGTGGGCTTGAGCTCGGAGGTGACGATTTGGCCTGGTGTTGATGATGGACCTGCTGGTGGTTGACAGGCCCGAAGTGATCTGGTGATGATGTTGACGATGCTTGGTGTCGGTGGGCTGTTAGTGGGCTTGCGTTTGGGCCGGTGAAGTTGGTTTAAGCAGGATGTGGGAAGTGATGGGATGGGCCGAGCTTGTTTGGCCGGCTGGTGTGGGCTATCGTTAGGCTAAATTGTTGAATTTGGGCCGTTGACAGAGATGACGATGGGTTTATGACGGGAGGACTGGGCTGCTTTGCTGTTGGGCTTGGGTTACTGTAGCGGCGCGGGTCGGGTCGAAGCGGGCTGAGCTTATACGTTGTTATCCTGAATTTCGATTGATTTGATTTAATCGTTTAGGCATCGAATTTATCTTATTTGCATCCAAATTTGACAATTTCCATAACTTTAATTTCAAGCCTGTTAAACATAAAAATTGCCAAAATGAGTGCAGAATTATAATTAAATAGGTGCAAAATAATTAAAATGACAATTAAAAGATGTGTAAATATGAGACGCATCAACGCCCCCACACCTAACCTTTGCTAGTCCTCGAGCAAAGCATATGATTTAACATAAAAACTACAATCATTAACTACCCCAACTATCTCAACCATCCCCAAGTTTTCTGAGATTAACACCTATATTACAATTCAAGACAAGATTAAATCATCTAGAGCATTCTCCAATTCCATGAATTTAGGTGATTAAACTTCAAAACTCGTCATAGAATTTCATTAACCTTATATCAACTAATAGGAATTACTCAAGCAACGCACAAGTTAAAGTGAATGGGATTTCATGTCACAGAATCTCCTCAAATTCTCGCTTCCGAACCCAATATATAAAGGTTTTGTGCACCCACGCAATTGAATCACTTGAATACATGCTCATACATTGAGAATTCTAAGTGGTCTATGAGTGACCACTTTACAACGTTTTGACCTTGATATAGCACAAAAAAAAGAACAACTTTATCATGAACACACTTCAATTTTCACTTTCTTTTTTCTTTTGCTCCTTTTTTTTTTTTTTTTTTTTTTTTGAAGGAAACTTTTTTCGTTCTTACTTTTTTTTTTCCCTCTTCTTTTTTGGTCCATTTTTTGGACTTTTGCATAACAAGTACCTCAACTTTACAATTGACATTGATCAACAAGTACTTTACATCGTATCAAGAGGCGAGTATTAGGGGAATCTAATAGGACAAGCTTGCAAAGCTCAAGATATATAGGGATGTTTACTCAAATTCTTCAAATTTTCCAAAACACAAAAGTCATGTGCTTAGTGAATATGTGAGGGGCATGAGTAGAACCCATTAATATCAACAATGATCAACAATACTCATTAACAAGTATGAAGTAGATTCATTTAACTTCATGGAATTAAGAGAACGAAATAAACAACAAATCCCACTGTCGTCATAACATACGTGTCGAACAAGGAAAACTTGGCTAAGCGGTTATAATGCACGCTCAAAATGCACAAAAGATGCCAAAATTTTTAAAAATTTCACCACAAAAATGAGCACATGCAAATGAGCCTCACCCCCACACCTAAATCATGCATTGTCCTCAATGCGACAATATAAATCATTAAAGCACAAGAAATAGGTGAGATAGAGCAATACAACCTGACAAGGTGGCGTGAACAATCATATATGACTTCTTCAACCCGGGACAAGAACCTGCAAAGAGATAAAACACGTCTCCAAGAAACTAATTAGTTTAAAAACTAAACTAAAAACAAGAATTAACAAAACCTGGGCTACCTCCTAGGAGTGCTAAATTTTACGCCTTCAGCCGGGTGCAGTGAATCAAGCGGAGATCAAGTATCAGTCATGGTGTCCATCAAAGAGACAACTTCAATAAGCTGTCCACCAGCAATGCCATCCAACTCAACTACAGGTTTAAGACTTTGACCATTGACAGTGAATGCACAACCATCTTCTGGGTGGCATAACTCAATGGCACCTGAGGGCTACACATGCTTAACCACAAAAGGACCACCCCACCTAGACCACAACTTACTAGGAAAAAGACGCAATTTAGAATTAAAAAGCAAAACTTTTTTATCAGGAGCAAATGTTTTCCTCAAAATATGCTTATCACGAAAAGCCTTGGTTTCAGCTTTATAAATCTTTGCATTCTCATAAGCTTCATTTCTCAACTCCTCAAGTTCACTCAATTAAAACTTTCAGTCAGATTCGGCTTGGTCTAAGTCAAAATTCAAAGCCCTAGTGGCCCAATAGGAACGGTGTTCTAACTCAACCGGTAAAAGGCATGCCTTACCAAAGACTAACCTATAGGGTGACATACCGAGTGGGGTGTTATGGCAGTGTGGTAAGCCCAAAGAGCATGATTCAACCTAAGTGACCAATCTTTCATATTAAGATGAATGGGTTTCTCAAGTATTGACTTGATCTCACGATTTGAAAGCTCTACTTGACTTCTAGTTTGGGGATGATAGGGTGTGGCAATCTTATGATGCACTGAGTACTTCCTAAGAAGTGCTTGTAATGACCTATGAATGAAATGCCTACCACCATCATTAATGAGTGCTCTAGAGGTACCAAAGCGGTTAAAAATGTAGTCCTTGACAAATAGCATGACCACTTTGTGGTCATTGGTCCTAGTAGGTATAGCCTCAACCCATTTAGACACATAATCGACCCCTACAATTATGTAAACAAACCCAGAAGATGGGGGAAATCATCCCATAAAGTCAATATCCCAAACATCAAATATTTCTACAATTAAAATGGGGTCTAAAGGCATCATGTCTCGACATGTCGCTGCGCCTATGCGCTGACAATGCTCACATGCAAGACAGAACTTGTGAGCGTCCTTGAACAGAGTAGGCCAATAAAAACCACACTATAGGACTTTTGCAGTAGTCCTACGACCTCCAAAGTGTCCTCCACATGCATATGAGTGACAAAAAGATAAAATTCTATGATACTCACCCTCTGGAGCACATCTACGAATTACTTGGTCCGCACAATGTTAAAACAAGTGAAGTTCATCCCAGTGAAAGTGCTTTACTTGAGAGTAAAATCTATCCCTTTCTTGCTTAGACCAAGTAGATGGAATCGCGCCTGTAGCGAGGAAGTTAACAATATCTGCAAACCAAGGGCCACGTGAATGGGAGACAACAAAAAGTTGCTCATCGGGAAAAAAGTCATGCACTGAAATAGATGGATCATGATGCTCAAAGAAAATCCTAGTGAGATGGTCAGCTACCACATTCTCTGCATCTTTCTTATCTCTAATCTCAATGTCAAACTCTTGAAGTAGAAGAATCCATCTAATAAGCCTAGGTTTTGTTTCTTTCTTTGAGAGAAAATGTTTCAATGCAGCATGGTCAGAATAGATAATGACTTTTGACCTCAAATTATAAGAACGAAACTTGTCAAAGCAAACACAACAGCTAGGAACTCCTTTTCAGTGGTGGTGTAATGGCGTTGGGCATCATTAAGAGTTTCACTTGCATAGTAAATGGCATGAGGCCCTTTGTTCACTCTTTGACCTAGGACGGCACCTATAGCAAAATCAGAAGCATCACACATAATTTCAAAAGGGAGAGAGTAATCAGGTGGCTGCATAATAGGGGCCGACACAAGTAATGATCTAAGCTTTAGGAAAGCTTCTAAGTAAGACTGATCAAACTCAAATGATATTTCCTTAACTCGCAAGCTAGTCAATGGTTTGGCTAATTTCCCAAATTCCTTAATAAATCTTCTATAGAAACCTACATGACCTAGAATGGATCTAACTTGCTTCATGTTTGTGGGAGGAAGTAAGTTTGTAATCAGATCTACCTTAGCATTATTAACCTGAATACCCTTCTTAAATAATCTATGACCCAATACAATCCCCTCTCGAACCATAAAGTGACTCTTTCCCCAACTCAAAACAAGATTGGTCTCTTCACATCTTTTCAGCACAAGTGTCAAATTCTGTAAACACTCATCAAATGAAGTTCTAAAAATAGAGAAATCATCCATAAAAACCTTAAGAAATCTGTCTACCATGTCAGAAAAGATAGACATCATGCATCTCTGAAATGTAGCGGGTGCATTTCATAAATCAAATGGCATCCTATGATATGCAATTGTGCCGAAGGGGCACGTAAAGTTCGTTTTCTCCTGATCCTCTAGGTAGACTGCTACCTAGTTATATCTTGAATATCCATCAAGACAATAGTAAAAAGCTCTGACCAGCTAACTTCTCCAAAATCTGGTCAATGAATGGTAGAGGAAAATGGTCCTTCCTTGTGGCAGAGTTAAGCTTCCTATAGTCAATACAAACTCTTCAGCCCGTGGTCTCCCTAGTAGGAACTAACTCTCCATCACTACTCGTAATCACTGTTATGTCATGGCCATGACATCTTTGGGTTCCTTTACTATGTGTAGATATGAGCAGGTGCCGTGCTCGTGCTTGTCATGACGATGTCCTAGGTCGCTGCCCAAGGCCGTGTCTTGTTCGTTGCCAGTTCGCGCCCTGGCCGTGTCATGGCATTGTCAAGTTGTGCCTCAGTTTGCTGCCAAGGTCACGCCGTACCATGTCAAGGCATTGTCAAGGACCATGTCCGAGGTCCGTGTCCCAGCTTGTCCTGGCCTTGCCCGGTCTCGTGCCCTGCCTTGTCCAGTCCCGTGCCCTGCCTTGCCTAGGCGTGTCCAAGTCGTGCCCGGTTGGCGCTCCCTTCTCGAGTCCAGGCCCGCATCCCCAGCGTCCTTTCTAGGGCAGTGCCACACCGGAACAGTACCCAGGCGTCCTGAACTAGCCGTTGCAAGGCGCGCCACAACTAGCCGTTGGAGATCCCTTGGGTCGCGCCTCAATCTAGCCGTTAGAAGGAATCTTATTTGATTTTATTTGATTTTGTTCATGTAATTAAGTAATTTCATGTATTGTTTTAGTATTCTTATATTTTCTATAAATAGGCATTGTATTTTCATTTGTATTCATTCAAGTATAATCAATGAAATATCTCTTTTCATTTCTCATCTTTCTCATCTCAACTCTAACTCACTTCTTTTCTCACCTAACTTCTCTTTCATCCCGGGCCCAAGTCTAGAGCTTTGGCCGTCACAACCACGAGGTCGTGACAAATTGGTATCAGAGCACGTGACGATCTCAAACCGGCGATTACTAGAAACAATCGAGCTTCAAACAACATGTCTTCATCAGAGGAGACTTCGGATTGACAAGAACGAATCTTGGCTATGGAAAGAAGATTGGATAGGCTTAACACATTGGTCCGAGACCAAAATATGGTGAGCGACGGGTTGAAGGCGTCAGTGGACAACTTGGCCACCGAAGTCACGGGAAGTGGACGTAGCCAACGTGGGTTCGAAGCTTCAATGGCATCCTTGGCCGAGACTATAAACCGGATCTTGTTGAATCAAGAGAAGCGACCCGAGAACGTCCCTATGGCTGCACCCGAAGTAGCAACACAGGGTGAACAAGTTGGATCGGGAAACTATATGCATGTGGGTGGTTCGGGAATTTTACCACCACCTCCCCCGCCACCTCCAGTCCGTGTGGCCGAGCATAGAGACGTGAGACATCAACCAAGATCCGAGGATGGTTATCATAGCCGCAATGACTTTAGTACCCTAGAGTTTGGATACGAAAATGTTTAAAGTATTTTCGTTGGTACCAAACTCCGGTTGAGGAATGGGTTAACATTGCTTCTTCACATTTACATGAGTATGGGGACATTTGGTTCCATGCTCTAGAATTAAGCAACCCCGTTATGACTTGGAATTTTTTCATCGACGAATTATGTAAACGTTTTGGGGATAAATCTTTACAAGATGTGGTGGAACAATTTAATAAACTTGCTCAAACCGGAACCGTGGAGGATTATGAAGTCCGTTTTGAGGAATTACGAAGTTGGATGATGATTTATCATCACAATCTTGGGAAATCTTATTATGTCTCGAGTTTTATTGGGGGTTTAAAACCAGCAATCCGGGCTGCAGTTAAAGCCAACCGACCCACCGATATGAATTCCGCTATTGAACAAGCAAAACTTCAAGAAATCACTATATCGAAAATTCGAGGTGCTACAGTTCCTAAACCTTCATACAAGCAACAGCAGCCTTACGGTAACCGCGCTGCAGCCTCGTTCTAGCCCAGATCCATGACAGAGTCCCAGTCGGGTGCCTAGGTCCCTGCGGGCGCAAACCAGTCCGGCCCTCCGAGGCCAGCGCCCGGTCCTACGATAGCATCCAATGCACCCAGACGCGATCCCGGATAGTGCTACCGCTGTCACGACAGGGACTTTCCATGCCATGTTTGCAAAAACAAGCTTCACAGTATGGAAGGCCAAGAGGAAGTCGAGGAAGAACTCGAGGATATAGAGGAGGAAATTCCTCAAGAAGAAGAAGGAGACGGTGCAATGGAGATCTCCTTGAATGCATTATCCGGACGCATCACACACAACACACTACAGTTGAAGGGCTTCATCAAAAAGAGGCCTATTACGATCCTAGTCGATAGCAGAAGCACCAACAGTTTCTTGGATGCAAACATTGTCCAAGAACTCAAGCTTAACACAGTGCCTACCGTGGTGATGACGGTGACAGTGGAAAATGGCGAAAGCTTGGAGAGTTACAACAAATGCCCATCCTTTAAATGGAAGGTGCAAGGTAATCTCTTCTCCGATGACTTACGAGTTCTTGATTTACGTGGTAGTGATATGGTCTTAGGGGTAGATTGGTTACAAAAATATGGGCCGTTTACTTTTGATTTTTCAAACCTTAAGTTTTCATGTTTTAGGGATGGCCAACCTATTCACTTACAAGGAACCTCGGATAGTGCCACTTTGCATGCTATGACCGAAAAAGGACTAACGAAACTTATTAAAAAGAAAGTGCATAGCCTAGTCGGTCACTTGTTTTTGGCAATAGGTAGTGAAGAAAAAGCTACTTATGTTCATCCCGACTTTGAGCCTATACTTCAACAATATGAGGATGTGTTTGCTATTCCTAAGTCATTACCCCCTAACAGAGCCCATGATCATGCTATCCCCACCCAACCCGATGCTAAACCTGTGACTATTATGCCATACCGCTACCCCCATAGTCAAAAGAATGAAATTGAACAACAAGTTAAGGAAATGCTATCTTCATCTATAATCCAACCTAGTCATAGTCCATTTGCTTCTCCCGTTTTGCTAGTGCGTAAGAAAGATGGCACTTATCGTTTTTGTGTGGATTATAGACAACTTAACAATATCACAGTAAAAGATAAATTCCCCATCCCCGTTATTGATGACTTACTTGATGAGTTGCATGGAGCTCGAGTATTTTCAAAGATAGACCTAAGAGCCGGTTACCACCAAATTCTTGTACAAGAAGAGGATCACCATAAAACGGCTTTCCGTACGCATCAAGGCCATTACGAATTCAAGGTGATGCCTTTCGGTCTCACCAATGCCCCGGCCACTTTTCAAGCATTAATTAACGAGGTCTTTTCTTCCTTTCTTCGTAAATTTGTTCTAGTCTTCTTTGATGATATTTTGATATATAGTCCATGTATGTCATCTCATATTAGTCATTTGGGTACCGTCCTTGACACATTGCGCACTAACCAATTATATGCTAAACAAAGTAAATGTGCATTCGGTATTGATCATGTGGAGTTTAGGTCATATCATTAGCCCTCATGGTGTAGCTACGGACCCTAGTAAGATTGAAGCTATGATGGCTTGGCCCCAACTGAAGAGCCTTAAGAGTCTTAGGGGTTTCCTAGGTTTAACCGGTTACTATCGGAAGTTTATTAAGGGATATGGATCTATTAGTAAACCTCTAAATTGCCTTCTATCCAAAGGTGATTTTACTTGGAATGATAGTGCCCAACTCGCATTCGAGACCCTTAAGCATGCTATGGTGTCGGCCCTGGTTCTAACTTTACCCGATTTTACTAAGCCATTTACACTTGAAACCGATGCTTGTGGGGTAGGCCTAGGTGCGGTTTTAAGTCAAGATGGCAGACCTATTGCTTATTTTAGTGAGGCCTTAGGTCCTCGTTACTTAGGATTATCGGTTTATGAAAAGGAACTAATGGCTATCCTAATGGCGGTTGAAAAATGGCGACACTACCTACTTAATAATCATTTTGTAATGAAAATGGATCATGCTAGCTTACGTTTTCTATTGGACCAACGTGTGACAACCCAAGTGCAACAAAAGGGTATGTCAAAACTCATGGACCTTAGTTACTCAATACTGTACCGAAAAGGAATAGAGTATAAAGCCGCGGATGCATTATTGAGACGTGATGAGGAGTGTGAATTAGGGTCTTGTTCTGTCCTCACTAGCGTGGCACCTCAATGGGTACGCGAAATCGAGGCAAGTTATGATAATGAAAAGAGCGTCCTAGATCTCATTTCCCACGCCACCCTTGGGCCTTCGGCACAAGGACATTTCACTTTTCACGGCAGTATATCACGGTACAAGGGTCGTATCTACATAGGTGAAAACACGAATTTGAGAACTAAGATTATGCATGCTTTACATGATTCACCTATGGGAGGACACTCCGGTGTCCAAGGATCCTTAATTCGAGCTAAGCGTCTATTTTATTGGCCCAAAATGAAAAACAGCTTTAGTGATTATATTGCTAAGTGTGATACATGTCAACGAACTAAAAACGAGCATGTTGCCTATCCCAGTTTGCTTCAACCCTTACCCGTACCTAACCAAGCTTGGGAGAGTATTAGTCTTGACTTTGTTGAGGGTTTGCCTAAGTCCCTTGGTAAGGATACTATTTTGGTTGTGGTTGATCGATTCACTAAATATGCTCATTTTATTTCACTATCTCATCCATTTACGGCTACTAAAGTTGCACAAATTTTTCTTGATAACATTTACCGTTTGCATGGGCTTCCCAAAAATATTATCTCGGATCGGGATGGTACATTCCAAAGTCTCTTTTGGAAAGAATTATTTCGTTCCCCAGGTGTAGGTCTCAATATGAGCAACTCTTACCACCCCCAATCGGATGGCCAAACCGAACGAGTTAATCAATGTTTAGAAAACTATTTACGAGCCATGGCCCTCAACAAACCGAAGGCTTGGGCTCAATGGTTAGCTCTTGCTGAGTTTTGGTACAACACCAATTACCATTCGTCTATTAAAACTACCCCGTTTTTCGTCCTTTATGGATATGAACCTAGGCCATTAGCGATTGATTATCCATGTGTTTCATCTTCACTGAGCGTTGAGGACGTACTTAATGAACGACAAAATATGACTAACCTCCTTCGCGAAAACCTAATTGAAGCACAACACCGTTATAAAAAACAAGCTGACCTACATAGGACTGAACGTGAATTCAAAGTGGGAGATTTGGTTTACTTAAAGTTACAACCTTATAGACAAACATCGGTTGCTATGAGGGGTACCCTCAACCTTGCCGCACGCTTTTATGGACTGTTTAAGATCCTTGCTCGGATCGGTCAAGTAGCTTATAGGTTGGACTTACCTAGTGACTCCAAAATTCATCTTGTTTTTCATGTTTCTCGCCTTAAGAAGAAAGTCGGTGATAATATTGTGCCTAGTACGTTTTTGCCAAGTTGTGACCATGATGGACACCCCAACGTTCAACCTAAGCAAAAACCTAAGCAAATCCTCAAGCGTCGTTCCCTAACACGCAAGGGCAAGAGGATAACTCAAGTCCTTGTGCTTTGGGAGAACATGCTGCCTGAGGCTGCTACTTGGGAAGATTGGGCCTTCATTCAAGGCCAATTTCCTCAATTCAATCCTTGAGGACAAGGATTGGCTTGAGAGGGGGGGGGGGGGGGGTCCTGTCATGGCCATGACATCTTTGGGTTCCTTTACTATATCTAGATATGAGCAGGTGCCGTGCTCGTGCTTGTCAAGACGATGTCCTAGGTCGCTGCCCAAGACCGTGTCTTGTTCACTGCCAGTTCGTGCCCTGCCCGTGTCATGGCATTGTCAAGCTGTGCCTCAGTTCGCTGCCAAGGTCGCGCTGTACCATGTCAAGGCATTGTCAAGGACCATGTCCGAGGTCCGTGTCCTAGCTTGTCCTGGCCTTGTCCGGTCTCGTGCCTTGCCTTGTCCAGTCCCGTGCCCTGCCTTGCCTAGGCGTGTCCAGGTCGCGCCCGGTTGGCGCTCCCTTTCCGTGTCCAGGCCCGCGTCCCCAGCGTCCTTTCCAGGGCAGTGCCGCACCGGAACAGTACCCAGGCGTCCTAAACTAGTCGTTGCAAGGCGCGCCTTAACTAGCCGTTGGAGATTCCTTGGGCCGCGCCTCAATCTAGCCGTTAGAAGGAATCTTATTTGATTTTGTTCATGTAATTAAGTAATTTCATGTATTGTGTTAGTAGTCTTGTATTTTCTATAAAAAGGCATTGTATTTTCATTTGTATTCATTCAAGTATAATCAATGAAATATCTCTTTTCATTTCTCATCTAATTCTACTTTTCTCATCTAATTCTAATTCTTTCTCATCTCAACTCTAACTCACTTCTTTTCTCACCTAACCTCTCTTTCATCCCGGGCCTAAGTCTAGAGCTTTGGCCGTCACAACCACGAGGTTGTGACATGTTACCCCTGACTTCTTTGGGACTACCTGGACAGGACTAACCCACCTACTATTAGAAATTGGATAAATGATGCCCGCATCAAGCAATTTCACAATCTCTTTCTTTACCACTTTCATCATGTTAGGATTCAACCTCCTTTGCATCTCTCTAGTGGGTCGAGAATTCTCATTAAAAAAAAAATCCTATGCATACAAATGGAAGGGTCAATACCCTTTAAATCAGCCACAGACCACCCAATGGCACTCTTATGATCACTAAGCACTATCATCAATGCGTCTTCTTGTTCCCTAGACAACTTAGAAGAGATAATCATAGGTAAGGTCTCATTAGGTCCTAAGAAGGCATACTTAAGAGTAGATTGCAGAGACTTATGTTCAAGTGCGGGTGGTGAAACTATGGAAGGAAAAACAGGGGAATCCCAAAGCGTAGGTAAAGCTTCTACTTTTGACGACCAATGGAAAGTCTCTAAAGGGGTACACGACTCAAGCAAATCATCTCTCTAGTGTCAATTGCAACCTCAAAATCGTCGGAACAATCATATACTAGCGCTCGCTCAAGGGAATCACTAACTAGGATAGAGGGGAGTGTTCGGTGCACCAAATCATCAATAATATCCACCCAGAAACACTCCGACTCAGCCTCACTAGTGGGTGACAATGAAGCCTTAAAAACATTCAACCTAATAGTCATATTGGTAAAGCTAACATCCATTACTCCAGATCTACAATTGATGGTAGCATTGGCTGTCGCTAAGCAAGGCCAACCTAGAATGACAGGGACATGGTTTTTTGAATGACTAGAAGGTTCCATATCAACACCAAGAAATCAGTAGGAAACAAGGCTTTGTCTACTCTCACTAGCACATTAATCAGTTCACCACGAGGAATCCTAGTTGATCTATCTGGTAATTGCAAGGTCACTGTGGTGGGTTGCAACTTTCCCAGGCCTAACTTCTCATAAAAACGAGTAAGGAATTACGTTGACACTCGCTCCTAAGTCTAGTAAGGCTTTATCGATCGGATAGTCTCCAAGTGAATAAGAGATGGTGGGGACACCAAGGTCTTTGTACTTAATTGGAGTGTCACACTTCAGAATAGAGCCCACTTGCTCTGCTAAAAAACCTTTTTTAGGTAGATGTGCTCTAGATCGCCTCTTTTGGTTTAGTAGATCCTTAATGAACTTGCATAGGCTGGGATCTGTTTAATCACATCAAGAAGGGGAATGTTTATCTTTACTTGCCTAAACGTCTCCAAAATGTCTTCCCACTTCTTGTCCTCCCCATTTGGATGTGCCGCAACTAAAGCTTGGGGGAAGGGTACTCTAGGTTCATATGACGAAGGAAGATTAGAGGCTTTAGAAATGGGAGAAGGGTGTGTGAGCTCATCAATCCCATTTTCTCTTTCCTTGCTCTTCTCTTCTTCCTCACCACTCATGGATACTTCACTTTCAGCACTCACCCCATTGTCAACCTCCTTCCCATTTCTCAACACTGTAATGGATTTTGCTTGTTCATGTTGGGAATGATAGTTGTCTTGTCTTACACAGTTTCTAAGGTTCTCTACAGCCTGACTAGGGAGTCTTCCCTCATCTCTCCTACTCAGAGTATTAGCTAGTTGACCTATTTGCGCTTCTAGCTTTGAAATCGATTTTGCATGGGAGTGGAGAAGTTGGGAATTAACTTCTAAACCTTTCAGAGCACTCAAAACCTTCGCTTCAAAATTTGAATTAGAGCTCAAATTTGGAGGTTGAGAGTAATTAGAAGCATACCCTTGGGGTTAAAAACTGACAGGCCGGGGCATACCAGATTGTTGAGGTCGTGGGTTCTATTGTTGTGGCATAAACCGTCTTTCTCCTCCTTGCCTCCAGGAGAAGTTAGGATGGTTTCTCCAACCCGGATTGTACGTGTTAGAGTATGGGTCGTTTCGTGAGAATCCTTGGGCTGCATTGACTTGTTCCTCCGACCACTCCACATAGGGTGAATTAGAGGGGCAATCATGTGTAGAATGAGAGACACTAGAGCATGAAAAGCAAGCACTATTCACATTTGAAACATGAGACACATGAGGTACGATAGAGGGGGCCAATGTCGTCTTAAATAGGAAAGTTAACTGCTCTACAGAAGAGGCAAGAGAGTCTACTTTCTTATCTAAGATGTAGGTGTGAGCAATTTCATTTACTCCTCTACTTAACCTAGTGGCATTAAGAAGTGCATGTGCGGCAAATTGTTGTGAATTCTCATTCAAAAGTTCAAACAGCTCCCACGCCTTATTCTCATTCTTTCTAAGGAACTTATCACCACACAAGGCATCAACAGTTTGTTGACTCTTTTCATTCAACCCATAATAAAAGTTTTGGACTAATTGCCATTTAAGGATAGTATGATGTGGACAAGCTCGTAAGAGTTCCCTAAACCTATCCCAACATTCGTGAAACTCCTCGGTAGGGAGTTGGGCGAAGGTGTTAATGGCTCTCCTAGCGGTGTTAGTCTTACTAATGGGATAGAATTTCTTAAGAAATTCTTGTCGCATTTGAGTCCAAGTACTAATCGTCCCACTAGGTAAGGTGCCTAACCAATACTTAGCCTTTTTCTTTAAAGAGAAAGGAAAGTGGCGAAGTAAGATGGTGTCATCACTAACATTAGGAATCCTGAAGGTTGAGCAAACCTCCATAAAACTGTCTAACTGTGTGTACGGGTTCTCATTGCCTAAGCCGTGGAATGAAGGAAGCATTTGTATGGTATGTGGCTTAAACTCGAACTGATGGGCTACAGGTGGCAACCTAATGCAAGACGGTGAAGCGTATGTAGTGGGAGTAAAATACTCCATGAGCGCACGTGGTTGTTTACTAAATTGGAGTTAGCACTAGCGGATTTTGCTCGGTGTTGGGCTATAAGGTCTCTTAAAATTATTCCAATTTCAGGGTCGAATATGGTACTATCAATAGACAAGAAGCGGCGACCGTGCATGAACAATTAACCACACGAAGCAAGTAAATTAAAAATTAAATAAGCAAAATAAATAACACATACAAAACAAATACTAAAAAAAAGACAAAAAACAAGATACCCCAAAATCTACTTATGCACAAAAATTATAAGAAAAATAATGCTAATAAAAAGAAAATAAAGATTTTTTTTTTTTTTAAAAGAGACAATAACAATTAAAGAGAATTAAAAATTAAAAATCCTAAATTAAGAATCAAATCAAGATTTCAAATCCTAGGTCAAAAAATAAAAAAAATTAATTTAAAATTAAAGAAGAAATAGAAAGTTAAAAATCAAAGAAAATCACAAAAATAAAATCACGAGCGTTGCCTAGTCCCTTGCAACGGTGCCAAAATCTTGATGTGTTTTTCTACGTCTATCAAAATTTAATATAAAACATCTATTAAACACACCTAAATTGAAGTGTAGGACGAGAGGGTATCGAACCACAGGGACTAAGAGTGCATGAATTTAACCTATGACCTAAATTAATTTAAGGAAAAGTGATATCGTTGTGTTAATTAATCTAGAAAATGACAATTAAGCTAAAGTAATCTACTGCTAATCGGGATGTGTATTAAATTGGAGCCTAGGGCTTCAAATCTGTCATTAGCTAATTATTTCTGCGTTAACTCATAAATTGGAATTATTGATTGTCACATGGGTAGTGGTTTAGGCTACAAGCTTCAACCTATTAAGATAATGTTGTAAGTATTGCGTATTGACCATATCTAACTAAAGCATAAGAAAAACATGTTCTACCTAACGTATTGTTAATTATTACGTTTTGACCTTATCTAACTAAAGCATAGGGAAGATAGGCTTTAATTAATAATTCGGTTAATATTATTACTTGATTAATTAATCCTAAGGCTTAAAGCACAAAGAATTAATTTATAAATATCAATATCAACAATTAAGGTTACAAACTTAATAATCATATCAACTGAATAAACAATAATAATATAATACTTCAAAGTATTTATCTCCACCAAACAATTCATGTAAACAATCAAATTAACCCGAATTAACAGTAAACAAAAGTAAGGCTAAGATTTTATCTTACCCCAGAGAGCAAGTTAGCTTTCCATCAAGGATGATCCAGTGAAGGAGGAGATGAATGAACTCATGTCGGTCTTCATGCTAATTTGGCTCTCGTTCTACTTTAACGAAAAAGAAAGAAAAATAAAATCTAAGAGAGAGAGAGAGCTGAGAGAAAAAGAGAAAAATAGGGGCGGTAGTCCAAAGGAGAGAGGAACTCCAAAAACAGACTTAAAATCCAGCTTAAATCCTTCCTCCAAAACCGACTTTCTCCCCTCCCTGAACCCTAAGTGCACTGGTGTGGGCTGGACGCTGGTGGCAAGCTTGAGCTTGGAGGTGACGATTGGGCCTAGTATTGATGATGGGCCTGCTGGTGGTTGACGGGCCTGCAGGCGATCTGATGATGATGTTGACAGTGCTTAGTGTCGGTGGGCTGTTCGTGGGCCTGCGTTTGGGCTGGTGAAGTTGGTCCGTGTAGGAGGTGGATGGTGCTGGGCTGTCGTTGGGCTGAATCGGTGAAGTTAGGCCGTTGACAGAGATGACGATGGGTTTAAGACGTGAGGACTTGGCTACTTTGTTGTTGGGCTTGTGTTACTGTAGCATTGTGGGTCGGGTCGGAGCAGGCCGAGCTTATATGTTGTTATCCCGAATTTCGATTGATTTGATTTAATTGTTTGAGCGTCGAATTTATCTGATTTGCATCCAAATTTGACAATTTCCATAACTTTAATTTCAAACCTGTTAAACATAAAAATTGCCAAAATGAGTGTAGAACTATAATTAAATAGGTGTAAAATAATTAAAATAACAATTAAAAGATGTGTAAATACGAGATGCATCACTCACATTTCACATATGACATCCATTCCAAATCTCGAGAAATTCTCTCTTGACTGGTTAGACTTTGGGATGCTTCCTAACCACCACTGATCTCTAACGCCAATTCCTATGCCACTATCGACATAATGGTCAGATTATTACGAAGCTTGATCAGCAAATTCTTGAAGATGGCACACCTGCTAGTAGGATGAAGTTTGGTGATGCAAGAATGGCATATCCAATCATCTAAAATACATACCAATCTTGGGAATGCTAGTATTCCTTCAATAACTGACCATTCAAAAAGATGGTTAGGCACATGAGCCTTCTAGTTGTCACTGAGAACCATTTTCCTTCTGTATAAAGAAAAAGGGCTAGCGTAGACACAACAGGGTTCATTTTTGTCAATGGTTTCAACAACATTGAGATGAAGCGGATTAGGGAAAGGGTCTTTATCAATACCCATTTGTCCTTCACCCAAAAAAAAATCAATTCTCTAACCTCTAAGGCGTCTTCAACTAGGTTTCTAATGATCATGCAGCCCTTCATTGAGGGAGTCAAAGAATCATGCCACTTACAGCATATCTTCCCCTTATTAGAGTTGGGATCCGGTTTTCTGTGTGTTACCCCGGATCATAAGTTTACTAGTTGCCTCAATTCAATTGAATATTGCATTGACTCTAGAGAGGTCAAATGAATATGTCCTCAAGTCTTGGGGCTAGTAAGAATTCCTGGCTCTAATATCCATCTTGATCAAAAGATTACAAACCACGGGCGGTCCTTCGACGTACTTAGTTACGTTGATTTCATATGGAGGATCTTCCTCCTCCCTAATTAAGTCGTGCATGTATGTCATGTACAAGCAATTTTTCCTAGGGCTTTTTTCTTCTAAGACTACCTCATATCCAGTAACACATTCTGCTAGCTAAATAAACATCGTGAATTTAGGTCCTTCAAATTTCTTCTTGAATTCAATGTCCTTGCCGTTTAGAGCTAGCTTGGTGTATTTGAGCTTAGGACGGGCTACAGTGCATTTCAACTAGGCTCACTTGAACCGTTAAATATATTCTTCCTCTAACTTGCCTAACTTTTGTCTCATTCAAGCCAAGTTTGACATGGAAGTTCCTAAATCCATTCTAGGGAATTGGGCCTACAATTGTCTGGCCATGTAAACCCAACCATAAATGGAATTAAGTGGGAGGCTAATATACCACTGGAAAGTGATCCCAGTTAGTGAACTAGGGAACAACCTCAATTTGAGATATTGGTTATATGCTGCTTCCTTACATTGGAAATTGAATCTCGCTAGGTGCTCGAGAGCAAAAACAATCTCTCCCCATGAGAAGAGGGTAAACTGGGGGATTTTGTATCCTCGAGGAAAAAGGTAGTTCCTGTCAATGCAGTCAGGGTAAGGCTTACCATACAAGGGCCTATTGACCCTTGCATGACCTAACTCGTACATTTGCTCAATAAGGACAGCCAATTGATCCCCAAGGAGAAGGTCAGGCATATGAATATGCACCTACCACTGCCCTCCAAGTGGGTAGGGATCTCGAGGGGGCTCTGTAGGACATCCCGGAGCACCCATCACAATCAGGTGTGGGAACCATTGTTGCCTTCAAACCCTGCATAAAACCCTTGATCATAATGGCCATGTTCTTGGTTGGCGATGAAGTATGTCCCAACTGGACCTAGGTTACATGGAGCACCTGGAAGTACACCTGTACCAACAGGTTGTTGGTTCATCCTTGTTTGATCAACCCCCCAGTAATGATCTTGAGGACATGGGTTGTTAATTTGCCCCACAATATGGTAAGCGCGATGAGGTCTAATATGAGAAGTCTGGTCCCTATAATAAAGACATGACCGTGCACTCCTAGGTCAAGACCTAAAGCCGGCCTTGAGGTTACCTCTGCTGCTAAAGGAGGGTGTGAACTATTGTACCTCCCTGCCTAGGGGACAGGAGTCAATGGTGTAGTAGGATTGAGGTCCCTCGTGGTCAGAGAAAAACTTTGATTGGAAGGGCCTACAACTCCGTTAAGCACGCATTCGCTTCTATGGCTAGATTCCACGCGTATGACACGAGTTAGCCACCAATGGGTTTTCCACTCTCTTAAGGAGTATATAGTCAACCTGAGTGACTAGTAACCATGAGCTTAAGGGAATCTCACAGGGGTAGCCAGCTAGAACTGATGGAGGGGGTGCAAGTCTTAGTTACCTAATATCCTCCCTAGCAGCTTAGACCAAGCCATTCTGAGTGTCAACTTGTCTAACAAAAATAGGCTCGGCTTCAACCGCTGTTGGCCTAGCCACATCCTTAGCAATAAGGATAGCAGTAGAGAACCAGGTGGAGTTCATTTCTACCAAGACTCTGTCAGTTTCTTTGTGTAGCCTTTATAGGGGTTCCAATGTCATTTATCATGGCTCTCATAGCGGCAGAGTTTTCACTCTAAGCCGCAAGATTGCACTCTATTTCAACACATTGTCTCCCGAAGGCTTCTCTCATTGTTTGTTGAACTCTCTGGTCCATAATCTCTAAACGACGCTTGAGCATAGCCATGAAAATCTTGCTAGGATGACCATTGAGCCCAATATATTTATCTTCTGGGATAACCACCACTTTTGCTGCCAGAGTTGTAACTCATTTCATCCTTTCGAGATCTGGGACTTTGCTCTATAGGATGCTTAAGAGGGGACCCGATGAGGTCTAAGCCTTTTGGCTCCTTGAGCTTGAGAGCACTCGACCTTCTGGTTTTGACCATCCATCAATATAACATCTTAGTAATCCATAACGATCTAAAGACGAGGAAGTCTCGTTTCAAGCTTCCCACTGCAGTTGCCAAAAAGGCATTTTTGCTGTATTTTATTTCAGGTGATGTGTTTGTGGTCACCGTAAATTTGAAAACAAAAGAAACGCACAAACGGGACTCATCGTGATTAGGTAGTAAGCCTAATTACAAACTGCATGTCTTTGACCTCAACCACCCACTGGTTTTAGAGAAAAGGTTGTGATATATTGATATATCTAACTTTGGTTATATTATGAGTTCTGCTTGTGCTTTAATTAAGAAGGCTTCATTAAATATTTTGGCCAATTTTAAGTATTTTTGTGACATAAAGTTAAAGGATATGGACCTAACTTAAGTTGCAGTTACAGTGACTGAGCAGGGCCCACAGACACCTTTCGTCGTGCACTTAAAAGTTAGGAAATGGTGTGGTGACAAACCCAAAAGCTCAGTAATCCACTTACAAGCTCTAGTTAAGAAGGTTTCTAGGTCTTACACCCTTGACTTATAATAACTCAAACTGGTTTAGGTCCGACAAGATTAAGATGGGGTAAACCGTATTCAGATCACTGGATTTGGACAAATGCAATCAATGGACAACCCCTAGCTGTCAAAGCCCTAATTAACGGCACGAACCTAAGTTCACCTAACTTAGTAAGCAGTGATAGTAGTGTTAAGACCAATTCAATCAAGGGACAAAGCCTTGGCCGTCAAAGCCATAGACTAAAGCTTTAAATCTCAACTAGTCGATTTGTGGTAACAGATTAAAACAAGAGAATCATATCTGAAGCTCAAGAACTTTATTGCTATGGAGGTAAGTACAACAAAAATCTATGTTCGCTACACCTAGGTAAGTTATGCTACTCCTAAGGAAAAAGCACAAGTGTAATTAGGCTTACACTTGGGCAAAAGGGCCCGACTGGTGTAATGCTTTCCGATGAAAAATGGGACCATAAATGCAGCAAGATCTCTAAACTTGGGCAAGGTGCTCGACGCCAAAATACTTCTCACTTTTTAAGTGAGTCAGAGCTTCTTTAGAGTGTGCACCAGTGCACACTTCCCTTTCAAGCAGAGGTCCTTAAGGAACTAGCATACATAGGAATATGTTTAATGGCATCAATCAAAGGCAGGTCGATTTTCACATCTATAAACAAATGCAAGAGCTTAGCCCTCTTTGGGTCATCGTTCTCCTTCTATTCTTCAAGGACCGAAGGAAAAGGAACAGCAGGTTCATAAACCTTTCCTCATGATACCTCTCCATCAATAGTGGGAGAGGGGGCGACATCCTTCTCGGTCTCAACCTTGATTTCACCAAGGTTCTACTCTCTTGACATTGACACAACCATAACTTGCTCACGAATGAGGAAGCTACGGTTAGAACTTGTTGAATTGGCAAGGTTTGTGAGTGGTTAGGAGGGTAACCTCCCTTCCTCTCTCCTATTTAGTGCTTGGGCCAACTATCATATCTGATTCTTTAATATGGCAATAGATTGAGAGTGAGACTGAACAAGTTGTGTAGTATCGTCCATAAAGTGGAGCACGCGCTCCTCAAACTGTAAAGTGTGTCCTTAAGGTAGAGGAGGAGGGTTATCATGAGTAATATTGGAGAGAGTTCGAGCATCATACCTTTGCCTTCCCTAAAAACTAGGAGGGGTGCATTATCGAAAAGCATAGGCACTTGTTGCTGTTGGAATTGGTGTCCTTAAAAAACCCAATTAGTTAGTTTTAATAATTAACTAAATGAAATTATTTTATTTATTTATTTTTTGATTATGTTTAACAAGTCAAACATGAATGTGATTGTTTTCTAAAACATTCCTTGAGATGGACGTAGCCTAAGATGACATGTCAGGTTTGGTTTAAGTGGTCAATTAGATTGAACCACAGATAGACTTAGATCAAACTAGTGATATGTTGTCAAAGTATGTTCATAGATCGGTGATAAATTTGGACAACTTGTCGGATAAGGCTATAACATGATACTTTTGATGACTTCCCTTGGTCATGTGGATAGGGATTCAAGATTATTATGTTGGTGTTTTTAATAAGATTGAAACACTAACCAAGACTTCTTGAATTAGTTGTTTCTTTAACTGCTATCAGAAATATATAATTTTGTAAGGCAATAACTCTAAATCTAGGAAACAGTCTGAACTCGTGCATGGATTGTTCGTTGCTTTGATGTACTAAAAGGATTAATCAAAGTGCATTGACTTGAATCTTACCTACGTTTGGCAACGGTATGAAATATAGTGGGAACAGTTGTTTACATTGAATCTATAGTCTCTAACGAGATAAAGATGTCCCCCTAGTTGATTCGCAAATATAGGAATAGATTCATAATATTTGGCCAAAATATTCCATATGTTTGACATTTCAAATTAATATGGAAAAGTATCTATATTATTGAACTATTCAAGAAGGGTGAGTCGGGAACTACGGTGAGAGATGTGAGAAAAGTAAAGATAATAGTTAAAGTTACTTTTACTCACGGATATCTAGGAAAGGGGTTAAATTTTATAATAAAAGTTATTTGAAAAATGCTTGAGTGATATATTCAATTCTAGAGTGTAGTAAAACTTATTTAGTAGAATTAAATTTTACTAAATGGTAATCAATTGTTATCATAAGATGATAACAAAATTTGTAGAGCTAGAGTTAGAGTGTCCCTAAGGTCCCTTCGCAAGCATAAACTTATGCATCATTTGAAAAATATTTCAAAATGAATTCAAGAGAAGAATTATTTTCTTATTGCTTTTTTTATGCTAGACAAATAAATTCATGAGATGAATTCTATACGTGTGGGAATTTTTTTTTTTTTTTTTTAAAAGGAGAAATTGCACAGGGGTAGTTATCCGCATGATAGTGGATGGGCCAATCAGATGGCGCCATGTGGCAAGCGTAGGTAGGCGGATGGGTGTTGGTGTGGTGATTTTCACCTTTAAGTGCTACCCAATTAGCACTTAACAAGTGGCAGCTATATTCGGATTAGATCTCGCTTGCACAACCCTGTTATATGCATACTCTGGTGCTAACCAACACGGACCACCACATGTCACTATTTTATTTATAAATACACGTTTTTTTAGCCTTGAAATATATGAACTAGATTTTTGGTTCTTGGTTTTCTCTCAAGACACCAACAACAACAACAAACCCAATGCCTGCAAAGGGCTCCCGCAAAAGCAGGGTCTGGGGGTAAGATGTACGTAGCCTTCCCCCTTCAAGGGGTACCCTAAAGAGAGGCTTTTTCCGAGGTCCCCCAACCTGAGAGGTTGGTCTGCATCATAGCGCATATGACCTGTCAGCAGGAGATCATCAACACATGAGTAATCCAGGACACACAGCGAGCAAAACAACAAACTTAAGGAAGCCACATCAAGCAGAAAGCAAAAACCAAGCGAAAATCATAGGATAGGTAGGCAGGCAAGTAGCGGCTCATGCACACATGTACACACCTAAGTGCAACAGGAGGCTGTCAAGGCCTAGCACAAGTAAGCTAGACTACCCTACTCGAAATGGAGCATCTATAACCCTTATACTAGCCCTCCATTGGGCCCTATCTAAGGCCATCTCCTCCCGAAGGTTTAGGTGGGCGAGGTCTTGTCGGATCGTCTCCAGCCATCTCTTCTTTGGCCTGACTCTTCCTCTCCTGCCTCGTGTAGTAAGGGATTGTTCACACCACCTAACTGGAGCGTTGTCTTGTGTCCTCCTAACATGTCCAAACCATCTCAAATGTTGCTCCCTCAATTTATCCTCAATGGGGCTACGCCCAATTTGCCACTTATAACGTCGTTTCTAATCCAATCCTTCCTTGTATGTCCGCACATCCACCTCAGCATTCGCATCTCGGCCACCTTCATCTTGTGTATGTGTTGTTGTTTCATCGTCCTGCACTCCGCCCCATACGTTACGGTTGGCCTCACAACCGTCTTATAATATCTTCCCTTTAGCTTCAAGGGGAACTTTCTATCACACAATACCGTGGAGGCCATCCTCCACTTATGCCATCCCGCTTTAATCAGGTTGTTGACACCTCGTCAACTTCGCTGTTGTTCTGTATCATGGACCCTAAGTACCTGAAACTCTCCTTCTTCAATATGGCCTCAGTTCCAATCTTAATGTCTTCCCAGCTAAGCATGGTGGAGGTATCGAACTTGAGTTCCATGTACTCCGTCTTGGCTCTACTTAGTCGTAAACCCTTCGACTCTAGTACCCTTCTCCACAGTTCCAGCTTCTCATTGACCTCTCCACGCGACTGCCCCACCAACACTATGTCATCTGCAAAAAGCATGCACCATGATACACATCCCTGGATGTGCGTATTGAGCTCGTCCATAATCAGAATGAACAAATAGGGGCTCAAAGCAGACCCCTAGTGTAGCCCAACTGTTATCGAGAAAGCTTTTGTCTCCCCATCCTTTGTATGCACCATAGTCTTTGCCTCCTCATACATGTCTCTAATGGCTCGGATGTATGGCATGGGGACGCCCCTTCTGTCCAAAACTCTCCAAATGACCTCTCTTGGCACTCTATCATATGCCTTCTCTAAATCAATAAAAACCATGTGCAGGTCCTTTTGTCTCTCCCTGTATTGCTCTATCGTTGGCCTAAGGATGTGGATGGCTTCTATTGTAGATCTCCAGGGCATAAATCTGAAGTGGTTCTCGGACACCTCTGTCTGTTGCCTTAACCTCCTCTCTATGACCTATTCCCACAACTTTAGAGTGTGGCACATTAGTTTGATACCCCGATAGTTGGCGAAACTCTGAATATCGCCTTTGTTCTTATATATCATAGTTTAGCATAATTTTTCTGAAAATTATAGTTGGCATAAATCCAAATTGGTTCTCAGACACCTCTGTTTGTTCTCTAAAGACAAAAACCCTAAAATTATTTAAGGGTTCTCTCAATCATTGTTTAGCATAATTTTTCTGAAAATTTGTTTTTTGAAAAGATTGAAGGAAAATTTTTGTTCTGAAATTTTTTCTAAGTTAGTAGTTTTAGGAGCCCACACTCTCCGTGCTAGAAGAGGCCATTGCAAAGAAGATCTTGTGGTGTCGAGAATTCTTCTTCTAATTTCAGATCTTCAAGTCGGAGTTGGAATTCGCACTTCAGGTATTCTGAATTAAGTATTTAATATTTAATTTGCTTTTCCTTTATTTCTTATATTCCGCATACTATATTTATACTTATTTTATTCGATTTTTTTGGTTGTCATATTATGAACATGTTAGAATAAGGTCTAGATCTAATTAAATAGTTTAATTAGGCCAAGGCTTTAGATTTAAAATTAAGAATTTCAAATTTTTTTTCCACTGCACCCACTCAAGCCGATATAGGAAACTTTTTTGAAATATGTTCCTAACTATTGGTATCAGAGCTAACTATGAATACATACATGATGTACATTAAAAATATCAAGTTTGATAAAATTAGAGTATGTAGAATTATGAAAATATAAAATTGGAATTTCATAAAAGAAAAAAGACAATGTTGAATACTGTTGTTAAAGAGTTTAATAACAAGATTAAAGGTTCAATAAAGTTTTAAATTGTTTAAAATTTTAGATGAGTCATGATTCCATCAAGGAGCATAATTCTAAATCGGATTTAATGAATTAGATATTTTAGGAGTTGAATAATTTAGATTATTAAATTTGATGAGATTAGATTTTGAGACAAGGTGTGAAATATTCAATTGTTGAAACGATTGGACTTAATTGTTTGCTTATTTATTTAAATATTAATAAAAAATTAAATTAAAAAGCGTTGGGCATGCCCTTTCTCAATTTAAAAATTTTAAATTTTTATTATTTAAATAACTTAAATAAATAAATAGCTAATTAGAATGAGATTCTGACTCGAATTATATGATAATCTTTTCTAAAAGAGTTTTGATAAATCTTTAATTACTCCAAACTTTGGGCCTGATGTAATGTTATTCAATAGGTTTGATAATATGATACTTATTAAATTTTGTTCACATATTTAATATTATTTAAATGAGTTAAATATTATGTTTAATGTGTATAAAGTTTTAAGGTATATAACTTAGTGAAATATTTGAGCTCGTCAAGTAAGAGAAATTTTTTAAATAGATCTAGTATGATTAGATAATTCAAAAGTTGAATTATTTGAAAGGAAAATTCTCATATTGTATCTAATAAAGTTAGATTACACAAGTTAGAGAATTAAATAAACTTAATTAGATTAGGGTTTCATTTCACATTTAAATATGATTTAGAATTAATTATAATATTGGTTATGAGATAATCAAACTAAAAAGAAAGATCCGCAGTTTAAAATTTCAAGTGAGAGCGGGGTTCAGGAGTTGATTCCTCATAGTCTCCATTGCTGGTCTTATAATAGAGTGGATAGGTGCTACTCACCGACGAGCATGTTTTTTCACTGAATATAGAGTTAAACTTCTTAAGGATAGATGGAGGTACGGGAAAACAGTTGTGACCGTGTATCCATGGTGTATCTTATTTACTTGTACTAATGTCTATGTAATGGTATACACTTGACTAGGATAGTGTGTTAGTCTCCTATGAAGCATTGTGATATTGTCCTAGAGACCAAAGAAGAAACAGTGAGTTAATTATGTTTAAGAAACATATAAATTGAGAATTGTTCTCACCTTAGTAATAACTCGTTATGCCCCTCTCTCCTGCGGTAATGGGTAGATTGATTAGCTCATTGTTGCACACATACAGAGAATGGTTAGGTCGATTCCATGCTTTATTTGTTTGCTAAAATTATTAAAGGGATCACAAGACTAGTGAGCCTCTAAGTGAATGCTCATGGCCTCCGTTACAGGTCTAGCTGTAAATGATAGGTGGGCACGACTCCCCGAAGAGAGTATACATTTGCAGAATACAAGGTCAGATCTCTTAGGATAGACTGAAGTGCAGGTAAAGTAGGTGTGGCCATGCCGACGTGCAGTACTTCATGGACTTGTATCGATATCGAGGTAGCTATGTACACTTGCATAGGGTCTACATTAGACTCCCGAGGAGCTCTGTTGTATGACCTTAGAGCCTAAGGGAAACGTGGTGCGTTAAGTATATTTAGTAAAGAGTTTACCAGAAAGCATATTTATTGAGAAATTTTCTCATCCTTTTGGCATCTTAATTCGACCTCATCGATGGGGAGTTTTTGGTAGTTTGGTTGGGTCGCCATGGCATAGTGTTGGATTGTGAACTCCAAACTTTAATTGTTTTCTAAAAGTAAGAAAACTAATCATGTATGTTATATGACTTGTTTTATAGTTTTTGATTTCAGACTGGTTGCTATACTTCTGCATTGCGATCAATACTGGTATGTCTTGTTTGTCTGTTCTGTTTTGCTCATTTTCATATGGTATGTTGTAGTACATGTGGAGCAGTAGGACATGCTCATAATTCTCCGGTTTGCCGCTAGTAGATCTACTAAACTGAAAATAATGTTTAGAACTTTAAACTAGACTAAAGAGTTAGTCAGCTGTAGGATTCAGACATTAGATGTTGAACATTTTCTAGCATTAGATACTTCAAAATTCAACTGAGTAGAGATGATTAGATATTAGAACGTACTATTTGATTAGAGAACTAGTAGCAAACACAAGATTAGGTTAGGAGAGTTCAGTTCAAAAGCGTTTCATATGATGCTCGGTCATTTAATTGAGCTGTAATTCTTGATGCAAATATTGATAGCTAATCAACAGGATATTATCTTTAAATTAGTTTAGACTCGATATATTAAGCAACAGAGATTGCTCGTTGTCTAACTGGATGAAAGTACACTTTGAGGAAAGATGTCATGAGAACTAAGGGAAGAGTCTACTTAGTTTAAACGCCTATCTCAGAAATTAGAAACCTCTGGAGGATAAAATAAAACATGAGTCAAAATAGTTTTGTCTATTTTATAATAATACTGGATGTTTTTTTTAAATAAATTGCCCAGGTACTTAGTTACAATTTTTATCAAGACTGGAAAGACAACATGATGCGGTATTCAATAACTTGTTTCCCTTAGTTGTGACTAATAGGTAATTCACTAGTGTCCTGGTGAGTGGGCTTTTAGTAAAGCCACTAAGAGATAGTAATTTAAGTTAATGAATTTAGTGTTGATTTTGTAACTATCATGATGCACCAGTTTCTTTAGAAATCCGATTTCTATTAACTATTTGTCTCAAAATAGACTTTCAGTTATTTTTCCTAAAAATAAACTGATGTTTATGTAAATAAAGTGTTAAGAAGGTACATAGATAGATAGTTAGCTTTCTTTTTTCATTAGTACTATGTTAGTGGCAGTTTATTCATCTAATACAAGCTAGATTGTCTAACCATATAAAATAATAATTTCCTGAAGTCCATATAACTTTTAAGTGGTACTTGACCTTAGGTCACCTTAACCTAGTATAATTCAAAACTGGCTTTATTTGTCTTATAGGATCATTAAGCTTTAAAATGATAACTGGTATGTGAAGCATGTTTGAATTAATGGTGACTAAAAGAGTCTTTAATAGTAAACGCAATCGATCCACTAAGGTACTAGAACTTATTTATAAAATATTTGTAGACCGCTAAATTTCAAGTGAGCGGAAGTGAATAGTACTTCATAAAATCTTTATGAATAACTACTCAATTAGTTGATATATGGGTATACCTATGAAGACTGCAGTCCAAAGAATTAAAGACTATAGATGGGATCAGTTAGGAAATTATATCAAGTCACTTTGACTAGATCCAAGTGGTGGTTTCAAAAGAATTCTTATTTTTCTTTACTATAAAGTGTTATAGGAAGAATCAATGATGTGTTATTCAATATGGTAAGATTCATATGATAATTCACATCTACATATCAAATGGTTTGCTATGCAAGATGTTTTAGAAAGTGTTCAAAATGTATAGCAGATAACTTGTGTTGGATGGATTGATAATATGAGATAATTTTTCTCTATAGCTTGATACAACTAATTGTGTAGATGATGTATTAGATACATCTTCAAACAGTTTATTGTCACACTAAGTACATGAGAACTTCGGTGTGGTAGGATGGTCAATGTCACTTGACAGATTTATGCCTTTAGTTTGAGTAGCTATGAATGATGGTGAATCATGAAACTCTTAAGTATAAAGACGCAAACTAATGGGTCAGGGAAATAAAACTTAAGTTAAAGTAATTGTATTTTAACTAAGTCTGGGAACTTGTAGAAGCGTCGAAAGACATTAAGTCCATTAGATTGGATTTGTATGGATCTACAAGAATATAGAGCTGAGTGGACAAAAAGGTAGATACCTTCAAGGCTAGATTGATGGCAGCAGGTCATACCCTAAATGAAGGTACTGTCTTTGATGAGACCTTCTAGCCAGATATGTTTAATGTTATGATTCAAGATCAATCTTGAATCATAACCTAGGAGAGAGAAAGAATTTGAGTTGAGAAGGAGAGAAGAGATGAGGAGTAGAGAGAGAGAGTTTGAGATGAGAGAAGAAGATTGCAATCTATTTTGTGCAATGAATCTCAATACAAGAACAATCTAACTACTTATACTCTACTCTTAACTAAGTCAATTGAGCTATAAATATCTACCAATACAATGCATTTAGACCATCTTTACCAAAACTAACTACTTCTGCCGCCAAAGACATGAACTAAGACCTTCTCGCCAGAACCCTTATGCAATGTTTATAATCAATTCCACTACGTAAGGCCATAAATCTCACAATCAAGACAACACTCCCTCCTTATGGACATTCTTGTCTCAAGAATGGAAAGTGGAAAATTAGTTCTTGATGAGCTTCAAGTCCTCCTAGGTGGCATCTTCATGATCCAAATTAGCCCATTGCACCAGAACTTCCTCAGTCTCCTTGTCTTGCTGCTGAACCAAGAGGGAATCCAAAATGGCTGCAAGTTCTTGCACAATCTCACCACTGATAGTTGCTTTAGGAGGTGCAGCTAAGCAAACTTTACCCTTGACCACATGCTTCTTCAGCAGAGATACATGGAATATTGGGTGGACATATGAATTAGGGGGTAACTCTAGCTTATAAGCAACACTTCCCAGTTATTCTAGCACCTTGTAAGGCCTAAAGTAGCATGCACTCAGCTTAACATTCTTGCGCACTGCCACAGTTGATTGCCTGTAAGGCTGTAGCTTCAAATAAACCCAATCTCCAACCTAAAAATACTTATCAGCATGCTTCCTATTAGCAAAGAACTTCATTCTTGATTGAGCCAATTGCAAATTGTCCTTAATGCACCAATTGCCTCCTCTAAAGTAACAATTCATTAACTTTTGTCACAGAAAAAGTAGCCCCTTATAGCACCATTCGAGAAGGGGGATCATAACCATAGAGTGCTTTGAAAGGAGTTGTTCCCAAAGCAGATGAGCGTTCGTGTTATACCAAAACTCTGCCAAAGCTAGCCATATGTGCCCATGCTTGGGATAGCTGAATGTCATACTCCTCAGATATTGGGTAACACACTGATTCACCCTTTCTATTTGTCTATCTATCTAAGAGTGTTAGGAGAAGCTCAAAGCTAAAGAAGACCCCAACAACAAGAGCAGTTCACACTAGAAATAACTGGTGAATGTTAGCTTCCAATTCAAATTGAAAGGCTAACCTTGTAGAAGAAAGAATTAAGATGAGAGGAGAAGTGAAAGGGGATGAGAAATAGAGAAGTAGATGAGAAAAGAGAGAGAGATTCCAAAGGAAAATCTGAATTTTATTGATTGAATGAATGAATTACATGCTTAGAGCTTATTTATACAAAATTAGAAACATTGAACCTAGCCAACAACTCTTAACCGACTCCTAACCAATTCTGGTGCCAAAATGCAGTAGCCGCTAGGTTTGACCCCGCTTGACCCCAACCGACCTCCTAAAGGCGCCAAGACCAGCCTAACTAACTTTTGAAACATGGCTAACACAACAATGAAACAATACTCGAAATACAACCCAAAATTACAATCAAAATCAAACGATTCATAACATTCCCTCCCTCTTGAGAAACTTCTTGTCCTCAAAGAGCAAAATTAGGGAATTGGCTCTTCAAGAAATTGCAATTTTCCCAAGTCACAAAGCTCTTGTTCAAGTTGCTCCATTGCACCAACACTTCTTGCAATGCACCATGTTCAAACTGCAGCGTTCTTCGAGCCTTAACAACAACTGGTTGCAGCAGCAGCATCCCATTAGACCCTGCTTCAGGTGGCTCCTGAGCAACTTCAGTTCCCTTCTTGACCTGCTTTTTAAGTAGAGAGACATGGAACACCGGGTGAACGTATGAATGTGAAAGTAAGTCAAGCTTGTATTCAACTTTACCAATTTTCTCCAAGATTTTGTATGGACCAAAAAAACGGGCACTTAGCTTGACATTTCGCCTGACACCCAAAGAAGACTGTCTATACTGTTGTAATTTAAGGTAGACCATGTCTCCAACTTGATAACTTTTGTCTACCCTCTTTTTGTCAGCATAAAATTTCATCTGTGCCCGAGCTTGTTGGAGATTATCTTTAAGCACTTGCAAAGTCTGCTTCCTCTGCTACACTAAATCACTTGTTGTTGAATCAGGAGCTCCCGGTTGCTGCAGCAACATTGGAGAAGGAGGAGGATAGCCTTACAAGGCTTGGAAAGGTGAAGTGCCAATGGATGCATGAAAGTGAGTGTTGAACCAATACTCCGCTAAAGAAAGCCAATGATTCCACTCTCTAGGCCGTAAGAAGACCATACTCCAGAGGTATTGCTCCACACATTGGTTGATACATTTGGTTTGGCCATCCGTTTGTGGATGATAAGAGGAACTAAGTGCCAACGTCGTACCCATCAATTTGAACAACTCCCTCCAAAATGTGCTTGTGAAAATCTTGTCACGATCTGAAATAATGGATTAAGGCAATCCATGTAACTTGTAAATGTTGTCAAGGAAGAATCTTGCCAATTTTTCAGCAGTAACAGGTTGAGCAAGAGCAATGAAATGGCTATATTTGGTGAAACGATCCACTACCACCCATATGACCTCCTTGCCTTTAGACCTTGGCAATTCCTCAATGAAATCCATGCTAATGTTGATCCATGCTCCATCCGAAATGGAAAGGGGTTGAAGAAGACCCTTGTAACGATGATCTCCCAACTTGGTTGGTTGACTTACCTTGCAAGCCTTAACATACTCACTCAATTCTTTTTTCAAGCTTGGCCAACTAAAGTAAGCCTTGACCCTTTGATAAGTACCTTCTATACCGGCATGACCTCCCCACGCAGCATCATGAGAAGCTTGTATAATCTGATCCCTCAAACCAGTAGCAGAACCAACATATAGCTTGCCATGAATTCTGATCAGACCCCTTTGTACTGAAATACCAGCTGCATTGACATTCTTCCCTGCAAACTTCACAAGAGTAGCAGCTACACATTCTTGGGTAAAGAATCACCCTCATATGTCCTATAAACCTCTTCCATCCATGAAGGAACAACCACTGATGTAGCACTGTTGTACCCAACTTCAGCATCTTCAAATTTTCTGGACAAAGCATCGGCTGCAGCATTCTCCTTGCCCCTTCTATATTCAATGTCATAATCAAGGCCAAGCATCTTCATAAGGCCCTTCTTTTATATTGTCGTCACAATCTTTTGCTCAAGGAGATGCTTGAGGCTTTGGTGATCCGTTCGAATGATGAACTTGTGACCCTCCAAGTAATGCCTTCACTTTTTAACGGCTAAAAGAATTGCTAAATATTCTTTCTCATATGTCGACATAGCTTGATGTTTGGGACTAAGATCTTGACTCAAGTAAGCAATAGGCCTTCCATGTTGAGAAAGAACAGCCCCAATACCTGTACCACATGCATCTGTCTCCAACACAAAGCTCTCGGTAAAATTTGGCATTGCCAATACTGGTGCAGCACACATAGCTGACTTAAGAGCTTCAAATGCAGCCTGAGACCTCTCAGTCCATGTGAATGCTTCCTTCTTTAAGAGTTCTGTTAAAGGTTTGGCAATAGAACCATATCCTTTAATGAATTTTCTATAATACCCGGTCAAACCCAAAAAACCTCTCAATTGCTTCAAGGTTATTGGAATTGGCCAATCTTGCATTGCTTGGATCTTAGTAGGATCAGTGGAAACTCCCTCTTAAGAGATGACATGGCCCAAATATTCAAGCTTTGTCTGAGCAAACGAACATTTGGACAACTTAGCAAAAAACTTGTGTTGCCGCATCACCACAAAAACTTGTCTAAGGTGAGTGAGATGATCTTCATAAGAGGAGCTATAAATCAGTATGTCATCGAAGAATACGAGCACTGATCTTCTCAAGAAAGGTTTGAAAACATCATTCATTGTCGCTTGAAAAGTGGCCGGAGCATTTGTTAGGCCGAAAGGCATAACAACAAGCTCGAAATGCCCATGATGAGTCTGAAAAGCAGTCTTGTATATATCCGGCTCAAGAACTTTGATTTGATGATACCCCTGTCTCAAATCAAGCTTAGAGAAGAAGCATGCTCCATATAACTCGTCAAGCAAATCATCTATGGAATGGGAAACTTGTCCTTCACTGTCAAGGCATTCAGTTGTCGATAATCGATGCACATTCTAGTCAAGCCATCTTTCTTCTTCACAAGGATCACAGGTGAAGCAAAAGGACTATATCTTGGTCTAATGAAACTCATGTGAAGTAACTCCTCAACTTGTCTCTCAATTTCTATCTTTTGGCCATGAGCATAGCGGTATGGCCTACTCTTGACCGGATCAGCATTTGCACGAAGAGGAATGGCATGGTCCATGCTCCTTTGAGGAGGAAGGCTCTTTTGTTGCTCAAAAATGTCCTCAAACTCTTCAACCAAGGCCTGAACTTCTGGCTTGATGTCCGGCTGCAGCTCAACAGAGGAGATCACAAACAACTGCCCGAGCCACTGAACTGCCTTCTTCCTTATTCCACCTTGAAGTTGTTTACCAGCAATCAACTTGAGCTGAGCTTCCTCTGACATGCCCTGCAGAGAGACCTTGCTGCCATGAACCTCAAATGCCACGGTCATTTTATCAAAATCAAACACCACCGGATTGAAGGTTCTCATCTAATCCACACCAAGCACAATATCGCCACCTCCCAAGGGAAGAACTCTAAAATCAAAGGTGAATTGATGATCTTGCATAGACCATGGGAATGCTAGGCACTTGTTTTGAGTTGTTAGGGAATTTCCATCAGCCACCATAACTGCCAATGGGTGAGTCTTTGTCACTTCATGCCTCACTTTCTTAATCAATTTGGGATCAACAAAACTATGTGTACTCCCACTATCAATAAAAACAATGATAGAGATTTTTCCAGCCTTGCCTCTGATTTTAATGGTATTATGAGCCCCACTCCCGGTCAATGCCTTCATGGATATCTCCACTTCATCATCAGTCATTTCATCTTGTGAAGTAGGTCCATCACTGTAATCTTCTGCATCTGAATTTTCACTACCAGAAACAGCACCAGCACGGGACCCCCTTGCATAAATTAATGCTTGAGATTTGTACCTATGACCAGGCTGATATGGTTGGCCACAATGAAAGCATAGCCTCACTGAACTCTTGTCAACAGCTCGCTTAAATCTGGAGCCTGATTGCTCCTTATGTTGAGGTCTGGAATTGTTGCCTTTGAACTTGCTCTTATCACTTGTTTGAACTAGAGTAGCTTCAATCAATTTCACCTTGTTGTAAGCACTAGACAATGTCTTGGGACCAATGGCCTTCACCATATTCTTGATCCTTGGCCTCAACCCACTCACAAAGCAAGAGACATAATAGAATTCTACATCATCCGGAGCAATGGATAGGACTGACAACAAAGTAGCCCGTAAATTTTCAAATCTGATCATATACTCCCTCACGGTTGAGGTTTGGCACAACTTGTTAAAGCTATCCACAACATTAGTTGACTCATCTTCCCCATGACGTTCACACATTTCTTCTACGAATTGCCCCCAAGAAATAATAGGTTTGCTCTTCAACAAACTATAATACCATAACTCATGATCACCATGTAAATTACTAAGGCTAGCTGAAGCTTTTCATCTTCAGGTATGTTATAATACTGAAAATACCGATCACATCTTCTTAGCCATGATTCAGGTTGAATGGATCAATCTCCACTCTTGTCTGCCTGTAAGTACCACTCCTGCCACCAAATGAATTGTCATTACTCACTGATCTTTGCTGGAAATGTCGATTAGGAGGTCTATTAGGATGCTCGAACTCATCATCTGCATTTCTGTGATGCAAAACAGAATTCTGTTGCCTTGAATTGTAATCTGGATTCAAGCCATCTGATCTGAAATGAACTTGACCTGAGGCACGATCCTGATTTCTTGCAGCAATCTGAGGTTGTAAAGGTTGATTCTCAGCTGATCGAATGTGGATTGAAGGACCTACATCAAGCTGCAACATCGGAGACTTTCCTCTAGTCCTGCACAAACCTTCAGTTCTGTCCACATGAACTTGCTGCTGATCCACTTCAACTGGATGAAAGATCTGACTAGCTGGCTTAAGGATTGCGTTAACACTGGATTCTCCTTGCTTATTAACCTGATCCTGCAATTGTCCAAGCTTCACCTCAATTTGTTGTAACCGATCTTCCTTAATCGTATCTTTTTCCAACAATAATGTCAAGATTCGATCCATCTTTTTATCGAGCTTATCTATATCGCTAAGGCGATCATTGATGTCTTGAAGATGAGCAATTGTGAGGAACTGAGGTCCATTTGTAGCATTTACACCAGCTTCTACAGTGCGAGATGCATCAGCACCAGCAACTGCAGCAGCATAATTCATCTTCGGATCAGGTGCATTTGCTCGACCAGCTCCTGATCTAGTTCTTACACCATCGATTATGATTTTCTTTGTTTTTGCCAGCCTCAATCAATCAATTAATTGCTTGAACCAGCTCTGATACCAATTGTTAGCTTCCAACTCAAATTGAAAGGCTAACCTTGTAAAAGAAAGAGTCAAGATGAGAGGAGAAGTGAAAGGGGATGAGAAATAGAGAAGTAGATGAGAAAAGAGAGAGAAATTCCAAAGGAAAATCTGAATTTCATTGATTGAATGAATGAATTACATGCTTAGAGCTTATTTATACAAAATTAGAAACATTGAACCTAGCCAACAACTCTTAACCGACTCCTAACCAATTCTGGCTCCAAAATGCAGTAGCTGCCAAGTTCGACCCTGCTTGACCCAACCGACCTCCTAAAGGCGCCAAGACCAGCCTAACTAACTTTTGAAAGATGGCTAACACAACAATGAAAAAATACCCGAAATACAACCCAAAATTACAATCAAAATCAAACGATTCATAACAGTGAACAACCTATCCCGATCTGAAATAATGGATTGAGGTAACCCATGGAACTTGTAGATGTTATCCAAGAAGACCTTAATAAGTTTTTCAGCTGAAATTCGGTGACGCAAGGCTATGAAGTGTCCAAACTTATTGAATTGATCTACAACAGCCCAAATGATCTTCTTCCCTTCAGACTTGGGAAACCCCTTAATAAAATCCATGCTTATGTGTTTCCAAGCTCTGTCAGGAATGGGCAAGGGCTGGAGCAAGCCTTGGTAATGCATATGATTAGTTTTTAGTACGCTGACATACATCACAAGCTTGAACATATTCCACTATATCTGATAAGTCTAATTTAGTATATAATTATTCATATCATTTAGGCTCATTTTCAAACTATTTTACATCGAACTATTATCACTTCTTCTCGCTTTTGCTCCATTTCGCTTATGGCATTATTTCCTTGAAAAAAATGTTCATTTTATGCTAATTCTTGCTAGGTTTTATCATCAATATCAACAAGTGAATGCACGATACATCAAAGAAAAAAAAGGCAAAAAAATGGGTAAAACACATCAATCTACATGCTAAAGCAAGGATGAACAACAAACTTATACAATTTGTTAAAAATTGCAAATTTGAGCAACAAAATGGGCAAATCAAATGCAAGAAGAACAACTTCAACCAGCAAGAAAAGCTGAATTTGGGCAGGCAAAAGAAGAAAAAATGAAGAAAGAAGCAAGTTGCAAAGAAAGGTGACAAAACTAGCAAATGAGAATAAAGCTTGTGAAATTTTTTATTTCTTAAACTCCCAACCTCATGTACTATAAATAGGAGTGATGGGGAAGTGTTTAATCATCAATTTATTCAGAAAAAAAGAAATCAATCCAAAGTAGAAAAAATAGAGAAAATTCAGATAGAAGAGGAACGAAGAGAAAAGAAAGAGTTTGGTTTATAATTTTTTTAATTTCAAGTTTTGTTCTATCCTTTTCTTCTTTAAGCTCATAGATTTTATCTTAGTTATGCTTTACATTATGTATACCATAAACTAATTTTGTCTTTCCCAGGCAACGATGTAGCCTAAGTTGTAATATACGCTCTTTTCTAATTTGGCGTATTCAAAGTTTGTTTATTGCATTGTTTGAGTGTTTATCATTATTCTTTATGAGTTTTAAATGCTTGTTCACCAATCAACTCATTATGTTCATAATGAGTTGTAGAGGAGATTTGTGACGAATGCTAAAGTGATAGACACCATGTTTGTAATTCAAGAAAAAAAGCCAAAAATTAGCGCAATTCACTCGGTAGGTTAAAACATAACACAATTCACCCAGTAGCGATAAAAAAAACAACACAATTCGCCCAGTAGGAAAAAAATCAACGTAATTTGCCTAATAGGGATAAAAATTGATGTAATTCTCCCAAGAGGAGAAAAATCAACCTAATTTGCCTAGTAGGTATAAAAAAACAACACTTTTGGCCCAATAGGAGAAAAATTAACATAATTCACCCAGTAGGGATAAAAAACAACACAATTCGCCTAATAGAAGAAACATCAACGTAATTCGCCCAGTAGGGATAAAAAACAACACTTTTGGCCCAATAGGAGAAAAATTACCATAATTCGCCAAGTAGGGATAAAAAATAACACAATTCGCCTAGTAGAAGAAACATCAACGTAATTCATCCAGTAGGGATAAAAATCAATGTAATTCGCCCAGTAGGAGAAAAATCAACGTAATTCGCCCAGTAGGGATAAAAAAACAGCACAATTCCCCCAATAGGAGAAAAATTAACGTAATTAGCCCAGTAGGGATAAAAAGAACATCACAATCCCCCAGTAGGAGAAACATCAATGTAATTCACCCAGTAGGGATAAAAAAACGACACAATTCGTCCAGTAGGAGTAAAATCAATATAATTCGCGCAATAGGGATAAAAAAACAACGCAATTTGCGTAGTAGGAGAAAAATCAACATAATTCGCCTAGTAGGATTTAAAAAAAAAAACACAATTCGCTCAGTAAGAGAAAAATCAACGTAATTCACCTAGTAGGGATAAAAAATAACATAATTCGCCCAGGAGGAGAAAAATCAACGCAATTTGCCCAGTAGGGATAAAAAGCAACACAATTAGCGAAGTAGGAGAAAAATCAACGTAATTCGCCCAATAGGGATGAAAAAAACAACACAATTCACCTAGTTGGGGAAAAAACAACATAATTCGCCCAGTGGGGATAAAAACAACACAATTCACCCAGTAGGAGAAAAATCAACATAATTCGCCCAGTAGGGATAAAAAACAACACAATTCGCCTAGTAAGAGAACAACCGATATAATTTGCCCAAATAAAGACAAAACAACCTAACGTATCCACTTTCTCTCCTTTTAAGACACTTCTAAATTAAGATTCAGAGGGGGAAAAAAAAAAAAAAAGAACCTCACCCTTAGCTTCTACGTGAAAAGGGAACACTTTTCTTCTTAGCCCCATAAGGCTATAAATATGCAAGGAGAGGAAGGAAAAAAAGGTAAGAAAAACAAAAGGGAAAAAAGGGGATCTCGATAATCTTTAAAAAGTACCTTGAGTTTAGCTTCTTTCCAATCACTTACTAAACACCACAAACATAATTGCCGCTGTCTGTGGGAAGACGGTACGACCGAATTATCGAGATCCCCAACTCCCCCAGTTCAAGATAATGAAACCGAACAAGTTCCAGAGAGCCAACTCTAAAATATACAGATAGGTTTAGAACAGCTTATAAAAGAGTTAACAGTACAAGGGCTCGAAAATAACTTGGACCCTAAAAATGTAAAGTCAACAAGAGCTAAGCATGATTACACCCATGAATTTCACCAAAGGAAAAATCTGAAAGGGGAAGAGTCCATCCTTACCATGAATCATATCGTAATAACAAAAACTCGAAAGACGTATAGATGGACCACGGCAGTATGGAAGACGAATCTACGACAAACGTCTACATCAAGCACAAAAGCTAGCCAGATCTTACCCGTTATTGGGAAGAGGCAAAGATTCACTCAATTCCCTAAATTCTGGGTATGTACTCTCTTTTTTCGCTAAGAATTTTGTCCTTTCTTGTAGAAAAAGTTAAGGTTCCCTACATAGACCTCTTTGACGGATCTCAAGATCTAGAAGACCATATGTTAAGCTTTAAATCTCGAATATACATACAAAATGCTTCGGAGGAAGTGTGATGTAAGTGCTTTCCAGCCACCTTAAAGAGAGTGGCCCAATCTTGGTTTTCTTCCCTGCCTCCTAGCTCAATCGATGGTTTTGCACAGTTAGCGGAGTGCTTCTCTAAGCACTTTGTAATTAATAAGGGAAGAAGAAAGATGGTTACATAGTTAATACAGTTGCAGCAAAAAGAGTCCGAAACTTTAAGAGACTACCATAGGCGATTCACTAGAGAAATGATAGATATACTCGGATTAGCCGACAAAACTGTCGTTGGTACCTTTACCAATGGACTAAAACATTCAGACTTTAAATTCTCCTTAGCTAAAAACAACCAAAAACCATGGACAAGCTATGGAGTAAAGCCAATAAATATATATATATGCCCGAAGATGTTATGATCGTAGCATGAAAGAATGCGGCTGGGAGTCACTGGAAAGCAACAAGAGAAGTCAGAAGTGTCTCACTCAACAAAGCCAGGAGCACCAGAGATGATTTTTAAACCCAGAGTGCGGGCACGAAGACCTACAGGATGTTTTTCTTGTGAGATACAGGGAAAATTGGCAAATCGACCTTTTCCTTTTAAAAGAACGTCCTATGGATCAAAAACACCCATCAATCCATAAGCCAAGTCAAAGTGGTGCAACCATCATCAATTCTATGGACATACGACCGAAGAATGTCAGGCAAGGAGAGAGCAAGCCCTGGACGAAGAGCAGTTAACCTTGGCCCACAGTCAAAGGAGCCAGACAGTAAAGCATTGATATAGGTACCTCCAAGAGAATTGATAGAACAACCTAAAAAGACGATTGCCACGATATCTCAGACTTTACATCCTAGTAATTTTTGCTCGTCCAAACCAGAAAAGGAACATGTAAAAAGAATCCGACCCCCATTGGAAATCACTTTTAATGAGGAAGATTTCAGTGACATTTATGTCCCGCATGATGATCCTCTAGTTTTCACCCTCAAAATGGAGCAATATTGTGTACACCAGGTGCTAGTTGATCAAGGAAGTGTGGTAAACGTAGTCTTCCACCAATGTTTTGGGCACATGGAAATGTCAGACAATGAAGTTTCTCGGTTCACTATCCTGTGGTAGGGTTCACGGGGGAAACGGTCAAACTATTGGGAGCAGTTGCCATGAACATTATGTTTTGCTATGTGCACATTAGTATGTGCGTCCTCATACATGTCTTGAATGGCCCGGATATATGGCATGGGGATGCCTCTCCTACCCAAAAGTTAAAGAAAATCAAAGATTTGCGAAAATAGATAATTTTTGCCTTGGAGAAGTAGAAATGAAGAAACCCGAACCAATGTGAATTGGAAATCTAGTTTTCATTGGTTGAGTTAGGATTTCGATTAAGATAAGTTTTTGGGATTAATTCAAAGTTTTGATGTTACAATGAACATAAAAGTTTTATTTTGAGTGAAAGTTTGTAAGTGATTTGAAAAACAATGACGATTTTGGATTTTTTTTGGAAACTTTTGTAAAAGAGAGAGGTTAGGGTTCCTTGTTGGAGGATATCTAACACTATTCTGTTGGCTCAGGAGCTTCTGCGCAATTATCACCTTCAGCCACTTTCGCCTCAATTTGCTCTGAAGGTTGATCTTCGCAAGGCTTTTGACACGGTACGCTAGGAGTTCATTCTCACTGCTGTGCGATGTATGGGTATTCTTAAGATCATGTTTCGATTGGTGCGGAAGTGTCTTTCCACAGCCAGATTTTTAGTCGCCATTAACGACGAGCTTCATGGGTTTTTCGGCACGAGCCGGGGCATCAAGTAGGGGGATCCTCTCTCTCGCCCTACCTCTTTGTTATTTCCATGGAGGGCCTACGGGGGTTGCTTAGCCACGCGTCTCCTGATCCGAGGTATCGCTTTCATCCTCGTTGCTAGAGTACTAACCTTACTTGTGCTTTGTTGATGATCTTATGATTTTTAGTGAGGATGATGAGGGCAGTTTGTCGGTTCTAAGGGAGACCTTAGATCGTTTTGCTGCATTGTCGGGGCTGTCCTTGAATGCAGCAAAAAGTGTTGTCTTCATTATCGGGGTCGATTCTGAGCTTCAGTAGACTCTCCTTGATATTCTAGGGTTCCGGTTGGGTCAGTGCCCGATCAGGTATCTGGGGGTGCCGCTCACCATGATGAGGCTTCGGTTCATCGACTGTAAGCCTCTATTAGACCGCATCCTTGCTCACATCCAGCTCTGGACATCACGTGCTTTATCTTATGCCAGGCGCTTATAGCTTATCAAATCGGTCATTCTCTGGAAGGGCGCTTCTCTGGGACCGGGAGGGGCCAAGGTCTCTTGGGAGCATCTCTATTATCCTCGCAAGGAGGGTGGACTCAGGGTTCAGCATCTGCATGAGTGGAACCAGGCTTCTCTCATGAAGCATTTATGGGTTCTACTCACTGATCGTGACTCTCTCTGGCCTCCGTGGATGCATGCCAACCGACTCAAGGAGAAGTCCTTCTGGGATATTCAGCCAAGAGGTTCGATTTCATGGTCATTGAGGAGCATTCTTGGTGTTCGATCGCTTTGTGCTAGGGCTTTTCGGTATATCATTGGTGATGGCCGAGACACTGCTTTGTGGTCCGATTATTGACTGCCGTGTGGTCGTCTGGAGGGGCGGTTCTCTTTCCTCCTCCTCCATTCCACTGGTCATCGCTTGGGCTCTCGCGTTTCAGACATTATTGAGGGTGATCAGTGGCATTTCCCACGGGATATTGATGAGCTGCTTCCTAAATGAAATTCAGTTGATTTTAGGCCCTGGCTGGGGATAGCTAACAGTGTAAAGTGGATGAGGGACCCATCTGGGGTTTTCACCACTAGATCGACACGGGAAATGATTCGCAGTACGAGGGAGGAGGACTCCATCCATCACCACCTTTGGTCTCAACTTCAAATCCCCAGGCACTCCTTCATTTTGTGGATTGCCTCCTTTGAGCAACTATGGACATTTGACAGACTGGTGAGACATCGTACGGGCCACTTGCATGTTGTGCGGATCAGATGCTGAGTTGCATGACCATCTCTTTTTCACCTGCAGCTACTCTGCTACTGTTTGGTCCAGGGTGTCCCCTCGCACTTCTTTTGCCCGGCCCACGCTACCATGGCGTGAGCTGGTATAGTGGGTTGGTACCAAGCTCCATGGCCACGGGGTGGATCGGATCCTTACTCGCCTTTATCTCTTTGTGACGGTTTACATCCTCTGGTATGAGCGTAACCTGAGGATTCATTGCTCCCAGCCCAAGCCTTCTGCAGTTGTCACTGAGGAGATCATAAGATTGGTCCGCAGCCGTCTTATTACTGCTCCTACGCTTCGCGATGCCCATCGCCACTCACAGCTTCTGCAGGAGTGGAGGATTGAGCACGAGCTTTGTTCTCTTTTGTTTGCTTTGTTCCCTTTGTTTGGTCATATTTACTGTTGATACTTCTTGCTTTGTTTCTTTCTCTGATTGATTCTTTGATGTAGGCCTTTGGCCTTGACTTGGAGTGTGAGCCTCGTAGACTTGTACATATATTTTTAATCATAAATGGTATATATCACTGATTTACCAAAAAAATGATAATTATATTGCAGACGAGTTAAGCAAGCTAGTAAGCTCTCATCAAGTAGCTTCTGAAAACACTGATGGAATTTTCAAACAAATATACCCCCAAAATTCTGCGAGGGAGGTCATAAAGAGGGTACACTACCTTGGAACGCCACACGGTTGGACACGGCAGGTAATAGAATATCTTCAATAGGTAAGCCAACCTTCGGATCCTCTTAAAGCTAAAAAGTTAAGGCATCAAGCTTCTCGATTTGTGCTTATAGAGGACCATATTTATAAGCAGTCTCACTCTCATACTCAAGAGTGGGAAACGAATGAAGGGCATGAAATTCTAAAAGAGATCCAAGAAGGAAAATGTGGAGGACATATAGGAGTGGTTGCAAATAAGACTCTACGAGCTGGGCATTTCTAGCCTACTTTGAAAAAAGATGCCAAGGAGTTAGTACGTCATTGTAAAGCCTGCCAACGATTTTCCAAAATCTACCATGTGCCTCCCGCCACTTGATAGACTTTGATCAGTCCGCTGCCTTTTACGCAATGGGGAATTGATATATTAGGTGCTTTTTCCTAGCCTCGCGACAAAAAAAAAATTTGTTATAGCGGTTATTGATTACTTTACTAAATGGGTTGAAGCGGAGCCAGCAGCAAAAATAACAGACCAAGCCACACAACGTTTCTTTTGAAAAAATATTATCACCCGATTTGGGGTACCCAATATACTCATGGCAGATAACAAATCCCAGTTCAGCTCAACAAGGTTTCAAACCTACTACAAAAGAATTGGGCATTAGTCTTCATTTCTCTGCAATAGCTCATCCATAAAGTAATGGGCAGGTTGAGGTAGTTAATAAGAAAATACTAAAAGGCATTAAGAGATGGTTAGACAAAGCAAAGGGCTTATGGATTAAGGAGCTGCCCAGTATACTATGGTCTTACCGGACCACCGCAAAAACAGCAACAGGATAAACCCCTGTTATGCTAACATATGGAGCACAAGCTACCCTGCCAATCGAAATATAGAACCCTACATTCCATGTAAATACGACCACCCAAATGAAAACACAACCCTAATGACAAACTCTCTAGATCTAGTAGAGGAAGTCTGATCCGAAGCCTTTTTACGCATGGTAGCAAAAATACAAGCAATGGCGAAATATTTTAACCATAAAGTTAAACCATGACCATTTCGAGTAGGCGATTTCATTTTAAGACCTACAGAAGCCGTGGGAAAGGGCGTGGAGTTTGGAAAGCTCACGTCCAACTAGGAGGGTCCTTACAAACTGATACAAGTCCTAAGATAGAGAAGCTATCAGTTATGCTGCCTAGACGGAACTGAGAAGCTGGAATGCACAGAACCTCGAAAAATATTACCCATAACTATGCCACATCTTCTCTCCTTCGATGCGTAATGGTCTTACTTTTTGTGTAAACTTATGTTAGCTGTTTTGTACATTTGTTAACACACATTGAATAAAAGGGACAGTTATTATGTAAAATGTAAAAGTTTTCTCTTATCATTACTATTGAGAGATAAATTTCAATGGACAGATGTTAGGCCCTTTTTGCATCACAAGTAAATAAAGTTGCAGACAACAAAACGAAAAAGTGGGAAGATGCAAATACATATTTTCACCTCTTAAAGATGCAATCACATATTTTCACCTCTTAAAGCTGCAACCACATATTTTCACCTCTTAAAGCTGCAACTGCATATTTTTACCTGTTAAAGGTGCAACTACATACTCTCACCTATCCAAGGTGCCACTACATACGTTCACCTATCCAAGGTGCAACTGCATACTTTCACCTATCCAAGGCGCAACTACATACTTTCACCTGTCCAAGATGCAAACTACATACTTTCACCTGTCCAAGGTGCAACTACATACTTTCATCTATCCAAGGTACAGCTACATATTTTCACCTGTTAAAGGTGCAACTACATACTTTCACCTGTTAAAGGTGCAACTATATATTTTTACCTTTTAAAGGTACAACTACATATTTTCACCTGTCCAAGGTGCAACTACATATTTTCACCTATTAAAGGTGCAACTACTTATTTTCACCTGTCAAAGGTGCAACTACATACTTTCATCTGTCCAAGGTGCAACTATGTACTTTCACCTGTTAAAGGTGCAACTGCATACTTTTACCTATTAAAGGTGCAACTATATACTTTCACCTTTTCACCTGTTAAAGGTGCAACTATCTACTTTCTCCTGTTAAAGGTGCAACCACGTACTTCCACCTATTAAAGGTGCAACTATATATTGTCACCTATTAAAGGTGCAACTACATACTTTCACCTGTCCAAGGTGCAACTACATATTTTAACTTGTTAAAGATGCAACTAAATATTTTCACCTGTTAAAGATGCAACTGCATATTTTCACCTACCAAAGGCATAATCATTCACCTATTAAAGGGGCAACTACATACTTTCACATGTGAAAGGTACAACTACACACTTACACCTATTAAAGGTATAACTATACATTCAAACCTGTTAAAAGTTCCATCAAACCATATGTTTCTTACTATTGAAAGTTCATAGAGCCAGTTAGGTCCTAACCCTATAGTACCAGTATGTTAGAGCCAAGGGAGACCATGGTGATGAACCTGATAATTCAATACATTTATCATACTAATTTGTTAAGTTATTCATTCTACCCTACATTCTCACTCTTCAAAAACTAAACGAGAACAAAACCATACATACCCATTCACAAAACAAAAATATAATCACCCGTTGAACATAAAAACGTTCCACATACCACCGTACAAAGTCACTATCACCCGTATTCCATCCTATAATCAGTAAAACCATCGCATTGCCAACAAGAAAGAGGGAGAGAATGAAAAAGAACCACGACATCATAAAACTTATGCTCATGAATAAGCATTACCTCCAGCAAAAGGAAAAGCATCCCTCCGAGACAACTCTTCATTAATTTCCCTAGTAATTTGTGAAATTAGAGAATCTATCATGGGCATAGTGAAGTTAGGACGACCCTCACCAAGTTTCTAGGACAAGCGAGAAAAATCGAATCCATGCCTGCCCAGTAAAAGTCACGTTGGGTGATCTGAAATTCAGAGCTAGATTTAAAAGTGGTGACAGCCTCCTTATGAGCCTGAAGTAGTGCGGCTCAAAGATCGTTAATCTACACATCCTTAATACGTAGATCTCTCGCTTGACAATAGTTATTAGCCCACACCTCGTCCAACCTCCTTGAAGCTGTTCCACCTCACAACGAAGGTCTTCCTGTTGCTTTAAAGATGCACTTTGAAAAGCTTGAAGTTCTTCTTGATGGCTCTGACAGCGAGCTGTAGCTTTTGCGCAAGATAGGGCCACCTGACTTAGATAACCAAAAACTCCTAGATGCTGCAAAAAATAAACCACGCAAACATGCATGAAATAAGTAATAATATGAAAAAAGAGAGAAGAAAAGGAGTAAAGAAATTGAACGCAAATTATCACCTCTGACACAATAAAGGAACCCTAAGAACGGATGGTCTCGGGGGATATGAGCTCTTCAAAGGCTCCAGACAATGATTCAAAATCTACTATGGCACAAGGAAAGGCAGAAATACCCCTCCCACGGGCCGAGGTCTCTACGGTAGAAAAATCCCTCACAGGAGGAGTAGAGGGAGGTGGTGGAAAATGAATAAAAATAGGTGCATCTAGTATAGCCAGGTTTTGTACTGACTCAGAACACGCGCGAACGTTCCTCCCTTCAAGGGACAGGTCTAACTGAGTAGACCGACCTCGAGGAGGTAGTTGCGAGATGCCGCTGCGTACACAACAGTGGGTAGGGCCTTCATTCTCAAAAACCTACTATGCAACGGGAAGAGAAAGACACTTAGGGGGAGATTGCGTTCAGGGCTCAGTAGAGGCGCCCATGTCGGTATGCTCCGAGCTATCCTGAGGAGAATCTGAAACCAAATGATGGATGATGGCTAAATTAGCCACTTCCTTAGATGCATTAGAAAGGGAAATAGCAATAAGAGTTAGAAACAATAAATGCTCACTACCACACATGGAAAATAAAATGACCAAACATAAAAAGTCAAAAATTTGAGGTACATATACCTGGAAAGGGTCTCCCACTAAGCTCAACCTTCACAAGCACTATCTCTTTCTTAAGAAGCACGCAAGTAGCTACAAAACAATCCCTATCAGAACTCCAAAATAATGAATGATTGCCCAATCTTTTGGGGCCAACTCTTATAGGTGTGGCTTAAGAGCGCAAGTTAGTTTATGCCACACCACGGGATATGTAGGAAAAGTAGGTGGTCAAACCAATATAAATTTATTCAACCAATTCTTAAGATTGGAGGGGTTATCCTCAATAAAATGATAACCCCCGCGACTTTCAAAAGAAAAGGTGCTTCGACTCTTTTTAACTTTAAACAGATAGTCAAAAGCCTTGTCGGAAACTGAAAAACCCTTAATAAAACAAGCAATAGAAATCCACATACATTCCGGAAATCATTAGGGGTCACTTGAGCAGGACACATGGTGTACCCCTCCAACAGATTAGCTACAAAAATTTGAGTTATAAATAATTTTATACACTAGGGGCTACGTAAAAAGCCCACAAGTGTAAAAATTAAAGTTATAAGTAATTTTATAAAAAATGATAATATAAGTGATTTTATACACTGGGGGCTTCGTAAAACGCCCACCGATGTAAACATTTGAGTTATAAATAATTTCGTACACAGGGGCTACATAGAACGCCCACTAGTGTAAAAATTGGCATTATAAGTAGGTTTACAAAAATTTGAGTTATAAATAATTTTATACACTAGGGGCTACTTAAAACGCCCCCTGTGTAAAAATTGGAGTTATAAGTGATTTTATAAAAATTAAAGATATAAGTGATTTTGTACACTGGGGGCTACGTAAAACGCCCACCAGTGTAAAAATTTGAGTTATAAATAATTTCACATACTGGGGGCTACGTAGAATGCCCACCAGTGTAAAAATTGGCGTTATAAGTAGGTTTACAAAAATTAAAGTTATAAGTGATTTTATGCACTAAGAACTACGAACTGTAAGTAACCATATAAAATTATAATCATAAATAATTTTGTACACTAGGAGCTGCGTTGAATGCCCACCAGGACCAAAAACAAAGCTATAAACCATCTCACATGTTAAAAATTATTCGAAGTCCATGGCGAAACCACTTGCCACTATGGATGTACAAGTAGCTCAAATAACATCCCAAATGGAACTTGCTAACAATTGCTTACAATTCATCCTTTTACAATATACTAAAAACGTTGTCTTTCATTTATCAAAAAGGACACAAGAACAATAGAACAACGTACTTAATAAAAAAACGTACTTGTAACAACTCACCAAACAAATCGAGACCGAGCACTACAGCAACAAAGTATAAAGTTCTTTGCTTACAACGACCTAGCCTCCTTATATACAAAAGGTCGTCAAAACAGAAAGAGCAAAAATAGGCTCAAACAAAGAAAGTATGAAGTATATTTACAGGCCAAGTTCAATCCCCACTTCAGCCACAGAGTAACTCATGAGCCGGGGCACAACAAGGGTAAAGTGAACTCCAGGCGTACCCATTCCCCGTACCCATGCGGACATATAACCCAAAGTGCCCCATTACGAGGACCAGAAAAAGCATAACTATAGATCTTAAACTTGGTAGACAAGATTATGAGAAAATCCATCACTGTAAAACCTGTCACACCTACATTTTCCTTTACGCTTGGACAACGGATGTTGAAGCTTTTGAACCAAAAACCATAAATTTGCATCCCTCCGATTTGAAAGAATCCACAAAGAAAGAGCCAGCCATGTAACGCAGCCAAACAAAGATGTCCTTGGCAGCGAAAATTTCCTAAGCTTTAACTACAAATGACTTCGTCACGAATATTCGAAGGAAGGAACAACAATGTAGCAGAGTCCTACCTTATATTCCACTATACTATATACGAATAAAAAATATGGGGAGTCTGGGGTAAAGTAACCACTGCACTCAGATGATAGGTATAGTACCCCGTCATAAAACAATAGACAAGTAAATTCATTTGTACCCCCACCTGTATTAATATCCGCCAGATAATGCCATACGCCACAATCAAAGTAAAAAAAAAAAACCGAATACCAATCTCCTTCAGCCCAAGATTCGCTTCTCAAATTAGCTTCAATATTATGAGCAAGCACGAAAATATGATAATTAAAAGGGTAACAAGAAGCATGTTTAGAACACGCAAACATAATATTAAGAGTACTAATTAAATAGCATAACTCTTCAGGTAAGAAGAAAGGAAGATATGTTCTAGTAGCCGGGTTACAACAAGATAAGCCCGAAGGCCCAGAAAAGGGGATGTCCTAGTATAAGACCAATCCATTACTCACCCCCACGATTTCCTTAAGAGTGCGGCAAGGTGCAAAAAAAGGCGAGTGTAATGAGTGCACCTCTATGTGTTCGCCAAAAGGAGATCGATATCCATTTAAGAATAAGCACACGATCTGCTGGACGCCAGAAACGGTTCATAGATTGATCCTTAATGAAGCTCTCCCGTCATTAAAAAAAAAAAAAATTGATGACAAAATTGAGAAATTGCACAGCATCGGTTTTGGGCCTTAACAAACAACAACCAGAGTGTTAGAGACAAAATATCTTCTGGAAATATTTTCATCTTAAGCATTATAAGTAAGAAGATTGAAAATAAGAGAGGAATTATCACTTGAAGGAGATGGTTATAAAAAAGGAAGGAGAAGTGACTTACAAGTAAAAGAAAAGTTATCATACTTCAAAAGGGGTATTTATAGGGGGGGAAAAGAGGGAACAACAATAAGTTGACACTTTCCAAACAAAAAAGATAAAATTTGTTTGAAAAGTGGGGGGCTAATATGTTTGTAATTCAGAAGGAAAAAAAGCCAAAAATTAGCGCAATTCACCCGGTAGGGATAAAACACAACACAATTCACCAGTAGGGATAAAAAAAATATAATTTGTGCAGTAGGAAAAACATCAACATAATTCGCCGAGTAGGGATAAAAATCAAAGTAATTCGCCCAGTAGGAGAAAAATTAGCGTAATTCGCCGAGTAGGGATTAAAAAAACAACATAATTCTCTCGTAGGAGAAAAATCAACGTAATTCGCCAAGTAGAGATAAAAAAAAAATCACACACACAGAGTTTTCCCAGTAGAAGAAAAATCAACGTAATTCGTCCTGTGGGGATAAAAAACAACACAATTCGCTTGGTACTAATAAAAGTCAACGTAATTCGCTCAATAGGGATAAAAGCTAGCACAATTCACCCAGTAGGAGAAAAAAATAACGTAATTCGCCCAATATGGATAAAAAACAGCACAATTCGTCTAGTAGGAGAAAAATCAACATAATTCGCCCAGAAGAGATAAAAATCAACATGCCCAGAAGAAGAAAAATCAACTTAATTCACCCAGTAGGGATTAAAAAACACAATTTTCCCAGTAGGAGGAAAATTCAACGTGGTTTGCCTAGTAGGGATAAAAAAAAAACACAATTCGCCAAGTAGGAGAAAAAATAACGTAATTCACCCTGTAGGGATAAAAATCAACACAATTCGCCCAGTAGGAGAAAAATCAACGTAATTCGTCTGGTAGGGATAAAAAACAACACAATTCGCCCAATATGAGAAAAATCAACATAATTCGCCCAGTAGGGATAAAAAAAACAACACAATTTGCCCTGTAGAGATAAAAAAACAACACAATTCACCCACTAGGAGAAAAATCAACGTAATTCTCCCAGTAAGGATAAAAAAAACACAATTCGCCTAGTAAGAGGAAAAAATGATGTAATTCGCCCAAATAAAGACAAAACAACCTAACTTATCCACTTTCTCTCCTTTTAAGACACTTCTAAAATAAAATTGACATAAATAAAAGAAAACTTAGCTTATAAGTAATAAGGGGAACACTTTTCTTCTTACCCCCACAAGGCTATAAATATGGAAGGAGAGGAAGGAAAAAAAGGTAATAAAACAAAAGGGGATCTTGATAATCTTTAAAAATTAGATTGATTTTAGCCTCTTCCCAATCACCTACTAAACACCACAAACACACCACAAATCGAGCGAATGCCAGAGATCGATTAACGCGATCTCTGTGCTCTTAAGTGAAAACCATGGATCTTCAAAACTCTTATTTTATTTAAATTCATGCAAGATATTGATGATTAAATATTTAAAAGAGCATGCTAATGTTACTTGAGAGAGAATATTTAGTAAATTAGGGTCTTCGTCCATCAACACGTAATAACAACTTGAATATCAATAATAGAAAGGCATATTGATCTAACTAGGTAAAATTGGACACCTTGGATCTTATTAAAATATAAAATTCATCTAAAATTAGTACACCTTTCTTGAAATCAGTAACCATTGTTTTACATCAAAAATCACAAATTTTGATCGTTCAAATAGTGCTGAAACTATTAATTTCGGTACTCATTCAATAAGCAATCCTTGTGGGATGATACTGTACTCATTTGTATTACTTGATATGACTTAGTGCACTTGCTAAGCAAACACATTAAGCATCAAGTTTTTAGCTCCGTTGCCGGGGATTGCTCTTATTTGAGTGATATCGAAACCAACTAGTTTTGGTCCTAATTTGAAGTTGTTTTGTTAAAACTTGTAAATTTTGTTTAAAAGTCAAGAATAAATTTCTCTTCTTTTATTTATTTCATTCATTTGATTTTATTTGTAAAGTTGTTTTTTTCTCTTTTACTTGTAAGATTCATATAGCACCCCATTTAAAATTGTGTTTTTGTTAAATTTTGTTAAATTTGTGTTATTTTGTTATTTTTCTTGTGTTTTCTCTTTATTTTCATCTTTGTTTTACTTATAAGTTCACTTTGAAAAAATTTTGAAAGTTAAAATTGTTATTTTTAAGATTTTTAAAACATTAGTGTTACTACCCCCCCCCCCCCCCCCCCGCCGCGTTTAAAATTTGGTTTTTGTATTAGATCGTTGTATTTTTAAGTTTTCTTATTAATTTTATCATTTTTAAATTTTTAATTCATCTAGATAATTTTTTCAAAGTTAAATTTGTATTTTTAAGTTTTTCAAAAATTAGTATTACTATCCTCCTCCGAAAATTTGGTTTTTGCTAAAGTTTTGTGCTATAGTGTTGTATTTTTATACTTCCTCATTATTTTTACATTTCTTTTGACTTTTAAGTTCATTTCTTCTTTTCTAAAAATTGAACATAGAATGTTGCTCTCAGGGATGGCTAGCAACGACTATATGAGATCTCACTATCAAATAGTACAAAAAACACCACTGGGAATTCATGAAATTAATGCATAATTTGCTCAGCTCTCATTAATTCAAAAGCAATTGGATAACATAAGTGTCAGAATTGCTCATACTCCTATAGTTAGATGTGATTTTTGTGTAGCTAACCAAGGTAATACGGAATGCCAAGTGGGCAACAGTTTTTCCTCATTGGGTTTTGAAGAGGAAACTACTTGTTAAATTATCAACAAGTCCAATACAACTCCTACTCTAACACCTACGATCAAGGATGGATGAACCCTTCTAACTTTTCTTGGAACCATCATGAAGCACCATGGTCAACCATTCATCCACCTCAAGAAAAGAATTATGACTTAGAAGAGATGTTTAGGGATTTCATGCATGATTGTACAAATTTTACTCAAGAAACTAGGGCTATCTTTAGACATCAAGAAGCTTTCATCCGAAATTTAGAAACTCAAGCTGAGGCTACCTTAGAGGAACTTTATGAGAGGTCCAAAGATTCCTTGCTTTTCAATACTATCACCGACCCAGGGAAACAAACTAACGCCATAGCATTGAGGGATGGGGACACATTAGAAGAACCACCTCAATGTGACATAACCTCCTTGAACTACTCATTGCCACCAATGACCAAACTCATCTTGATCAAACCACTACCATCAGTGACCGAATTAGAGTGTCGAGCTTGTCTAACGTAGTCAAAGGTTTTCGGAGCCAAGGATGACTTTATGAAAAATTGAAGAAAAGATCGGAAAAGGAAATTCAAGTTGTAGCACATTAAGCTTAAGGATCGCGTGATTAAAGAAGGTGGAGGTGGTCGTGTAAAGAACGATACAAGAAGATCCACAAAAGGAAATGGTCATTAAGGGTGAATGGAGGAAACTCCATTCTCTTTCAGGATACATGATAGAACATCATCAAAAAGTCAAGCTAACAAATATAACTTAAGCGTTTCTTGTGAGGAAATCCAAGTTTTCCTTTCCTTACTTCTTTTCTTTTAATTTCCTCTAATTGTTATTATTTTCTTACATTTTCTTACATTTTGTTCAACAAGTTTGTGGGTAGCATGATATCAACATTCACCATCAAAAAATAATCTTCAAACTTGGGAAGTATCTCTCGCCTATTGCTTCATTCCTTGTATTTCTTTTAACATTGAGGACAATGTTAAACTCTAAGTTTCGGGGTGGGAGAGACATTTTCACATTTTTTTAAATTTTGAATAAAATTTTTATAAAACATTTTCTTGTCTAGTCCTATTTCATTTTTAAGAGTCAGCTTTAGTGCCTCTCAGAGTTCGGAGCCTTTGTATGGGGATGTAGATAGTGTCAGCCAACTAAAATATTTTATATTTTCTATAGTATAGATCACTAGTCTTTTTAAATTTTATTTTAAACTGAGTTAAAATCATAAAAAAAAAAAGAAAATTAAATTCTTATCATCATGCTTTTTAGGCAATTTTTCTGCTCTTTTTAGCTCATTTGATTTGATTAGATTTGAATAACCTGAGAATCAATTGTTTTTGTGTTCTAATTGCAAAACATAATCTATTCTAAAGCATTATCTTGATAAAATCATAGTATTTGAGTTCACTAGATAGCATAGCTGTTTTACCTTTCTTTTTTATTAAAAGATGCTCAAATTTGAATGGATCACATTAAGATTATAATTTGCACAATAGACTTTGAAGAGTAATGCCTAAGTCTAAAGAAAAATATGAAAAACAAATGAGAAAGAGAAAATGAGGGAGGCATCTCTAGCACTGCTATCCCATATAAACATTTTAAGATATGTGCTACTCATCATGAGGGCATCTCGATGGTGGTGTCTCTTACCCATGCGATCATTATCCAAGGGTCAGGAATTCGAATCTCGCTGAAGATATATTTGTGAAGTCATAATGAGGGCATCTCAGGGGTGGCTTCTCTTACACATGCGGTCATCGCCCAAGGGTTGGGAGTTTGATTCTTGCTGAAGATATACTCATGCGATCATATTGAGAGCATCTCAGTGGCGGCTTCTCTTATCCATGCGATCATCGCCCAGGGGTCAGGAGTTCGATTCTCCCTGAAAGATATACTCATAAGCCAGGGTTGACAAGGGCAGATCAGTACCTTGTAAATAGAAAAAATAAAAAAAGAGAAAATTTTGTGAATAACTTTTAGTCTTGGGCATACCTGAGAAGTCTAGTTGTAAATGGCATGATTTTTGTCATCTATTCGGTTTGAATGTCTTAAGATTAGAAAGAACGAATAAACATAATTTGCTTAGCCAAAAGTTGAATTCAGTTACCAAGGTGATTGACAGGTTTTTCCCTAGAAAGATTGTTTTGCATTTAGAACCTCAAACTTTGAGCCTTGGTCACTCTTTCCTAATAGAAGTAGTCTTGGTTTGAATTGTGTTAAAATATTTTAAAAAGCATGAGATCCTGCGCTTTAATGTTTAACCTTGCTCAAGGACGAGCAAGATTTAAGTTTCGAGGTATTTTGATAAATCTAATTTAGTATATAATTATTGATACCATTTAGGGTCATTTTCAAACCATTTTACATCAAACTTTTATCGATTTTGCTTACTTTTGCTCTATTTCCCTCCTATTGTTATTTCCTTGCAAAAATGCTCATTTTACGCTATTTCTTGCTAGGTTTTACGATAAATATCAACAAGTGAATGCAAGATACATCAAACAAATGCAAAAAAATGGGCTAAATACATCAATCTACAAGCGAAAGCAAGGATGAATAACAAACTCGTACAATTTGTTACAACTTGCAAATTTGGGCAACAAAATGGACAAATCAAATGCAAAAACTTCTTATACACTTCAAGAACAACTTCAACCTGAAAGAAAAGCCGAATCTGGGTGGCAAAAAGAAGAAAAAAATGAAGAAAGAAGCAAGTTGTAAGCAAGTTGCAGAGAAGGGTGCAAAAGCAGCAAATGAGAATGAAGCTTGTAAAATTTTGTATTTCTTAAATTCCCAACCTCATGTACAATAAATAGGGGTGTTGTGGAAGTGTTTGATCATCAATTTGGAAAAAAATCAATCCAAAGTAGAAAAAATAGAGAAAACTTAGATAGAAGAGAAAGGGAGAGAAAAAAAAGAGTTTGGTTTGTAATTTTTCAATTTTAAGTTCTTTTCGATCCTTTTCTTTCTTTAAGTTCATAGATTTTGTCTTATTTATGCTTTATATTATGTATACCATGAACTAATTTTTTCATTTTAAGGCTACGATATAGCCTAAGTTGTAATATATGATAAAATTGAGATTCTTCACATTATTGTTTTTGAATTTTGAAATGTAATTAGCTAGTGTTAATTCTTGTATTTAATTTCTTGTATTTATTCCTAAGAGTTACATAAGAATTATTAGGGGAATTGAAGAGGAAGACTTTTTCTCCCTTTCCTTCTCCCAACCGTCCACCCTCTTTCAATGGGGTAGGAAGGTTTTCCGTAGGATTCCATGTCATTGATTGTAAGTATTTAGCTTTTAGCTTTTAATCTTATTTTTGTAGATTATAAATAGCCTAGGTCCTTGGTTAATGAAATCATCCAAAAATTTCTGCATTCTAATTGTTTCTTTATTTTGTTCTAGTTGTCTTTTACTTGGTAATGAGAAATTTTACATGGTATCAGAGCCAGGTTTAAGTCCTGTTAGCTAAATTTTATCTTATCACGCCTCGCTGTAAGTCCTCATTTTTGTGTTTCTTGCCTACTCTGTGTTGATTTTACGCATTTTATCATGGCAGACATTATTTCTAGCGAAAATGTTGAACAAACTATTTCACTGGTTAAAGTTTCAGGGGGAGTTCCTGATGTAAACTCTCCTTTTAATCTTCATCCCTTGAATCATCCGAGGCTCGATTTCATACAGGATGTTTTGATCGGGCCTAATTTTATGGCATGGAGGCGCTCAATTTACAAAGTTTTCAAAGCAAAACGAAAAATTGGTTTCCTCGATGGTAGCTATCGAAAGGCCAGAGGAGACTCTCCGAATTTTGAAAATTGGAATGCATGCAATTCAATGGTTTCTTCTTGGATTTCTAATTCTGTTTCTAAAGAAATTAATGCAAGCATGGCGTATTTTGAGACCGTACGTGATGTGTGGTTAGATTTAAATGACAGGTTTTCTCAAGGGAATGTCCCTAGAGTTTATGAAATCAAGCGTGAAATCTCACATCCGAAACAAGAAAACATGTCAATGTTTGACTATTTTACAAAATTGAGGTCTTTGTGGGATGAACTCTATACACTAGTAGTAATCCCTCCGTGTACTTGTGGTTCTGGTCAAGCTTTTGCGGCCATAAGGGACATGGAGAGACTGCTTGACTTACTGATGGAATTAGACCCGTCATTTTCGTCGGTAAGATCCCAACTTATGAACACAAAACCTCTTCCCAATGTTTCTAATGCTTATGCTACACTTTGTCAAGAAGAAAAACAACAGAGTGTAGCATCTGGTGGCGTTGTAGTTTCTGAGGCTATGGCTCTAGTGGCTAAAGGAAATGTGGTGCGTCAAGGAGATGGTTCATTTTCTAATGGACAATCTTCTAGATGCAATAATCGTGTTACTTGCTCTCATTGTAAGAAACAGAGCCATAGCAAAGATCGGTGTTTCGAGATAATTGGATACCCGACAGGATGGAGAGGTTGCACTTCAAATGGAGGAGGTCGGGCGGTAGCGGTTGTCGCCTAACCTAACCGGCAGCAACAGCAGCCGCAGCTGCTGCTGCCAGCACCACCCGTCCCCAATGGGCAAAATTCAGACAACCCCATCATGGGGCTGTCGGCCTCACAATATCAGCAACTCATGTCTCTACTCAATCCGGAAAGTAGTTCTCCGAGTGTTAATCTGACATGTTAGGAATTTTCTAATAATGTATGGATTATTGATACCAGTGCATCGGATCATATGGTTTCGTCAGATTTTGTTTTGGAAGATGTTTTGATTAATGCTAGAGTTAAACCAGTTAGACTTCCAAATGGATCGTCTTTACCCGTTTCTCATATTGGGCAAGTTACTCTGTCATGTGATTTAGTGCTTAAAGATGTTTTGTGTGTTCCCGAGTTTCATTGTAATCTTCTTTCAGTTAGCAAATTAACTAGAGATAGTAATTGTGCGTTAATATTTTTCTCTAATTTTTGCATCATTCAGGACCTACCATCAAAGAGGCCGATTGGAGTGGGTAGGCTTCGAGATGGGCTATATTTCCTTGACGGTCTAATGACTCCAAAGGCAGCTATAGTCAAGGATGCTACTAAAGAAGCCGTTTTGTGGCATAGAAGATCGGCGCATGTCCCGTATAATAAGTTGTCAGGTTTTTCAAGTTTGGATTTTGGGAAGTCTTTTGATTGTGTTTGTGACTCATGCCATCATGAAAAACAAACTCGTTTACCCTTTCCTAATTTTGTTAGTAAAACTGGTACTTGTTTTGAGTAGATTCATTGTGACATTTGGGGACCATATCGAACTCAATCTATGACTGGTGCTTGTTTTTTTCTTACAATTGTGGATGATTACAGTAGGTGTACTTGGGTTTTTATGATGCGAGACAAGTCTCAGTCTCATAAGATTTTATTGGATTTTTGTTAAGTTGTACAAACTCAGTACAACTTATGTGTTAAACAAGTTAGAAGTGACAATGGTGCAGAATTTTTGTTTGGTCCTTTGCTTGCCTTTTATGCAAGAAAGGGAATATTGGTGCAAAATTCGTGCAATGATACGCCTCAACAAAATGGTGTTGTGGAAAGGAAACACAGACATCTTTTGTAAGTGGTTCGAGCACTCATATTTGAAGCAGGTCTTCCTATTGAGTTTTGGGGAGAATGCGTTCTCACTGCCACCTGTCTCATCAATCTTATGCCCACTTCTCGCTTGGAAAATCGTAGTCCTTATGACGTTTTGATGGGTAAAGCTCCCTTGCTTAATCATTTATGATTTTTTGGTTCTTTATGTTATGTTCATTACAAAGATCGTAGCAAGGACAAATTTGGGACTCGGGCTATTAGATGTGTTTTCATTGGATATCCTCATGGAAAAAAGGGATATAATGTTTTTGATCTTGATAATAAGAGGATAATTGTTTCTCGCGGCAGTAATTTCTATGAAAATAAATTTCCCATTCTAGAAGAGCAAGTTCATACACATACTTATGATGGTGATATTGACTTAATCCATTTTGTGGATGATGGTTTTGGAAACCGAGTATAGATTCAAGGAAGACCGGTGGTGAGGACACCACCACCGGGAGCAGATCGTACTGGTGCTGCAGCACTAGTACCGGCTGTAGCACAGGTACCAAGTGCTGCAGCAGAAGACTCGGGTGTAGCAGCACCCGAACAGGTAGCTATAGTATCACCAGAGGGTGCTGCAGTCCCTGTTCCGCGACAAGGGGGTCCCAGAACACAAAATATTTTGACCTTTAGTCGACCAAGTCGTGTACGCTCCTTGCCGGTTAAATATCAAGACTACATTGTGCATATTCTGAGTTTTATAGCCCATCCTTGTCCTACTACTCCTTCAGCTAATTCAGGTACTGTTTACCCTTTGTCAAATTTTGTCGCTAACACACGTTTTACTAACTCTCACTCAATTGTGCTTAACGCCATCACCTCCGATGATGAGCTAAGACATTTCTCTGAGGCCGTTCGAGTTTAACATTGATGGGAAGCCGTGGAAAAGGAAATTCAAGCACTTTAGCAAAATAAAACGTGGACGTTAGAGGAATTGCCGGTAGGAAAAAGAGCCATTGATTCTAAGTGGGTCTACAAGATTAAGTAAAAATCAGATGGGTCCATAGAACGCTATAAGGCACGTTTGGTTAGCAAGGGTTACACAAAAATTGAAGGTATAGATTATCATGATACCTTTGCTCCAGTTGCAAAACTTGTTACTGTTCGTCGTGTGCTTGCAGTAGCAGCTTCTAAGAATTGGATAATACATCAGTTGGTTGTAAACAACGCGTTTCTACATGGGGACCTTGAGGAAGAGGTATAAACGAAGTTGCCTCAAGGTTTTGAAAAACAAAATAAGGGTAAAATTTATCGGTTACGAAAATCCCTTTACGGTCTAAAACAAGCTTCACGAAATTGGAATCATAAATTTGTGTCCTTTTTAGTCGGCATCAAGTTCACACAATCTAAATCTGATTATTCGTTATTTACCTTTTCACAAGGGTCAATTTTTACAAGTGTGCTTGTTTATGTTGATGATGTAATTATAACGGGAAATGATGCAAAACATATAGAACAAGTCAGGTCCTTATGGAATAAACAGTTTGGCATCAAGAATTTGGGACCTGTCAAGTACTTTCTCGGGACAGAGGTTGCTCGTTCAAAGAATGGCATGATTCTGAGCCAGCGTAAATACGCGCTTGACATCCATAGTGAGATAGGTTTATTAGGTGCCAAACCAGCCTCTACACCCATCGTCCAAAATCATCATTTGGCCGATGGGGAAGGATATAAGCTTGACGATCCTACTTTGTATGAAGGTTAATAGGAAGATTGCTTTATCTTACTATAACTCGTCCTGATATTTGCTATGCGGTTAGAGTTCTTAGCTAGTTCATGCATGATCCTTGTGTGCCGCATTTGGAAGCAGCATATTGAGTTCTTCGTTACATTAAAGGGACACCAGGTTGGGGTATTTTCTTCCCTCGTGTTTCTAATCTTAACCTCCGTGTATATTGGGACGCTGACTGGGTAGGTAGTCCCACAAGTAGGAGGTCAACAACTGGGTTTGTGGTGTTTCTAGGTGATGCACCGATTTCATGACGTTCTAAGAAACAAACAGTGGTTTCTCGTTCTTCTGCTGAAGTAGTGTATCGTGCCATGGCAACCATGGCTAGTGAGTTAGTGTGGCTACATCGTTTATTGAGTGACCTCCATGTAGATGTTGACCGACTGGCCTTGTTATTTTGTGATAATCAAGCTGCTCTTCACATCGCCTCCAATCGTGTTTTTCATGAAAGAATCAAACACATTAAGGTTGACTGTCACTTTGTTAGAGAAAAATTAATGTCTAAGGAGATTACTACTTCTTTTGTTCGTTCGTCGGGGCAGATTGCGGACCTATTCACAAAGGCTCTCGGTTCACCATCATTGTTTACTTTACTTCCCAAGTTAGGCATTGTTAATTTACATGCTCCAACTTGAGGGGTAGTGTTAAAATTGAGATTCTTTACTTTGTTGTTTTTGAATTTTGAAATGTAATTAGCTAGTGTTAATTCTTGCATTTAATTTCTTATATTTATTCCTAGGAGTTATATAAGAATTATTAGGGGAATTGAAGAGTGAATTGAAGAGGAAGACTTTTTCTTCCTTTCCCTCTCCCAACTGTCCACCCTCTTTCAATAGGGTAGGAAGGTTTTGCTTAGGATTCCACGTCATTGATTGTAAGTAATTAGTTTTTAGCTTTTCATCTTCTTTTTGTATATTATGAATAGCCGAGGTCCTTGGTTACTGAAATCATCCAAAAATTTCAACATTCTAAGTGTTTCTTTATTTTGTTCTAGTTGTCTTATGCTTGGCATTGAGAAATTTTACAATATACGCTTTTTTCTAATTCAACGTATTCAAAGTTTGTTTATTGCGCTGATTGAGGGTTTATCATTTTTCTTCATGAGTTTTGAATGCTTGATTACCATTCAAAGGCTATAATGATTCATAATGAGTTCGAGAGGAGATTTATGATAAATGCTAAGGTGATAAACACCACAAATTAAGCGAATACTAGAGATAGATTAATGCAATTTGTGTGGAATTAAGTGAAAACCATGGATCCTCAAAACTCTTTTCTTATTTAAATTCTTGCAGAAGATTGATGAGTTAATATGTAAAAGAGTATGCTGAATGTTTCTCAAGATAGAATATTTAGTAAATTAGGATTTTGGACCATTAACACGTAATAACAACTTGAATACAGAGAATAGAAAGGCGTATTGATGCAACTAGGTGAAATTGGATGCCTTAGATCTTATTAAATTATAAAGATCATCTAAAATCAATACAACTTTCATAAAATCAATAACCATTTCTGTTCTTTTTTATTTTGTTTTGTTTTATATCAAAAGTTACAAATTTAGGTCTTTTAAATAGTTCTGAAACTACTAATTTCGGTACTCATTTAATAAACAATCCTCGTGGGAAGATACTCTACTCATTCTATATTAATTAATATGACTTAGTGCACTTGTTAAATAAGCACATTAAGCATCAACATCTTTCTTCATGCCTAGCCAATGAAAGTACTGCTTTAATCTTTGATAGGTTCCCTCAATTCCAAAGTGCCCTCCTTAAGTAGAATCATGAAAAGCCAAGATGATCTGCCTCCTTAAGTCTGTCATTGAACCTATGTATACCTTTCCTTTCATCCTCACAATGCCATTGGCAACATTCACCTTAAAATCTACACCAGAAGGCCTGCTCTTGATGCTAAAAGTTGTACTACAATCTTGGGCAAGACTGTCACCTTCATAGGATTTATACACATCCTCCATCCAAGAAGGCAACACAGCTGAAATACCAAGGTAGGAAGCTGCTTCTACCTCTTCTTGTATGTGTGATAGAGCATCTGCAGCATGATTCTCCCTCCCACTGAGATACTTAATCGAATAATCCAACCCAAGCATCTTCATGAGGCCTTTGCGCTGCACTCTTGTGGTGAGTTTTTGTTCCAACAATTATTGGAGACTTTGGTGATCAATTCTGATGATGAAATGGTGGCCCTCAAAATAATATCTTCACTTCTTCACTACCAGGAGAATTGTAAGTTATTCTTTCTCATAAATGGACAAGCTCAAATACCTAGGACTGAGAGCTTGGCTCCATCTCTCCAATCGTACAAGAAGGGTGATCCTTGTATGGAGATTAAAAAAAAAATTCAAATCCTGTGGGATATTCCAATCATTATCTTAAAAATTAGGTGAACCCTTGATCGTTCTTTCCAAATTAGGATCAACACACTCCTCCCCATGTGGTCAATGCTCAAAGACACCACCAACAATCCCTCATTTCCATGATTACCCTAGATAACACTTCCCTGAATGAAGCTTTGTTGATCAAACTTGCAGTTTGGATTATGCTACAAGAATCTTCAGTGTCCATTGCGTCTACAAGAGCAACCAGCTTAACCCTGTTGACATCAACATATTCTCCAATCGGTAGATCCTTCACTACATATTACCTCAGGTCCATTAAGAGCATGAGCTCAACCTCTTTTCCCTTTATTACAGGTTGCCAAGTACTACACTAGGATGTAATTTTCACTTTAGTGCTTGCAATCACGCAGATGATAGATTTTACTTCATTGAACTCAAGACGTGGCATTGTGTTGGGTCGAGGGTCTATCATTGTTGATTTACATTGACAAGTTTAAGTCCCATCCCTGTACTTGTATTTATTACCAGGTATCTAAAAAACGTTTCATGAAAGGATCTGCTAGATTTTGACTTGAATTCACAAAGTCCACAATGATCAGTCCATCTTTGAGGAGTTATTTCACATAACTATGTCTCATACCAATATGTCTGGATTTTCCATTATACACCTCATTATACGCATTTGAAAGCATAGCGTGACTATCATAACGGATAGAAAATAGAAGATATTGGCTTAGGCCACAAAAGAATCTCATATAAGAGATCCTTCAATCATTCTTCTTCTTTACTAGCAAAAGCCAAAATAAACTTTGTAGCCATGGTGGAATAAGTTATATATGTCTGTTTATTGGAACCCCAATAGACAACACCCCCAGCAAGTAGGAATACCCACTTACTTATAGAAGCGTATTCTTCATTATCAAAAATCCAACTAGCATTCAAATATCCTTTTAAAGTAGTAGGACACCTATTAAAAGTAATACCAAAATCCATAGTTTTTAAAAATATTTTAGTATTTTGTACTTCATGCCAATGAAATTTACTTGGATTGCTAGTATATTTACTTTCTTTCCGACAACAAAGGTTATATTAGACCTTTTGTTCCAAACTTTATATGGGGACTACTTTACTTTTCTTATTTGGAACTTGATTCAATATAAAATAGAATAAACCTTACCCTAATTGAGACCAAACTTAGAAAGCCTGTCATTCACCATTTCGGTTAAACCCTAATTTTTTGTTGAGCCTGCCATTTTGTTGTGGCGTACAAGGTCTCGTGACCTCATGGATAATACCCATGGCAAAATATTCCCCACCACGATCTGTCCTTAGACACTTTATAAAGGTTTCACAATGCTACCCGCATTCAGCCTTAAAAGCCTTAAATTTCTCAATCGCTTAATCATTATAATTTAATAGAAATACATAACAAAATTTGAAAAATCATCAATGAAAGTGATTAAATATATTTTACCGCTTAAGGTGAGAAAACAATAAAAATCACACAAGTCACTATCATTAAATTGAACAGCTCTTCTAGGTCTCTCTTGAGAACTGTGGAGATTCTTGGGCCTCGTGCTCCAAAAAACCCTAACTTTTTGCCACTATTGTCACCCGTCATCTCTCTTCCCTCCGCAGATTTTCCGTTCACGTTTCCCCCTTCTCTCTTCCCTCCATCTCTCTTCCTTTTCTCGACTTTTTCTTGTTTCTCCATTATTTTCTACTCAAATGGATAGAGGTAAGGGTAAGAAATATATGGATGATGCTCTCAATGAGATTGGGTTGGATTTTGACTATATCGAACTCGATAGCGATTGTGGTTTTACAAAGGGTCTCAAGAAGATGATGCTTGTGGGTAAGATTGTGGCACGGAAAATGTTTAAAGTTGGGCTAGTCCGTGCAGTTCTTAGGAAGGCATGGAAGATTAAAGGAAACTAGAAATCCATTCTGTTGAAGATAATATGTTCCTTTTTGTGTTTGATTTGTTGAAGGATAGACAAAGGATTCTGGAGGTTTCTCCTTGGACAAACAATGACTCCCATATGTTTGTTAATGAATGGCCAGGTAATGTCTCTTTCAAAGATATTGATTTCCCTGAATATGATATCATGGGAGAATGCGATAACATCAACAAAATATTTTCCAACTTGGTAAAAATAGATGCAATTGAAGGGGATAGGACACTATGGTGTAAGTTCATAAGATTAAAAATTCAAATTGACATTGCGAAACCCCCGAAACTAGATTTTTTTGGAAGAGGGTAGGTAATGGTCACCCCTGGGTTCGATTTAAATATGAGCATCTCGGTGATTTCTGTTATACTTGTGGAAGGCTGGGTCACGTTATGAAAGATTGCCCGGATGAGGAAACTCCTAGGGATGAACTCTTCTTTGGAGCTTATCTTTGGGCTAAGGAATATGTTGCCAAGAAATTTAGTGCTCCTATTATTTGTGCAACTGAGTCATCTATTTCAGGTCCAAACATTTCTACAGATCCAGTAGCATTGTCCCATGAAGAAGTGGCTTTTGAGAATCAACAAGCCCTGATGATAATTGAAATAGTTACTAGGCTGAACAGATGGAAAAGGGTGGAGACAAGTAGCAAGGAAGATGTTTGCACTTTGAGCAAAAAACAAAAGGCTAGGGATGATAGCAGCTTCACTTTGGAAGGGGATGCTAAGCGGTTGACACAAGGTCTTGTCCATCATATGATCTGAAAGGATAGGCTCGAGAATTGGAGAATTACAACAAATTTTTAGAAAGATAATTCAGAAATAAATAACACTTTCTTTGATGACGGAATTGTTCGTTGTGAATAGATATCACTACTTACCTTTTCTTCATGTGCGGGTGTAATCTCTAGATATAGATTATTGAATCTTAAGAAGAAAGCACGTCAGAAAGCAGCTATGGATAGACTAAGAAGTCAGGTGATTAAGTTGTTCACATCTGAGCTTATTTTCCCTCCCGTTCTTAATGATGTTTAGGAAATGGAAATTGATGAAAGTTGTCATGGTTCTTTAGTGGGTATTGCGGTGGTTGGCCTAAGCAACCACCTCTAGAGCCATGAGTATTATATATTGGAATTGTCAAATGTTGGGCTAAACTTGATAGTTCAAGCTTTTCGGGATATATCCTAAAACAAGAGGACTAGTGTGGTTTTGTTGTGTGAGGCTAAACAAAGAGAGGGATACGTAAAGTGACTTGCTATTAAGATGAGCTTTTTTGTATGTTTTTGTTATTAATCCGATAAGCATAGCTAGAAGTCTTGCTCTTATGTGGTTTGATGAGTGCTCGGTTACTATCAAGGAGGCTATTGAGTGATTTATTATGATTAGCATCCAGGTCAAATCTTCTTGCAAGTATTGGATTCACTTATTTGTGTGTGGGGAACCTAGTAGACCCCTGAGACCTTGGTTTTGGTTTGATTTTGATGCTCGCTGTAAAGGGGTGCTTGGCCCTTGTGTGGTTTTGGGAGACTGTAATGCTCTCTCTTCCCCATGTGATAAAATATGGGAAGCTTCAATTTTGACTTTTGAATTATCTATGTTACTTGATTTTTGTGAGGAGGGAAATTTTTTGGAACTGCAAGCTTCAAGTTGTGCTTTCTCTTGTCCTAATAAGAGACCTAATGACGATTTGAACAGGAACGGAATTGACAAGGTGGCTTGTCATAGTGAATGGGCTGATCTCTATTCATTTACTCAGTGTTCTCTTCTTCTAGTAGTGGGTTCTGATCATTCTCCAATGCTTATTTGGATTGAAGACTCTAGAAACAAGAGTCCTAAGGATTTCATATTTGAATGTGGCTTTTACGTGAAGAGTGCAAGGATAGAGTGAAGGATAGTTGGGCTATTTGTTTGGGTGTGTCGAGAATATTTGCACTTTGGGATAAGATTCTATCGTGTTAGAGCTCTCTTAAGAGGTAGAGCTGTGCAGTTACACATGCGGAAAAATCTGAGATTGAAGAGGCATTCTCGAAACTCCACATCATCCAAAGTAGAGCTCCTGTGAGTGATCATCATAGTAAAGAAGTTCATTTAAATAGAATCATCAAAAGGCACTAGGATTGGGAAGAGAAGTACTGGCATCAAAGGTCTCGAGCTAATTGGCTTTCATATGGTGACCACAACTCCACTTTTCCATGCGTCAGCCTCAAATAAAGGAAGGCATAATTTTGTTGCTCATCTAAAAAATGAAGCAGGGGATTCATGTGAAGATGAGAAGGCAATTCAAGCTATTACTGTGTCCTACTTTAAGAACTTTGTATACGTTGAATTAGAAAAGAGCGCATATTGCAATTTAGACTACATCGTAGCCTTGAAAAGACAATTAGTTCATGATAGACATTACATAAAGTATGACTAAGAAGAAATTCATGAACTTAAAGAATAAAAGGATAGAAAAAAACTTGAAATTGAGAATTTACAAACCAAACTCTTTCTTGTCTATCCCTTCCTCTTCTATCTGAATTTTCTCTCTATTTTTTTACTTTCAACTTTGTTCGAATGCTTGAACGATGCAAAAAACTTTCCATACACTCCTATATATAGTATTTGAGGTTGGGAAAGGTTGGAATAAAAAAACTACACAAGTTTCGTCTCATTTGCTAAGATTGCCGCCCATGCTTGCAATTTCCTCCTACTTGCTATTTTTTTTTTCTTTTCATTTTCCTCCAATTTGGCCACCCAAACTCAGCTTTTGCATCAAGTTGTATTTGTTCTTGAAATAATAAAGAAGTTCTTGCTTTTGATTAGTTAGTTTTGCCGCACAAAATTTCCATTTGAGACAAGTTGTTCATGTTCTTAATTAGCCTTGCCCAACCGTGTGGTTTTGTGTGTTTTTCCTTATTTTTTGATTTTGTTTTATGTGTCTTGCTTCCATTTGTTAATATTGATAATAAAACCTAGCAAGAATTAGCATAAAATAAGTGTTTCTGCGAGAAAATAACAATAAAAGCCTGCAAGAAAATAACAATAGGAGCGAAAAAGAGCAAAACCGATAAAAATAAGACGTAAATTGGTTAGTAATTGAACCTAAAAGATATGAGTACTTGTATACTAAATAAGACTTATCATGTTCTCTTGTGATATTTATGCTAATGATTTGCATCTCTTTTATAGGCCTGTGTCATTCCTAGAGATGAGGTCTGTTACTTTTCAGATGGGAGCTTATAAATCTATAGGCCCTAATGGGCTCCAAGGTATATTTTATAATGAATTTGGGATATTGTGGTGACCTCCTAAGAAGTTCTCGTATTGCACCCCTCAGGTTGGGGGTTCTCTGAAACAGCCTTGCTTCAGGGTACCCTGTTGGGGGAAGGCTGCGTACATCCACCCCCTTCAGATCCTACTTAGGTAGGAGCCCTTAGGGCATTGGGAATGTTGGTTTTTTTTTTTTTTTTTTGTCTAGCGATCTGTTTAATACAGTGTCAGCTTTTCTGAAAGTGGCAGGCTTCTTAGGCGCCCCAACTATACTAAATATCACACTAATCCCTAAAATTTTGATGCTTGAATCCCCAAAGCATTTAAGACCAATTAGCCTTTGTACTTTCTCTTACAAAGTCATCTCAAAAATCCTAGCTAATCTGCTTAAACCTCTTTTTCCTAACCTCATTTCTCCTTCCCAATCGGCTTTTGTTAAAGAAAGAATAATTCAAGACTATATATCTTCCATAACGCCTTTTGTGCCCTCAAATGTATGAAAAAGGCCAAAAGGAAATTCATGATAATGAAACTTGACCTCTCTTGTGCTATGATCAAGTTGATTAGGGATTCCTTCAAAAAGTTCTCATTAAAGTTAGTCTTGGGGAGTTTTTTGTTAAGAGGGTTATGGAATGTATTTCCATCGTCTCTGTCTCTCCTATCTTAAATAGTAAGACACTTGATCCCATTAAAATTGCTAGGGGTTTGTGATCCTCTCTCTCCCTACATCTTCCTTGTTATTATGGAAGCCTTGTCAAAGTTGAAAGATGGTGCTATAAGTTCGAGGGACTGGATAGGGCTTAAGATCAAGAGAACTTGTCCTAGTCTTTCTCACCTCCTATTTCTGGAGGACTATTTACTTTTTTGTGAGGCGTTTGAGAAAAGTTGCATGCGATTAGGAGGGTCTTAGATTTATCTCAATGTGCTACTGGTCAAGTGATATACTATGACAAATCAAGTATATTCTTATCTGCAAATTCCTCTGTTGGGTTGAGAAATATGTGTAAAAATGCCCTGGGGATTAGAGACATGGACAATAGCGAGAAGTACTTGGGGACCCAAGTTTTATATGGTCGTGATAAAAGAGTGATGCTTAGTTCTCTATTTGAGAGAGTGATGGGCCAAATTCAGAGATGGAAAGCTAATCTTTTATTCCATGCGGGTAGGGAGGTTCTCATTATAGTTGTCTTTTTTACTATGCCCTTTGCAAGAAGGTCAATGGTGCCATCGCCAAGTTTTGGTGGAAAGGTGACGCTTTGGAGGGGAAAGGTATTCATTGGGTTAGATGGGCTAAAATTGCTAGACCGAAAATTTTTGGGGGTATTTGTTTTAGAGACATGGAGGGGGTTAATTTGGCCTTGTTAGCTAAATTTGCTAGTAGAAACCTTTTGAATCCTAATAGCCTTTGGGTTAGGATTCTTAAAGGCATTTATTTCCTTAGAGCTTCTTTTGAGGAGGCTAAAGTGGAAGCTCATCCCTCTTGGGGTTGGAGAAGTATTATTGAAGGGAGAGATTTTCTTTCTTCAGGCCTTAGATGAAATATCAATAGTGGTCGAAATGTAAAAATTTGGGATGATTCTTGGCTCCCTCATGAGGGGCATTTTTTTGTTCAATCCCCTCGACAATTTGGCCCTTGTTTTTTTGGCTCCTCCTTATTAATGGTCCCTCTGGCAGCTAGAATTTGGAGTTGGTGGAACGTTTTATTCAGTGAAGAAGAAACTACTCTTATAAAAGGGATTCTGATTGGCAATTCTGAAGTGGATGATGTTAAAGTTTGTCACTTTACTAAAGATGGCTCTTATATGATCAAATCTGGGTATTATCAGTGGACTTCGGTTCGGTATAAACATGAAGCTATGAGCTTGGCTTCTACCTCTTTGTGCGGGTCTTCAGAGTTCGATGTGGGTATTAGGGCAATCTGGTCTAAATCGGTTCCTCCTAAGATTAAATTCTTTTTGTGAAGGATCTTCTTTAATGCCATCGCTTCCTGAGAGAATCTATTTTTTAGGAGGTTGTCTCTTTCATAATCTTGTTTGATTTGTGATTTTCCTTGTGTGTCTACTGACCCCATCCTTTTCTTTTGCCCTCGTGCTAGGGCCTCGTGGTTTGCTTCGCATTTGGGGGTTATTATTTCTGAGATAAGGTATAAGAGGCTTTGTTATTGGTGGATGGATTTGTGTTCTCATTTCTCTCATTCTTCTGGTATACGTGACATGGTTGCATTCCTTTGTTGGGAAATCTGGAAAGCGAGGAATGGGATTATCTTCTAAGTTTTTGCATTATTTCTATGTCACTAAGGCGGAATCTGAGTGGAGATAATTTGTCTTCCTGGGTGCTGATCCTATCAATGGTGCATCTCCTGCTTTTGCTCATGATTTTTCTGTCCTTCCTAGCTATGCTTATTTATTCTACAACACTGCATGGTCGAAGAATGAGGCATCTGTTGCTGTCGCTATCATTGCTGTCAAATGGGTGGGTGTCTCTCAGGTGGTTGGTGCAACAATATTTCTACATCTTCTCCTATGGTTGTTGAGCTCCTAGCTATTAGGAGAGCTGCTTGCCTTGCATTATCTTATGGTTGGGCCTCAGTTCATATTTATCTGATTATAGGGAAGCAGTTTTTTGTCTATCTATTGTGGGGTCAATGATTTGGCTTGTTCAAGCAGTTGTTTAGAATATTTTTATGATGCTCATTTTCTTTTAAGTGCTCTTGATCTAGTAAGTTGACAGCTCATTGTATAGCAAACTACCATTTTAGGTGTAATTTTTATTATAGATGGTGGGTCTCTCCTTATATGGATTTCGTTCAAAAGATTGTATCTGACTTTTCCTATATAACATAGTTCGTGCCTTTGGGCGCTGTTTTGTTAAAAATATATGAATAAATAAATTGAACATGGGTCATCAATCACATGCATGTAATAAACTTTATTTCAAAATTCATCAAATTATCAATTCTTAAGGGGATGATCCTTCAAAGTAATAAAATCATGCATTCGTAGGACGAATGTTTGCTCTTTTTGTTTACTTAGTGTGTTTGTGGTGTCAATACGAAATCAAACAAACATGCAAAAAAGGACTCGCGGTGACATGGAATGAGCCTAAATTTTGGACTGCACGTGTTTGACCTCAACCAATCACATTTTCAAGGAAAAGGGATGGTGCTTTTGGTGAATCCAACTTCGGTTTGCATCTTAAATGGATTCTACTTCTGCTCTAATTAAGGAGACTTTTTATATGTTTTATGGATTTTTTTAATATATGATTGACAAAAAATAAAATGATATGGACCTGGCTAAAGTAGCAATTGGCGTGACGGAGTAAAGCCCACATACACCTTTCCTTAAGCACTTAAAAGCTAAGAACTGGGGTGGAGATAAACTTGAGAGCTCAGTAATTCACTTACAAGCCAGACTTAATTAGATTTCCAGGCTTGGCATCCTTGACTTGTAATAACTCGAATAAGTTAGAGTTTGACAAGATAAAGATGGAGCAAACCCTATTTGGGTTATAAGATGAGGACCAACATAATCAAAGCCAAGCCTTGGCTATCAAAGCGCTTAAGTAATAACTCAAACCTAAGTTTGCCTGACTTGTTAAGCAGTGACACCGGTGTTAAGACCAATGTAATCAAGGTTATGCCTTGGCCATCAAAGCCTTAAACCAACGCCTTATTTCTCAACTCGTCGATTGTGGGAACAGATTGAAATAAGAGTTTATACTTGAACCCAAAAAGCTGTTTTGCCTTGAAGAAAGGAAGTACAAGAGTAATCTACAATAAGCTAAGCTAAGTTATGCTACTTCTAGGTAAAAAGCACAAGTGTGCTGTAAGAAACTTGAAGAAGTTTGTATGAGTTGTGCCAGATCCTTTACAACTACAATAGCGTCTCTTATTTATAGAAAAAGAAAAAAAAAAAACGATGCATCCTATTCTCCTGGCATCTCCTCCCCACGTTTGCCTTAATCTCCTTTGGCGCACCGAATGGGCGTTTATTGTGTCCTGGAATGTATGCTGGAGCGTCTTTCTGGAAGCTCCATGTTATGTTTATGAGTCTTTTGAGTTGTAATAAGGCGTGTTTGTGCATTGTATTTTTGAATTAGCTTTTTGGCGCCAAGTCAGGGAGTTAGTTGTTTCTGTTGGTCTTAGCTAGTCAGCTTTGGCGGCTGATTGTGTGAGTCAGTTAAGCTAGTAAGTTTAAGTCCAATGTATCTTGATTCTTATAAGTAGCTAGTCTTGTGTAATTCGAAGTCATTCAATGAAAATTCAACCAATCTCTTTTGAGATACTTCTTTCTCTCATCTAATTCTCTCTCTATTTTCTCATCTCCTTCGCTTCTTTCTCATCCCATACTCTCTTTTATCCTAGGTTAAGATCAAGATTTAATTTCGATTTTAACAATTGGTATTAGAGCCTCTTTTGGCTTCCAAATCAAATGTGATTTGATATCAAATATCCTTTGATTGCATCGCTTTACTTAAGAATTCAATTCTGAATTCTGAGGTCAGTTGCTTACGGTTTACCTAAAAATTGATATAAAAATTGTTAAAACAATACCTAAAAATTAGTGATAAAGAATGGATTCGAATGAGATCGTATTGATTGGTGGAGTTACCACCAGATCAGTAGATGCTAAGGCGGCTGCCAAGCCTACATACGCTGAGGTGGTTAGTAGCAGTGATGCAGCAGGTCAGGATGTGGTCACGAATGCTCAATTGGACCTTCATATGAAGGCATTGGTTGCTCAAATTAGGCAATCAAATACAGAAGCATTACTTCAAATTAATTAGTAACTCAATGATAAGGTTGATCAGCGAGCTCAGCAGATTGAGGAAAAGATCTCTGATCAGGTCGTTCTTCAATCACAGGGACTAGAAGAAAGGTTTAACATGCGGTTTGATCAGCAAATGCAGCAACTTGAAGTGAAATTAGCTGAGCTACGAGAACAATTTAGAAGGCCAAATTCTCCTGCTGTTCCGGATCCGTTGTTACCTACTAGCGTGTTACAAGTTAATCAGCCTATGAGGTCTCCTGAAGAATTGAGTCATCAAATACATAGTGAGGCTGTAAGACATCGAGATCACACTCCAGTGGTTAATGCTAGTGTTGAAGCTAGAGCTCAAGATCAAGTTCGTGAAGTTGAGATAACTGATAGACAGGGTCGCAGTGAGCATGCACAGTCACGACCTTCAAACTGGAATGCAGGACCGGATGTTTGAGCTCCTGAAACAGATGACACTCATAGAACGGTGGGATTGAATGTGGAGCAATTGGATAGACCGCTTGATCATTGGAATCAGCAACGTTCAGGCAGTAATGAGGTGTCATCCAATAGCAGAAACAGTGGTTATAGACAGCCTAGGGTGCAGATTAATCCCTTCGATGGAAAGCAACCTCATTCATGGCTGTGATCGTTATTTCCACTTCTACCATATTGAGGAAACAAAAAAGGTGCAAATTGCTGCTGTATACCTTCTTGGTGATCACAAAGTGTGGTTTTATAACTTGTTGAAAAGCAATCCTTCCCTCACGTGGGTTGAATTTGTGAAAGAATTGTGTGACCGATATGGCGATGAAGATTATAGTGACATTGTGGATAAATTCAATAAGGTGATACAAGAGACATTTGTGGGAGAGTATATGACAAGGTTTAAAAACCTTCAAGCTAGCATGATAACCGAAATTCCTCATGCCTCAGAGTTGTATTATGTTTCAAGCTTTATAAGTGGATTGAAGCCAAAGGTGAAGAACCTAGTTAAAGCAGTTGGCCCTACAACCTCGTCTATGGCTTATGCTAAAGCCAAGCTTTTTGAAGCAACTGTCTTAGCTTCAAGTTATGTCTCTAGACCTCGTGGTGGCAGCTTCAAGCCACAGAAAGGATCTGTTAGGTCCAGGACTAGCAGATCAGATGACAACCAACTTCAGAGGCTGTGTTACAAGTGCAATCAACCTTACCAATTTGGCGACAAGTGTAATCCAAAGTTCCTTATGTCTGCTGAAGGGGTCAATGCTAGTGAGCTCTCAGAAGGTGAGGAGATTGAGGCTGATGGAGATGACTCAGATTAGGACATTGAGGAGGACCTTGTTGATGATGAAGTTGCATTTTCAATGAAGGCTTTGACTGGTAATGGGACTCATAACACAATTCGAATCAAAGGAAAGGCAAGAAAGAGGTTCATCATCATTCTTATTGATAGTGGGAGCACCCACAATTTGTTGATCCAAAAGTGGTCAAGAAAGTGGGCCATGTGGTGATTAAAACTCATTCTTTAGCTATTACAGTGGCCGATGGGAATTCGGTAATGACTCAGAACAAATGCCAAGGATTCCATTGGTACATGCAAGACCACAAGTTCAGCTATGATTTTAGAATCCTTCCATTGGGAGGGTGTGATATGGTGCTTGGGGTCGATTGGATGAGATCTTACAGCCTAGTATTGTTTAATTTTCCTAAACTCACAGTTTCCTTTGAGATACAAGGTTCTAAAGTCACCTTTTGAGATACAAGGTTCTAAAGTCACCTTGCAAGGGATGGCAGAGCAAGCTCACTTGTAAGTGATGAAAGGGAGGAAGTTGGAAAAAGGATTTAAGAAATGTGCTTTTTAATGGGTAGGTCAGCTGTTTGCTATAGCACCTACTGAGATTGTGCGGATTACCGAGCCTGAAGTGCAAGCAGTGATCGAGGATTTTGAGGATCTGTTTGAGGTGCCCAAGTCTTAACCTCCAAATAGAAGTCTAGATCATGTTATTCCTCTCAAATTTGATGCAAAACCAATGAGGCTTAGACCATACAAATATGCTCATGCCCAAAGGACAAAAATTGAGAAGCAACTGGATGATTTGCTCAAGACTAACTTCATAAGGCAAAGTCACAGCCCCTTTGCCTCTCCGGTTATTCTTGTCAAGAAAAAGGATGGCACGGCTCGAATGTGTATTGATTATAGACAGCTCAACTCTGTGACGGTAAAGGATAAGTTTCCTATACCAGTTATAGATGATTTGCTTGATGAGTTACATGGAGCTCAAGTTTTTTCTAAGCTTGATCTACGGCAAGGTTACCACCAAATTAGGGTGGTGGAGCAAGATGTGTATAAGACGGCATTCAGAACACATCATGGACACTTTGAGTTTGTAGTTATGCCTTTTGGTTGACAAACGCCCCAGTGACTTTCCAAGCCCTTATGAATGATGTCTTCAAACAATTTCTTAGGAAATTTGTGTTGGTGTTCTTCGATGACATCCTTATTTACAGTGCATCCTTTGGAAAGCATTTGAAGCATTTGAGGGAAGTGTTCTTCGTCATGCGTGAGCACAAGTTATATGCTAAATTGGACAAATGTTCCTTTGCTCAAACTCATTTAGAATACCTTGGCCATGTGATATCTTTTGAGGGAGTCTCTACTAATCCCACAAAGGTCCAAGCCATGAAAGAATGGCTTGTTGCAGTAACATTGAAACAATTGAGAGGATTTTTGGGCCTAACTGGATATTACCACAAGTTTGTAGCAAAATTATGGAGCTATAGCCAAGCCCCTCACAGACTTATTGAAGAAAGATGCCTTTAAGTGGTCGGATGGAGCTCAATTGGCTTTTGAAGCTCTTAAAGCTGCAATGTGCAAAGCACCTATGTTAGCCATGCCAGATTTCACCTCAAGCTTCATATTGGAGACTGATGCTTGTGGGAATGGTGTTGGGGCAGTGTTATCACAAGGAGGAAGGCCTATGGCTTATCTCAACCAAGCATTGAGTGCTAAACATCAAGCACTTTCCACATATGAGAAAGAGTATCTCGCTATTTTGCTTGTTATGGAAAAATGGAGACACTACTTGGATGGGCATCATTTCATCATCAAGACTAATCATCAAAGTCTTAAGCATCTTTTAGAGCAGAAAATTGTCACAGGAATTCAGAGAAAAGGGCTAATGAAGATATTGGGTCTTGATTATGACATTGAGTACAAGTAGGGAAAGGAAAATATTGCAGCTGATGCTTTGTCGCACAGGTTGGAAGGCTATGAGCTTGGCTCTTGTGGGGCAATTTCAGTGATCTTTCCTGCTTGGATAGAAGAAGTACATCAGTCCTATGAGAATGACCCTTTTTGCACAAGAATGTATAGCAGCTTTCAGTGTTGGCAAGGCAAATAGTTTGGCTTCTGGTGCAGATGTTTCTGTGACCCGGGGTATTATCAGACTTCAGGGGAAGCTGTATATTGACACTTCTACTGATCTTAGACATTAGGTTATTAGTGCTTCTCATGATTCATCATGGGGAGGTCACTCAGGTGTGGAAGGAACATATCAAAGTCTGAAAGCTCACTTCAGTTGGCTGGGAATGAAGAAAACAGTGACTGATTTTGTGCAAAGTTGTGAGATATGTCAAAAAACTAAGCTTGGTGATCATAGATATCAAGGACTTCTCCAGCCCTTACCTATTCCAGATGGGATATGGCAGAACATAAGCTGGATTTCATTGAGGAATTGCCTAAATCCGAGGGAAAAGAAGTGATCTGGGTAGTAGTTGATCGGTTCACCAAATTTAGTCACTTCATTGCTTTAGCTCGACCTGTGACTGCTGAGAAATTGGCTCTTGTGTTCCTTGATAACATCTATAAGCTCCATGGGTTGCCTCAGTCCAGACAAGGACAAGCTCTTTACAAGTCACTTTTGGAAGGAATTGTTTGGTCTTTTGGGAACGACCTTGGCCCTTAGCTCATCTTATAATCCTCAAACTGACGGTCAAACTGAGAGGGTCAATCAATGCATTGAGCAATATCTTAGAAGCATGGTGTTTAGCCATCCCAAGGTGTGGGGTAGGTGGCTATCATTGGCTGAGTTTTGGTATAACACACATTTCCATGCTTCTTTAGGTACTACTCCTTTTAAAGAATTGTATGGGTATGATCCACCAACTCCCTTGATGTTGCAAGGAGTTGTTTCACATGTGGTTGAGGTCACTGAGCTGGTGCAGCAAAGGAGGCATCTTATGCAGCTTTTGAAGGATAATCTCCTACAATCACAAGCTCGAATGAAATTGTATGCAGATCGCAAGAGAGTAGACAGAACTTTTGAGGTGGGCGACGTGGTGTATTTGAAATTGCAGCCTTATAGGCAGTCCACAGCTGCTGTGAGGAAGAATGTTAAGTTTTGTGCAAGGTTCTTTGGACCTTACAAAGTTTTAGAGAAAATTGGCAAAGTGGCATACAAGCTGGAGCTCCCACCCGACTCTTATATTCACCCTGTCTTTCATGTTTCACTTCTTAAAAAAAAGGTAAAACAAGGCCAAGGTTCTTCTCCAGTTCCTCCGGAGGTTGGTTCCAGCGGATCCTTGGTCCTGCGACTTGCAGCTGTAGTGGAAGTCAGGCAGAAGCATGCAGACAGTTCCAACAGACAGGAGGTTCGAGTGTGCTGGTTCAATTTGGATGAATCTTTCACCACTTGGGAAGAGAAACAATTTTTGTTGAGCTAATTTCCTTCTTTTCATTCTTGAGGGCAAGAACGTTTTAAGGGAAGGGGATTGTTATGTTTCTAAGTCTTTGAGTTGTAATAAGGCGTGTTTATGCATTGTATTTTTGAATTAGCTTTTTGGTGCCAAGTCAGGGAGTTAGTTGTTTCGGTTGGTCTTAGCCGGTCAGCTTTGGTGGTTGATTGTGTGAGTCGGTTAAGCTAGTAAGTTCAAGTCCAATGTATCTTGATTCTTATAAGTAGCTAGTCTTGTGTAATTGGAAGTCATTCAATGAAAATTCAACCAATCTCTTTTGAGATACTTCTTTCTCTCATCTAATTCTCTCTCTATTTTCTCATCGCCTTCACTTCTTTCTCATCCCATACTCTCTTTTATCCTAGGTTAAGATCAAGATTTAATCTTGATTTTAACACTCCACATCCGTATAAATCATTGAAGTCCCTTCTAGATTGCCCATGTTCTTTGGGATAAACTTGAGACCCACGCATCTAGAAATGCACTCTAAGTAACTTTCTCGATTTTCAGAACCACTTATCATACAACCGTCTGGGAAGTCCCTCAAATTTGAGCCTTCTTTGCCTCATTAACCATCTCGAATGGTTGATACCCCTTAAGAGATTATAACTCTTCAAGCAACTAGGCTCGACATGTCGTTATCTTAATGTCCATAGGCCTGACATCCCTCAAGGGTGGCCCTAGACAAACACATTGCTTTTAGTCTTAAAATGGCATCGTCCCAACTCGCTCGAGTCTGGGTTGTATACAAATGCTCCCTTTTTAGCCGTTGTTAATTTCAAATTTCCAACGGGGTAAAAATTCGCTCGATTTAACCTTCAACGGCTACAAGGAGCTTGTGAGAGCAGTGTTTGACGTTTTAGTTTCCTTCATTCCCATATGTCTATAAATATGACAGTTAGTGCTTTGAAACATTTCACTTTTCGCTATGTGCTCTTATTCCATTGCGATCAAGCACTTTAACACTTGCTCTCAGCTTTCGAATCTTTGTTTTGTCTTGCTTATGTCATTCTTAAAGCTTTTAGATTTTTTTTCAAACCATAGATAATGGCTCAAATCACCAATGGTCTCTCTGTTGCCATCCCTTAAGCTGATAGCCCTATAGAGCAGTTGACACGTTTGGTTCAATCAGATGTTTCATTAGTTTTAGACAACTCCAAAACCCTATTGATCTTGACTCCATCGAGGAGGATCTTTCTTGGATGACTGAGAATGATCCTTCTTTACCCTTCGAACCATGTACTTTAAAGGCCAATCTGTTGACATACCAAGCCTTGAAGGCATATCCCCTAATACTGACGACTCCTCTTTACTTCATTCTATCTCAGCAAGTCACACATGGGAGGAAGATGCATTTGCAAGGAATTTGCCACTTTAAGGGGTGGACTTTCTTAACAAAGCGATGCGCTAATTTGGTGGATTGCTTAACACTCTAATACAAGAAAAAATGGAAGAATCTTCGCATTTACGAAGCCATTAGACTTTCTAAGATTGCACGCAGGTATAACTAGCAAGTTGTGACAACCTTAACTTGCTATTGGAACATTTGTTATAACGGTTTTGTCCTTCTTGATAGTTTTCTTAGGATTACCTTGGAAGACATAACAGCCTTAACAGATCTTTCCCCAGGAGGGACTGAATTTCCTCTGGACTCATTTGTCTCCAAAGAGGCTGAAGTCTTTGCTTCTTGCTTTCTTGTGACCTCTTTGCCCACTAGTTACGAGACCTTTGTTAACTTCTTCTTTGAGAGGGACATAACTATGGGCAAGGGTCCAAGCAGAAAGAAGTTTCTTTTTTATTTGTTTTGGTTAAACAAGTTTTTCTTTGCCAATTCTTCCAACACTGTTCTTACATCTCTTAAGATGGTTGCTATGAGCCCGGTCTTTAGTACTGGTCCTTTGCCTCTGGGACCACTGCTCTTCACCCAAGTTTATACTTGTCTTAGGGACATCATAGTTAGGAACTGTGCTGTCCAATTAGGAGGAGCCTTGTGGCTGGTCCAATAATGGGCCCAAGCCTACTTCCCTATTTCTTTCCCATATAGGAACTTTTCTCTCCACAGGTGATGCAGTCACCTTCTATGGGAGCAATTTGCTCATATGGAGGTCCTCTTACCTCCAGGGTGATCCTTTGACTAGAGTCTTAAGGAGTGTTTATCTCCTCGAGGTAGGTTAAGGATCCAATGGACCCCATGCCTAGAGAGGAAACTTTGTCCTGTTTGGTTCATGAAGCTGGTTCTTTATTATGATGTCTCTATTGACATTAATGCTCAGGTTTGGCAAGCAATCTTATGCCTCAAAATCTTTTCTTCTATCACCAGACTCACCCTGGAGTAGAGACTTATGGGCTTGGATTATTTGTTGGAAATTTGGAATGGTCTGGGACATTCCTTTTTCAAGCTTAAGAACAAGGAACCTATGGTGGGCTAAGAGGACCCCCTGTTAGAAACAATGTCCTGAAATCTAGATTTAGTTTGAATATATCATTTCAATTAATAAATAAAATTGAAGTTCCAGCTGTTTTCGTAGTTAAATTTATGTATGTAAGCATTTATACTGCATGTGATTTTCTCTTGGGAGACATCCATGAGATGGGTGTAGTCCTCAGACTACAATTTATATGTTTGTTCTAAGTGGTTTATGAGACTAGGCCACATATAGACTTGGAACAAATGGTATGGATTGTTGTTTGAAAGACTCGTAGTCAAAGACAAGTTTGGACCACTTGTATGTTAAGACTATAATGTGACACTTTAGATGACTTGTCTTGGTCATGTGGATGGAGATCCAAAAGTGTTAGGTTAGTGTGTTTAATAAGATTGACACACTGAGTTGGACCATGTGGATTACTTATTTCTAGACTACTATCAAAAATGAGTGATTCACGTTGTATTGTTTGAATGACGACTCTAAATCCTGAGGGTATTCTGGACTTGTGCATGGAGCGTTAGTTACTTTAGTGTACTATAAGGAAGGTCTAAATGAATGACTGAAATCCCACGTACACTGGGTAGCAGCGTAAAGTGTGAGAAGGATAAGGTATTTAATAGAGAATCTACAGTCTCTTATGAGATACATTTGTCTCCTTAGTTGATTCGAAAATATTTGAATAGTTCGAAAACTTTGGCCAAAGTATTCCAAGTGTTTGAAATTTGGAATTTATACTGTGAATATGTTCAAGTATAAATGAATTATTCAGTGAAGGGTGAGTCAGTAACTAATGGAGAAGCTGTGAGAAGGATAATGGTAGTGGTTATATTTATCCTTTATCATGGACATCTAGTGGAGAGGTTATTGTCATCATTACAGTCTATTAGGGAGATATCAAATAAATAATTTAAGTCTGGAGTGCAGTGAGATTTATTTAGTGGAACTAAGTCTCATTAAGTGGTAATTAAATTATTTCATAAGATTATTAATTTAACCTATTTGGAGCTAGATTTAAATTGTCCCCGAGGTCCTTGCACAAGCCTCTGTATTTTATTGCCATTGGAAAAATATTAAAGAATTCAGGAGAGGAATTATTTATCCTAAGATGGGTAAAATTAATTTTGCCAAACATTATTCATGAGATGAATAAAAGTTAAAAATTATAAAATAAAATAATTTTGGAAAATTAAAATTCATAAGATAAATTTTTTCATGTGGGAAACAAAGTAAAAAAAAAAAAAAAAAAAATCAAAATCGCGTTTAAACAGTGGCCATCCGTGTGGTTCGGATCTGACGTCGCGCGCTGGGTCATACGCTCCGTAATCCGTGTGAACGGGTGCGGACCAATGGGATGCTGCCACGTGTCACGCGGTTGAATTAAATAAACAGGCGAATTTGAACTGTGTTAAAACGCGACGTTTTGGGTTGCTTTTGCATGATACCCTACATTTTGTATTAAAACTGCAATTATTTTGTACGCCTCCCACATCCAATTTTCGTTATTTTTTCACTTCGGTATATTTCTATAAATAGAGGGGCTTATTCCGAGGTTTGGCATTGGAGTTGAAATATTTATTTAGGGTTTCCGAAATTGTTTAGGCGATCTAATTGGAGAGAAAAAAATTTTCGTTCAAGTTTTTCTTTCCTTAGTTTAATATTTTTCGGAGCCCACCCTCCGGGCAGTTCGAGGTCATTGCGTAGAAAGTCTCGGGGTCTCAATTTTGAAGAATATTATTATCTTTCTAGTTTTTTTTTTATTATTGGAGCAATTCTAGGTATGCTCTTCTTTCCTTCTTCTTTTAGTTTCGCTTTTCTATTTATTTATAGTATTTGTTATTATGCCTGTTTAAGTTTATGTATTGTTATGAATATATTAGAGTAAAAGGTTTGTAGATCTAAATTAAGAATTTAGATTTGATGATTTAAATTATGAATTTAAGTTAGTAGATTTAAAATTAGGAATTTTAATTCAACCCTAGGTTTAGAGTTATGAATTCTAAACTTGTTCCGCTGCGTAAACTTTAGGGAGAATTTTTAAAATTCACCCCAGTAACCGGTATTAGGGCAAAGGGTTTATAGAGATAAACCTATTCCCGGGAGCTCTCGTACGTGAGGTGTCATGAAGCTTGACTCTCCGACCGGAGGCTTAGGTAGGGAGAAGAGTCTCCTACTCTAAGTGCTCTAATAGGTGCCTATTATTGTAACCAAAGTTGAGAACTGTGAACCCAATAGTCGGCATCAAAGTTTATTTTCCAACCAAATTTTTATGTTTTTCCCAACACCCCCATCCAACTATTTCAATGTAGGGAGCTGTATGAGTCCATCTTAGAAATTAAGTCAGCCTAAGGGTATCCTATTCCCTACAGGTATCCCCATATGCTACACCGTTTTTTAGCTTGGTTCCGAGCCTTTTGGTCTTCTTTAAAAGCCAGAGGTGCCAAGCAGTATTTCATGCCTTTTCTTAAGCTTGCAAATCCTAGCTTGAGAGCTGCTCAGCTAGTTAGAGCGACGCAAACTCTAACCAAGAATGCGCTACCAAGTAAGCAACCATCCTGAAGTTTTGAGATGTCCCTTAATGGCTTGAGAAAATGCTAACTTGGTTCTATTTTTTTTTATAGCTCCAGTTGCTCAGGAAACTCTAAGAAATACCCGGAGTTTTACTAGGATACTCTTGGAAATTCCCCCCCCCCCCCCCCCCCCCCCCCCCCCCCCCCCCCCCCCCCCGGCTACCATGCAAGCCTTTGAGGTAATGGCTCTAGGAAAAGAACTAGCAGTAGGATTCCTCCAGCTCTTCCAACTAAAGCCACTCAGGTTCTAGAAGAAGAAGAAGAAGAAGAAGATGATGATGATGATGATGATGAAGGGGAAGTGCCAATCTCACGACTCTTGAGGAAAAGAAGAGCCAAAGTCTTTTAACTAGAGGTATTAGCCTTTTCACATTGGCTTTTCCTTTATTCATTTCTTGCATAATGCTAGGCAACAATACCTCAAATCATAGTGTAAGTTCCGGACTCTTCACCTCAAAGTCATGTGCTAGTGTGTCTTCAAGAAACAGAGTCCTTAGGCTCATATGCTGGTGAAGAAGGGGAAATGATTACTCCTATCTTGGAGTCCCTCACGAGTGACTAATGAAGGGAAGCTCCTCCTTTGGTTCCTTCAAGGCAGGAACTCACTCAAGCCCATTTCTTGCTTCCAGGGATGCCCTCAATCACCATTGAATAGATCCATGAAGGTATCATTTCTTACTTGGGTTTATGAATCCTTGCTACTTGAACCATGACTTAGTCCTGACATACAAGTATCATTTTTCAAAGGTTCCCCCTAAGAAAGGTGCCTCTGTGGATGAGGTATCAACATCAACTCCTCCTGCACCCCAAACTGAAGTTTCAGAGGTGAGTGCTAACCTTTAATACTCTGGTTTGACTCCAAAGTTCAGGTTCATTTTTTACGCTCCTGATTTCCCTTTGATCAGGTTACACCCTCAAGGACCACTCATGCTCCTATCTTAGCAAGGATCTCTTCCCCTCTATAGAATTTAGGGGCAAGCAGAAGACTGGCATTCCAGCAATTGGACCAGAGTATTGCTCCAAGATTCCAAAAGCTAGGGGAGTTAGCTCATCTCCCTGTGCACTCTTTAGATGAGGATTCCAACCATCAAGAAACTCTTTCCCTTGTGAAGGTGTTGAAGGAAGACCCCAAGGTGGCACTTGCTATTGCCGAGCTTGAGATACTAGAGAGAGTACTCATCATAATTGCTTAGGAGGTCCCTTCACTCCTTTAGTAGAAGCGAGAGTGTTACGTTGCCATCAGGGACCTTGGGCTCTCAATTATCTTAGGGGGCTTACAGCTCCTATTTGAAAAACTTCAAGCAACCAAGGATGTCTGAAATTAACAAGCCTAGGATATTAAAGGCCTATATGATCAAGTCTATTGATCGGAACAACAGTTGAGCCAACTCAAGAGTTAGCTTACATCTCTTAAGAGCAACATACTCTTCAAGGCCTAAGAGTTGGAGAGCTCAAAAAGCTGCAGTAGAAGCCCATAAAGATCAACAAACCCTTCAAGAAGAGGCCACCTTAGTGGATCAACGGTTGAATGAGGTAACCAACCTGTTAACATCCATAAAAGAGCCCTTAGCTAGGATTAGGACTCAACTTTTCTGAGCATGTATAGAAGCTATAGGCCATACAAGTGACTTACTTGTGTTGCTTGCAACTGCCATTACTTCTTTTAAAAACATTAATGAAATACATATTTTGTTCCAATATGTCTCTTAGCTTGGGAGTTCCTTTTGCACATTTATTATTCTAATTACTCAAGGATCATTAGGTTGATATTGAAATTGGTCACACAATTTAGGAAATATAAACTTGAGAACTTCTTTGTTAGAATCCCAAATTGAAGGCACATACCCAAATTTAAGGCGCATATTTCTTAAGGAACCTTCTATTAATGGCTCTAGGGTGACTCCTTCCATCTAGATCTTGCAGTAAGCGTTACCTTCAACTACCTCTATGGCTCTAAAAGCATCCTCCCAATTTAGGGACCACTTTCCAAAGATTTGGTCCTTCTGGCCAATGAGCAATACCACTTTCCAGACCAAGTCCTCTAAGTCAAAGGACCTTAGTTTGGCCTTTTTGTTGTAAGCTTTAGCCACTCTTTTCTTTTGCTTTTCTAGTTTATAAAGAGCATCAAGCCTAACTTAGTTTAAGTTAGTCAATTCGTCCATTATGGCTTGCTCATATTCACATTCGGCAAACCTCCTTTGATGAACCAACAGAATAGATTGAACCGTAACTTCCATTGGAAGTATAACATCATGTCCATACGGTAAATGGAAGGGAGTTGTCGTAGTTGCATCACGTTTAGGCGTTCTATGTGCCCAAAGAGCATCAAGTAGCAGCTCATGCTGCCTTCTGAGATTATCCTCAATTTTTTTCTTAATGTTGGCCTTTAGAATCTTGTTGGTGGACTTAGCTTGGCCCTTTGCTTGGGCACAATAAGGTGTTGAGTTCAAAATTTCAATATTGAAGCTCTTGTTGAACTCTTTAACCTCAGAGCCATTAAAAACCTTAGCTTAGTTTAAAATTATGGACTCTGGGATATTGCCAAGGGGTGTAGAGCATGCCAAAGGCATGGACATGTACCTGGGGTCTTTGTAGCTAAGATGCATGCTATAGTTAAACCATGTCCCTTTTGAGGATGAGAAATGGACATCATAGGCCAGATCAAGATATGCCAAGTGGGTGGACAAATTAATGGTGACTCATGAAGAAAAATGGAAGAATCTTAGTATTTACGAGGCCATCAAGCTCTCCACAATTGCTCTCAGCCATGAACCCCATTATGATGGCGCTCACTTGTTCTTGCAACACCTTTTATAACACTTTTGTCGTCCTCGAGGGATTTCTTAATATCTTGGAGGAGATAACGGCACTAATAGGTCCTTTGCTAGGAGGAGAAGAGTTACCTCTTGATCCATTTATTTCTAATGAGGTTGAAGCTTTTGTCTCTTCCTTCTACATAACTAATTTTCCCAACGGTTATGAGTTCTTTGTTAAGATGTTTATAAAAGGGACTCACGACTTTAGCATTGGTTAAACAAGTTTTTCCTCACTAACTCCTCCAACTCAGGTCTTAAAGTTCTTGAAGACCATGGCCGCAAACCTAATCTTTAGCATTGGTCCATTGGCCTTATGACCATTATCTTTGGTCCAAGTCTATGCATGCCTTAGGGAAATCATAATTAAGAACTATGATGTCCAGATAGGTGGACCCTTGTGGTTAGTCTAGCTTTGGGCCCAAGCCTATTTTCCTTAGCTTTGTCTTAGGGGCCCCTATGCTCCCACAGGTGAGGGGGTCTCCTGCTTTGGGGAGCATCTCTTACCCCCAAGATGGTCCTTTGACCAATGCCTTAAGAGATTAATGTCTCCTCGAGGTAGGAAGGGGACTCAAGGGACTCCTTTCAGAGAGAGGAATCTTGGTCCACTCTTGTTTAAGAAACTGGACCTTCATTATTATGTCTCTGTGGACATCAATTCACAGATCTGGCAGGAAATCCTGTGCCCTCAATATCTGTTCTTCTATCACCAAACTCAATCCTAGTGCAGAGACGTATAAGCCTGGATTGTTTGCCAGGCAATTTGATATGGTCCAAGACATCCTTTTTCCCAGTCTAAAGACCAAGAACCTTTGGTGGACTAAGAGGATGTTATGAACGCGAGAATCCGAGTTGTAATTCAAAGGCAGGTAGCTTATTTGTTTGAATTGTTTTGGTGCCAAAGTTGGTTATTCGGTTAGGATGTTGTTAGCATTTTCTGGCGGGAGTTGATTGTTGACATCTATTGTGTTTTTGTTCTTTAAATAGCTGGTTTTTGGCTTGTAATAATCATCCAATGAAAATTACCAATCTCTTTGAGATTAACCTTCTCTTTCTCATCTAACTCTCTCTAAATTCTCATCCCCTTCCCTTCTTTCTCATCCCATACTCTCTTAATCCTTAGCTTACGTTTGTGAATCAATCACAAACGTAACAATTGGTATCAGAGCTTCGTTTGGCCTCCAAATTGCATTGCAATTTGCTTAAGAATTCAATTCTGAATTCCGTTGTAGAATTGCAGAGATAAGTGCTTGAAAAACACATAAAAAGAGTTCAATTGTAGATCGGTTGTGAGTCTTTGAATTCAAGGTTGTGTTGATCACATTGTTGACAGTTAAACTGCACAATTCAGTGATTGAAGAGCAAGCCAGTTGATCGTATATGTGATCAGAAGTACTTTGATCACAATCAGTTGAGCATATCAGCTTCTGTTGCCGCATTATTCTTGTTGAAGTCAGTAAGCTGAAGTGAGCTATTGATCAACATTACAATTGATCCTAATCAAAAGATCAGAAAACAAGCTGCATTGAGGTTAGTTCAGATTCTACATTTCAGAAATTGAGGTTGAGGTAACTGTTTTTCTGAACTGCAAGTTACTCTCAATCCGAATCTATTTTTGTTGCTAAATTGTGATGCAATTGTGTTGATAAGTTTAGAAGTCGTGAGAATTCATCAAAACCTGCGTTTGATTCTTAAAAATTATATGTTATTGAATGGAGAAGTGTTAGGCGAAATTCTGACAGCGAAGTGAGAGTCTGACAACGAAAATGTTGAAATCCGATCTCGTTCGTGAAGATTCGCTTTAGGTATTGTGTTGAGGACTGATTGCGAGCTAGAGTCGAGCTTAACTCAGGAGTGTAGGTCGAGTTTCCTCTGTTCGAAGTTCTGTTCGAAATTCGTCAGTTAGGGTTTTGGAATCTGCGGCCATTACTTTAGCAGAATTAGAATTTGCAGATCATTGATTTAAGGAATCAAGCATAACATCTGGTATGAGCTTCGCAGCAGAACAGGAGTTTCTTACATGTGATCAATTGGACATTAAGTTGGAAGAGTTTATGATGTGGTTTAGGAAAATGCTTAGAGAAGTGGAATCTGTGGCTAAGAGTGGTGTTCCTCTACAGTCTACTCAAAGTCTGATGCAAGATGAAGGTGTAAGCACTCCAGCCAGATGCACGCGAGTAGTTCTTGTTGCTGAACTGCAGAGTTCAGTGGAGAAATCACAAGATCAGCTAGAAAGGGAGTAAAGATCTGAGGAACAATTGTGTGAAGTATTACAAGAACAATATCGCAAGATGAATGGACAAATCAATGGTAGGGTTGATCAGCAAGTTCAACCGATTGAAGTAGAAAGATTTGATTAGGTCGTTCTTCAATCACTTGAAGTGAAATTAGCGGAGATTCGAGAACAATTTAGAAGGCCAAACTCTCCTACTGTTCAACCAGTGAGGCCTTTTGAAGAATTGAATCATCAGGTGCATTGTGAGGCTGATAAAACCGCAGTAGCTGAAGTGCACAATGTGGAGCCACTTAATGTAGTTGAAGAAGAATTGGATCAAGGTAACGCCGAAATTGATGAACACGAGTTGGATGAACCTGAGGTTGAACGAGATGATCATTATGAATACTCTTTGTTAGAGTTAGAGTATTTTGAAGATGATGAGCTTCAGCATGACATGCTTCAGGAATGAGAATACGATTTTCATGTCGTGGGAATGATAAAGAATGCAAAGAGTAAAGTGAAGAGGAATCATCTTAACGACGCATTGAAAGGATTTTGGGAAACAAAGAAGATTACAAAGAAGAAGTTGAGGCGTAAGGTGGTGTTTCAGCCAAGGAGGTTTGATGATCAACAAGAACTAACTCAAGATGCTGCTCTTACTGATGTAAAGGCTGGTATACAAGAGTCAGATATGTATGTTCGTATTCGCGGAATGGTTGCAGCAGAATCTGTGATACCAACTAAAAAATTTGATACCGTTGCTGAGATATCACTTAAAACATCCCCAGATCTGTTAAGTATTACTCCTTGGCAAGCTTATATGTAGGATCGAAGCATCTTCACTACTGAGCAATGTTATTCTGTTGGGGAATCAATGGTTGTGGCTGCAGTGTCATCAAATTCAGATCTGAGTATACTTAAGTTCACCTTTGGGCATGCTGGAATGCTAACTCAGGACCAGAACAACATCAACTTGGATGCTTTACAAGGTCTCTTGTGTTGGGTAAATGATTATGCATATATAGTGGCTGAAATGCACTATCGGCATGCCGATCGGCAAGTTCGAAATGATCTATTTCTTCATTTAAGTAGAGTTGTGGCTTATCCAAGTGCAAGTTCTTATGATGAGTTGCCCCCTGATCCAGGAGAAGACTCTCAAGACTATATGAAGCTGAGAGGAGTCGAATTTTTGCTGAAGAGACGCACTCGAGCTGCAAGAGTGCGCCTCAAGGTCCACAACAAACAAAGCTGGGTTCCTTTGCAAGCAATTGAGCTGAAGATTGTGTACCAAGGTTGTAGTGTGGGAAGACAGATCTCTGATCAGATCCACAGTAGTACCATAGGTGCTTTAAATGATATAGTTGATGATGGCAAGTCCTTTGAACCGGGAGGGGATGAATCACAAGTGATTGGAGAAGCTTGGCAACAGGTGCTACTGTCTGTTGACGAAACGTTCGGTGTCAGTGCAAGCGTTAGTGAAAAAAAGGTAGAGGCTATGGGTCATGATGAGGTTAACATCAAAGCAAGCTTTGAAGGAATAGCTTATACATGTTACAGGCTACAAAATTTAGATCGTGACATTGAATTCTCAATTGTTCTGAAATTGGTGTGGTTTCGGTTCAAACACAAGCATTTCCTTGAAGGGATGGTAGTTGTTGTTAGTTGTGGTTTGAGGTTATGTTAAGCTGCTGGTATGACCTCACAGCTGGTGTGCGAAACCAAGCAAAGACAAAGATGATAGCATTTGAAATTTGGGACACACAGCGACTGAAGCTGTCTGAGCTGATACGAGATCTGAAGGTTTTTTGGCTGGTCTGTTGTGGTGGTGCTGAATGGAAAAATAATATGCACAAGCTTCAATACTTTCTCAATGTGTGGATGAAAGAGTATGACGAAAGAACAAGAGCAATTCTAGCTGAAAATATTTTCCATTTCAGCAGTAAAGGTCAGGATGGATTTCCTCTGGTTCTGAAATTATTCTCAGTGACATTAGGGTGTCAATTATGTCCTGATCTATGGTTCATCTTCAAGACAGATGACAGGAACTCAATTGTGACCCATGAGTACGTAATTTGGTGGAGCAAAGGTTCAGAATTTAAAGCCAAAGTCACAAGTGCTCAATTAATCAAGCTGGGACAACAAGAATGCAAGATGGCTACTGAAACTTCTTGGGGAATTTTAATCTTTCACTGTCAGCTGCTTATCAGGTGTTAAGTACACTCATGGATGGTTCAACTGTGATCTTGAGAGGTCTTATGAACTTGCGGAAGACGGGAAGCTTTTTGATGAACCCAACACGAGCTGGAATTGATGGTAGCAGCAGTTACAGATTGCTTCTTTCTCTGGTGATCACTTTGGGTTGCACTTGGGACTGCCTACCAACAATTTTTGACACTTGGTTTGAGTATGGAAGGCCTCCTGAGATGTTAAGGGACTTCATGTGCAGTCTTATGGGTTTAGTGACATTTAAATTCGGTTATGTGGCATTTTACAAGTAGAATTATAATGTCGCTACTGCGTTTAATGATTCTCTGCAGCAATACGAGGTCCTGAGTTGTATTAACTGCAACAGGAAGTATCTTGGAAGTGTTGTCGATGTCTGGTTTGATCACTCCAGACCCCCTGGAGAAGATTATATATTCAAGCACAAACATTTTGTAGCAACAAGAGACATACTCATGTATCTGCTGCATTTTGGAGTTAGTTCAGCATGGGCTCATTTCAGTTGCAACAGATTTCAGTAGGTCCAGTTGCAGTGCCATTCAGTTCTTGATCTGCATGGGTTACAAACATGTTCTTGCAGTTGTATGAGATTGCAAGGAAGTCAGCACATTCATGGTGTCTTCTATTGCATAATAAGTGAGTTTCAAGTGCAGATAGAGTGCTTCAGATGGTTGCTCAGTTGCAAGATTTCAGCAAGAAGTTCAACACTTCATAAGCAAGGAGTTCAGCTATCTTTTCATAAGCTAAGTGATCTACATTGTTACAACTCTCTTCCATTCTTGAGGACAAGAATGTTTTCAAGGGGAAGGAAATGTTATGAACGCTAGAATCCGAGTTGTAATTCAAAGGCGGGCAGCTTATTTGTTTGAATTGTTTTGGTGCCAAATTTGGTTAGTCGGTTAGGGTGCTGTTAGCATTTTTTGGCGGGAGTTGATTGTTGACATCTATATTGTTTTTGTTCTTTAAATAGCTGGTTTTTGGCTTGTAATAATCATCCAATGAAAATTACCAATCTCTTTGAGATTAACCTTCTCTCTTTCATCTAACTCTCTCTAAATTCTCATCCCCTTCCCTTCTTTCTCATCCCATACTCTCTTAATCCTTAGCTTACGTTTGTGACTCAATCACAAATGTAACAGAGGATCTCCATCCAACCTGTCCAGCTTAGGGAGCTCAGTGAGCTGAACAAGGAAGTGAAATCCCTTTATGGGTATCCCGTTGTTTTTAGGTATACCCCGTGTGCCACACCTTGCTTTGTAGCTTGGTTTCAGGCCTATTGGCCCTCCTTGGAGGTCTGAGGCACCAAGTAACATTTTGTACCTTATCTGAGCTTGCAGGTCCCAGCTAAAAAGGAAGCCAACCAATCAGCATCAAGCCAACATTTTAGAAGGCACGATTAGGTAAACAACCACCTCTAAAGTATGCTTCAGTCTTATTTTAGTGGCTTGCACAAAGATTGATCTTGCAACTTTCCAGGCAACCCCAAGGAGTTCTAGGACTAGGAGCTTTACTCAGATGTTGCTAGAGAAATCTCCTCCAAGAACCTCTTCACTAGCCCTTGAGGTTAATAAAAAGAAAGAAGGACGTTGTTCCTCCAACTCTATCCATAGAAGCCATTCAGACAGTAGAGGAGGAAGATGACTAAGATGTACCTATCTCACAATTGATGAGGAAAAGAAGAGCCAAGCTTCCTACATTAGAGGTATTGGCTATTCTCAATTAGCGTCCCGTTCATCTTTGTTAAGGTAGTCTCTAACATGGCCTTTTACAGCCACGGGAAGAGCTGGCTCCATTCATCATGGAGGTACCAGATTCTCCACCTTAAGAAATTGCTTCAGAGCCCCATCAGGACACTGAATCATTAAGCTTGAGTATTAAAGAAGAAGGTGATGTGGCTACCTCCATTATGGAGCCAATCGCAAGTTATCCGTATGAAGAGGTTTCCTCCCCGGCTATCCTATGCTGGGATCTTGTGCAGGGTCCTTTCCTTCCCCTAGGAGTCTCCACCTCCGTTGAAGAGATTGTTGAAGGTAAGATCTTACTATCTGGTTTCTTAATCCTTGATGTTTGAAGCCATATTTGGTTCTAACATGTAAGCCTTAATTTCTAGAGACTCCCCTCGAGGAAGGTGTTCCAGTGGCTGAAGAGCCAGAAGAAGCTTCAACAGCGGAAGTGCCAGTAGATGCTCCAATGGTGGAGGTGCCAGCATCAGTTTCTCTTTTGCCTCGAGCTAAGGTTTCAGAGGTAAAGAAATTTCTTCTAACTTTGGTTATTCTCTGAAGTCAGGATTTATCCTAACTCCTTTTGACGTCAACGCTTTTATGAATCACCCCTCTAAGATCCATTTCTTTAGTAAGGTCAGGGGGAATGTCTTCTCCTTTAGAGAAGTTAGAAGCGAGTGGCAGATTGGCCTTTCAGCAGCTGGACCAAAAGTATCCCAAACTCCAAAGGTTAAGGGAAATCGTGCATCACCCTGTCTTGACTCTAGCTGAGGAGGCCAATTTTCAAGAGACCATATCCTTAATAAGAACCTTGAAGGAGGATCCAAGCATGGCTCCTACTATTGCCAAGGAAGTTGAGGTTCTGGAAGAGGTGCTTATGAAAGAGAACCATGAAGTCCCAGTTTGATTCTCACTGGAGATATACTCATGGGCTGAGGTTGACTGGGCAGATCAGTCCCTCATAAATATTAAAAAAAAAAAGGAAGAGAAAATTTATGAATGACTTTTAGTCTTGGACATACCTGAGGAATTTTGTTATGAACCGCATAATTTTTGTCATCTATTTGGTTTGAATGTCTTAGGATTAGAAAGAACGGATAAACTTAATTTGCTTAACCAAATTTTGAATTTGGTTACCTAGGTGATTGACGGGTTTTTTCTTTAGAACCTGAACCTTTGAGCCTTGGTCATTCTTTCCTCATAAAGTACTTTTGCTTTGAATTATGTTAAAAATTCTTAAAAAGCATGAGATTTTGTGCCTTCATGTTTAGCATTGCTTGAGAATGAGCAAGATTTTAATTTGGGGGTATTTTGATAAGTCTAATTTACTATATAATTATTCATATGATTTAGGTTCATTTCATAACAATTTTACATCAAATTTTTATCGCTTTTGCTCTTTTTTGCTCCTGTTGCTATCATCTTACAAAAACACTCATTTTATGCTAATTTTTGCTAGGTTTTATCATCAAAATCAATGAGTGCAAGACACATCAAACAAAAGCAAAAAATGGGCTAAACACATCAAAACTACATAGTAATGCAAGGAAACAACATGAACAAGTGGTTGCAAATCTCAATTTTGGGCGGCTAATTGGACAAATCAAGTGCAAGAACTTCTTGAACACCCATGAACACATACAAATTGATGTCAAGGCTAAGTTTTGGATGGCAAAATGGAGAAAAAAATTGAAGGCAATGGGTGGCAAGCATAGCAAATGAGGAAGAACTTGTGTTAATTTTATATTTCATGACTTTCTCCTCAAATACTATAAATAGGAGTGTCGGAGAAGTGTTTTGGCATCAATTTGCTCAGAAAAAACCAAATACGAAGTAGAGGAAGCTTATGAAGACTGTGAGGAGGAGAAAGGAGTGAAGGAAGAAAGTTTGGTTTATAATTTTGCATTTTAAGTTCTTTCTGTCCTTTTCTTCTTTAAGTTCATGGATTTTTGTCTTAGTTTTACTTTATATTATGTATACAATGAACTAATTTTATCTTTCCAAAGCTACAATGTATTCTAAGTTGTAATATATGCTCTTTTCTAATTCAACGCATTCAAAGTTTGTTTATTGGGTTGTTTAAGTGTTTATCATTGTTCTTCATGAGTTTTGAATACTTGATCACCATTCAAAGCCTATAATGATTCATAATGAGTCCGAGAGGAGATTTATAATGATTGGTAAAGTGATAAACACCACAAATTGAGGGAATGCTAGAGATAGATTAACGCGATTTGTGTGATCTTAAGTGAAAACCATGGATCTTCAAAAAGCTTTCTTATTTAAATTCATGCGAGAGATTGACGAGTTAATCTATAAAAGAGCATGCTAGATGTTACTCGAGAAAGAATATTTAGTAAATTAGGGTTTTCGACCATCAACACGTAATAAACAACTTGAATATCAAGAATAGAAAGACGTATCGATGCAACCAGGCGAAATCGGATCCTTGAATCATATTAAATCATTAAAGCATCTAAATTAGTAAACCTTTCATAAAAATTAGTAGACATTTTTGTTCTTTTCCATTTTGTTATGACTTAGTGCACTTGCTAGGCAATACATATAAGCATCAGCTTCATCATTTCTGACACTAACTTGTGACCACATCCTCCGCAGAGGTCATGCGTGAGGCGCAGGAGTTTCCTCGATGCCTGTTTATTGGAAGCAAAGACTGTCTGCCATTGGTCATCAGTGAGAATGCCCATGGCTAACTCTTCTTCCTTAGAGAGAAGAATAATACCTTCTTCTAATTGCTTTTTGAAGAACCTTCTGAACATAACACAACCTAGTGTTGAACGTTCAACCGTGATGTGCCACTTGCAGTAACCCTCTTGAACTCTCAACGCAGTTCTGGGGAGCCTAAGTGTTCCAAATTCCAGTAGCCTGTCAAACAAAGCATTGCCCGCAACTAGACTGTCTCTATCCATATCCATCCTACATAGAGGGTTGCCATTAGTTTGGCTATTAGGGGAATCACGAGGCTTTGCTACCTCGACTATATTATCTTGGCTAGGACTATGGAAGGGGTCCTTTTTAACACCCATCTATCCTATTCCTAGAATATTAATTTTCTTTCTTCCATAGCATCCTGAACCACGTTCATGAAGATGATGCAGTTTTTTGGTGAATGGGTCAATGAATCGTGCCATTTACATTATGCTTTCCCTCTATTAGAGTTGGGTTCAGGTTTTCTGTGTTAACCCCTGATCTTGAGTTTGTTATTTTCCTCAAGCCAATCAAATATTACATTGGTTCTTGAGAGGTCAAATGTATATTTTCTCAAGTCTTGGGATTGATAAGACTTCCTGGCTTTGACATCCTTCTTAACCAAAGGACTGCAAAACATAGGAGGCCTCCTTATGTAGTCATCAATGTCAATCTCATATAGAGGATCTTCATCCTCTCCTAATAAGTGGCGTATGTAAGTTCCATACACGCTGTTTTTCCTAAGGCCTTCTTCTTTTAAGATGACCTCATATCTAACGGTACATTTTGCCAACTGTATGAGCATCGCGAAATTAGAGCCTTCAAATTTCTTCCTATATTCAATATCCAAGCCATTTACGGCTAGCTTGGTGTATTCAACTTCATGAAGGGCTACTGTGCATTTTAACCTGGCTTTCTTGAATCGGTTAATATAATCTTCCACTGATTCACCTGACTCTTATCTCATTTGAGCCAAGTCAGACACGGGAGTTCTTAGCTCCATTCTTGGGAATTGGCCTGGAATTGCCTGGCCATATCATCCGAACAATAGATGGAATTAGGAGGTAAGCCAATGTACCACTGAAAAGCAATCCTAGTTAGGGAACTAGGGAATAGCCTAAGCCTTAGCTACTGATTGTTAACTGCTTCCCTTCACTGGCAATTAAATCTTGCTAGGTGCTCAAGGGCAGATGCAGTCCCTTCTCTTGAGAAGATGTAAACTTGGAGATTTTATATCCTAGAGGAAAAGGGTAGTTCCTGTCTATGTATTGTATAAGGGTCCGTTGACCCTTCTAAGGCTTGGCCCATACATATGCACGATGAGGGCAGCTAGTTGATCCTAGAGCTGAAGGGTTAGACACATGGTTATGTGTCTGCCATTGCCCCCCAAGTGGGTGAGGACCTCGGGAGGGATCTGCAGGATCCCCCTCAGCACCCATTACAATCGGGTGTGGGAAAAGCTATTGTTGCCCAAACTTAGGGTAACCCCCCCGATCAATTTGTCCATACGCTTGGTTGGCCATAAAGTATGTCCCAGCAGAGCTTGTATTATATGGCATACTTGGGAGCACACCAATATCACCAGGCTATCCTTATTAGATCAGCCCCCAAGTCGTGATCTTGAGAAAGTGGGTGGTTAACTTGCCCCCCCTCTGTGTTAAGTATGGAGAGGTTTAGAAGGGAGAGGCTAGTTCCCAGAAGTGGGTCCCTGTTAAATTCCTACTTCAAGGCCTTAAGGGGGCCTCGAGGTAACCTCTACTTCCTGTGGAATGTATGAACAGGTTTGCCCCCCCCCCGCCCTGCGGTTTCGGGGATAGGCAACACTAGCACATTAGTGTTGAGATCCCTCGAGGCCAGAGAAAAACTCTGATTCAAAGGGTCAACAACCCTAGGTGGCATATTGTTCCTGTGGCTGGATTCTAGGTGCGTAACACTTGGGTTAGCTATAACTAGGTTTTCCGTTCTCTAATTGACATTATAGTCAACCTGAGTCACTGGTAATCATGAGCTCGAAGAAGCCTCATGAGGATATCCAATTTGTGCTGATGGAGGAGGTGCAGGCCTAAGTTTCCTGATATCCTCTCTAAGGACTTGAAACAAGCCATTATGAGCCTCAGCCGGTCTAACAAGATAGGCTCGACCTCAACTATTGTCTTTCTTGCCACGTCCTTAGCAATAAGGGTAGCAGTAGAGGACAATGTCGAGTTCATTTCAACTAAGACTCTGTCAGTCTTCTCGTGAAGCCTATCATGCGTTGAGGTTCTAACGTTATTCATCACGGCTCTCATGGCGACAGCATTTTGACGCTGGGCCTATAGATTGCACTCTGTTTGATCACGTTGTCTCTCAAAGGCTTATCTCATTATTTGTTGGATTCTTTGGTCCATGATTCCTAATCGGCATTTGAGTATAGCCATAAAACTCTTGCGAGAATGGCCATCAATGTCAATGCTTTCATCTTTTGGGATGTCATCATTGCCATCGCTTTTGCTGCCATGGCTATGACTCGATTCGTCCCCTGTCATTATAAGGCTTTGTTCAAGAGGATGCTCAAGTGAGGATCCAATCAGGGCTAAGCCCTCTGGCACCTTATGCTCAAGAGCATTGGACCTCTTGGTTCTGACCATTAGTGAATGGCCTGAATTTACGTCAATGTAATCCACAATGGACTAAAGACAAGTCTTGTTTTAATCCTCCACTATGGTCCAAAAGGTGTGTTTGCTCTATTTTGTTTGTAATTAAATGTGCTGTGGTCACCGTAAATGTGAAAACAAAACAAGTATGCAAAAGGGAATCACGGAGATTAAGAAGTGAGTCTAAATACGAATTAGACATCTTTAGCCTTAACTACTCACCGTTCTAGAAGAAAAGGTTGTGGTATGTTGGTATATCTGACTTCGACAATTGCGAGTTCAGCTTATGCTTCAATTAAGAAACCTTTTGTTAAGTATTTTTGTAGATTTTTATATATATGTTGTAACAGAAAAAAAAAGGGGATATGGACCTAATTCATATGGTAGTTATAGTGACGAAGTAGGGCCCACAAACACCTTTTCTCATCCACTTAAAAAGTCAGGAATTGGGGTGGAGACAAACCCAAAAGCACAGTAGTCCACTTACAAAGCCCGAGCCAATCAAGTTTTCAAGCCTGGCACCCTTGAATTATAATAACTCGAATGAGTTTCAGTTTGACAAGATTAAGACGGAGCAAACCGTATTCAGGTCACTTGATTAGGACCGACGCAATTGAGTTCAAGCCTTAGCTGTCAAAGCCCTAAACAATGGCGTGGACCTAAGTTCATCTCACTTATCAAGCAGTGACAGTAGTGCTAAAACTAAAGTAATCAAGCTCAAGCCTTTGCCATCAAAGCCTTAAACTAAAGGCTCAATTCTCAACTTGTCAAAATTTGGAAACTGATTAAAACTAGAAGTTCATACCTGAAGCCCGAGAAACTGCATTACTGATAAAGCGAGTGTAATAAGTTTTATGCTAAGCTAAGCTAAGCTATGCTAAGTTACACTACACCTAAGAAAAGAGCACAATGGTGTTGTAAAGAAAACAAGATGAAGTTAGGTAGAGTCCTTTATTTATAGAAAACGGGAAATAATTGACGCTCCTAATTCTGCAGCAACTCTTCCCACATGAAGCCATGAAGCTTCCTCTTATGTGCACAAAATATCAAAGAACGTGTCCTTAATTCAATATTATAGGGAATTCCTTGGTGCCCACATCAACAATCTTAGCGGAATCCCCTTCTAGAAGCCCCGCATCCTCTTGGATTAAACTTTATGTCTAAGTATCTAAGATTGTGCTCCAATAATTATCTTGAGCCTGGAAACCACCTGTCTTGTAACCTTTATGGCAGTCCCTTGATCTCGAGCTCCTTTTACTCTTCAACCATCCCAAGTCCTCAAGTGGCTGATACCCTTGTTAGGGTGATCATCTCCTCAGGATGTTAGGCTCAAGACGCCATTATTTTAGCACCTAAAGGCTAGAGCTTCGAGGTGGACCTCACGTGTTGAGAACATGATACTTTTCTGAAAATGACATCATCCCAGCCCCTTCTAAATTAGGGTGTAAATAGGCATCACATCTTTGTGCTGGGCATTTCGAAGTTTGGTCCTTCTTAGAGCTAATGGTCCCACATCGTCCTCATAGAACTTTGCCTCAACGAAGTTGGAGCAAGCCATGAATGGCTTTTCATTTGTCATAACAACCTCATATTCATCATGGTTTCAGAAGATTAACAACTGATGAAGTGAAGATAGGATACAACAGTTAGCATACAACCAATCCCTTCCAAGCAACGCATTATAGCTTAAGGTGGTGTCCATTACAAAGAAACTTGTTGGCTTGCTTAGTTTCCAATAGTTAACTCGATCAGAATAACCCCTTCGGACTTGGTGGTGGCCCCAAAAAGGCCACAGATCGCCATTTCAAAAGTTATCAAGTCATCTTGAGATTTATCATGTCCCCCAACATGTAGGAAGGTAAGATGTTGATGGCTGCGCAATTATCCACTAAGACTTTGTTCACTCAAATGGCATCAAATTTTCCCGGCTTAATGTGTTGTGGTAGGACCATCGAACATCATCTTTATCATGTCAGAAAGGTTATCAGTTGACTTGGATGTTTCAGACTTAACTTTAAAAGATAAGGGATCAAAATTACCTTTGGGGGTTGTCTTCGGCCATGAGCTCCCCCTGGGGGTCTTCGTCTGTTGCTACTACGTCCCCTTCGAGGCTCCCCTGTATCTCAGTCGCCATAAACTCCAAAGGGAGAAGCAAGGTAGTCCTGATGTCAGCTTACTCAGGGAGGGATCCAAATTGGATATGGATCCTTGGGTTTGTCTCCTTTCCAGAGTTGTCATCTATTTACATGTCCTGGTCTTGAGGTTGGTCTTTTGGTTTAACCTCGGGGTTTTTAGACACCTCCATTGGCTTGGGGAAGTTTTCCTCGTGGAAGTCATTCTCTATATCAAACCATTTTAGATTAACATGGTCTAGAGGTTCCACTAGGTTGATGCTGAGGAGGCTATAGTCTTCCTTATCATCATATTCCCTTCGAGTCCACGAATTCTTGGCATGTTTTTTTTTTTCAAGCCCACAAATTCTTGGGAAGTTGATCCCACCTTGACTCCTTTTCTTCTGAAGATGAGGAACTAGCCCATCTTTCGAGCTTCTTACGTGGCTTGTCACAAGCCTTGACAACTGTGGATTTAACCTTCCCTTTTGGATCCTCAAGGTCCATGGGTTTAATGTGCTTACCCTTATGGCCTCTGTCTTTCTCAATTGAGTCCTTGGCCAAATAAGTATCAAGCTGAGCCCTTCTTCTTGCTACCTTCTTGCGAAGCGGCCTCCTCTTTTGAGTTCGTGTAAGCATTTTCTCGCTCCGGTTGGTTTCTCCTCCAAACATTACCAAAGCGAACCCTCAAGTGTTGTTTCCCTAGTTTTTGTTGTTGTCCTTACTTGGTGTCCACTTCAATCAGGTGGTACTTTTTGTTCTTATTAGGATGCCCAGACCTCATAAACAGTTCAACCTTCTAAGTGGAGTCCTTAGTTGGCCCATAGATGAAGGACTTCTTCAATGGCATCTTAGTCTCCAAGACCGGATATGCTAGAGAAATATAATCTAGGAAGAACCTTAGTTTTCTTATTACCCCATGTATCTTCCTCGAAGCAATCACAGTAGACTTTATAGTATACTCTTTCCAGATCTTGAGATATCCTCTCTCTGCTTGTTAGATTTGCAATTTGTTTAGGAACACAACCAATTTCTATGGTTAATTCCTCAGCCATTGATAGGGAAATGGCTGATTTGATACGGAGTTTAATCAGTAGGTTTATGAAAATCAAACATTTGTTGGTGGGATGGAGCTCTGTAACATGCCAACAACATATCTTATCATCCAATGTCTACCCAGGTGCTGGGAATCTCAAGACTCCATCAAGAACCAACTTATGAAACAAGCTATTCGCTATCCTCACCTTTTGGATGTCATTCAAGACTATTACTTCCTAGCAACAAGGTAGGTAGTTAGTCTGAACAAAGTTTGAATTTTTCTAGGTGATAGTATCAATGACATTAACTTAAACAGGACTAGGGAACTAGCCTTTATCAACATCCATATGCCCTTCTTCAAAGAAAATGCGTTTCCTTGCCTCAATGGCATTCTGCACTATGTTTCTTTAGATTATGCAGTTGTTTGTTGAGTGGGTGAATGAATCATGCCACTTACAGCATTACCTTCCTCACTAGTGAATTAGGGTCAGAACTCCTATGTTTCCCCTAACTTTGGGCTTATTGTTTGCCTCAAGCCAATCAAATGTAACATTGGCTCTTAAGAGGTCAAATGAGTATTTTCTTAAGTCCTGGGATTTGTTTGACTTCCTGGCTTTAATATTCTTCTTTACCAAAGGATTACAAACCATAAAGGTCTTTTGACATATTCAGCAATGTCAATTTTGTACAGAGGGATTTCTTTCTCATCAATCAGATCATGCATATATGTTCCATACACGCTATAATTTTTTAGGCTTTCTTCTTTTGAGACAATCTAATACCTAGCAGCACACTCTGCCAACGGAAGGAGAGTCGTGACGTTTAAGCCTTCAAACTTCTTCTGGAACTCAATGTCCAAGCAGTTTAAAACCAACTTGGCATAGTCAATTTCAAAGAGAGCCATTGTACATTTGAACCTGGCTCTTTTGAACCGGATGATATAACCCTTTATGGATTCACTTGGCTTTTGTCTCACTCGAGCCAAGTCTAACATAGAGGTTGCTATTCAGTCCTTAGGAATTGGGCCTAAAATTGTTTAGCCATGTCATCCCAATTATAGACAGAATTAAGTGGCAAACTAATGTACCACTAGAAGGCAGTCCCTGTCAAAGAACTAGGGAACAACCAAAGTTTCAAGTACGAGTTGTTAACCACCTCCCTACATTGGCAGTTGAATCTTGCCAAATGCTCAAGAGTAGACATGCTCCCTTCTCTTGAGAAGACAGTAAAGTCAGGGATCTTATATCCTCGAGAGAACAAGTAGTCCCTGTCAACATAGTCAGGGTACGACTTACTATAAAGGGGTCTATTGACTTTTGAGGCCTGGCCCATACATTTGCTCAATAGAGGCAACTAATTGGTCTTAGAGGGGTAGGTTTGGCACATGATTATGTGACTAGCACTTCCCCCCAAAGGGCTTAGGATCTCAAGAGGGATCTGTAGGATACTCCTGGTTCTCCCATAACAATCGGATGTGGAAACGAATGTTGTCCTACAGATGCAGGATAGTAGCTTCCTTCGTCATTTTGGCCAATTGTTTGATTAGCCACAGAGTATGGACCCATAGATTCTTGGATCTATGGCATGCTTAAAGGCACACCTACGTTAACAGGATGCTAGGCCAACCTAGCCTATTCAATCACTTATGTCTGATCTTAAGGACGTGGGAAGTTAGATTTGTTGGGGAAAATAATAAAATTTTGTTGAAAAATAAATTATGATGCCAACTATTGGGTTCACAGTTCTTAGCTATGGTCACAATAATAGGTACCTATTAGAGCACTTAGAGTCGGAGACTCTTCTGTCTACCTAAGCCCTTGGTCGGAGAGTCACGCGTCGTGACACCTCACGTGTGAGAGCTCTCAGGAATAGGTTTACATCTGTAAACCCTTTGCCCTAATGCTGGTTGTTGGGACGAATTTTAAAATTTCTCCTTAATTTTATAAAGTTTACGCAGTGGAACGGCTTTACAATTTATAATATAAATCTAGGATTGATATAAAATTCCTAATTTTAAATCTACATATTTAAATTCATAATTTAAATCTACATGCCTCTTACTCTAATACATTCATAACAATACTTAAACTCAAACAGACATAATAATAGATACTATAAATAAATAGAAAAGCGAAAACTAAAAGAAGAAGGAAAGAAGAACATACCTGGAATTGCTTCAATTATAAAGAATACCAAGACAATCTAGACCCCGCGATCTTCTACGCAATGACCTCAAACTGCACGAAGGGTTGGCTCAGAAAAATATTAAACTGAGGAAAGAAAATTTTCAGCGGAAAAATTTATGCCCAATGAGCTCTTCGAAACTATTTTCAGAAACCCTAAAACTTGTTTCAAAACTGAATGCCAAACCTCAGAATAAGCACCTCTATTTATAGGAGTATACCGAAGCGAAAAAATCCAATTTTTCGATATGGGATTGCCCAGTTAAAAACAAAACGCATCATTTCATAGCCAAAAAGAGGAACTCGTCGTTTCAAACCTAGCTCAAATCGTGCATTTATTTAATTCAAAACGCGTGACATGTGGTAGCATCCCATTGGTCCGTGCCTATACACGTGGATTGCCCAGGGCATGACCAAGCGCGCGACAGATCCGAAGCACACGGATTGCCCCTATTTTAAATGGAATTTTGATTTTTTTTTTTTTTGTGCTTTGTTCCCCATATGTAAAAAATTCATCTTATGAATTTTAATTTCCTAAAATTATTTTATTTTATAATTTTTAATTTTATTCATCTTATGAATAATGTTTGGCAAAATTAACTTTACCCATCTCATGGATAAATAATTCATCTCATGAATTATTTAATATTTTTTCGATGGCAATTAAAATACAGAGGCTTGCGTAAGAACCTCGGCGACAATTCAAATCTAGCTCCAAATGGGTTAAATTAATCATCTCATAAAATAATTTAATTACCATTTAATGAGACTTAATTCCACTAAATAAATCTCATTACACTCCAGACTTAAATTATTTATTCGATATCTCTCTAATAGACTGTATTGATGACAAAAACCCCTCCATTAGATGTCCATGACAAAGGATAAATATAACCACTACCATTATCCTTCTCACGGCTTCTCCATCAGTTACCAACTCGCCCTTTACTGAATAATTCATTTATACTGGAACATATTCACAGTATAAATTCCAAATGTCAAACACTTGGAATACTTTGGCCAAAGATTCCAAACTATTCAAATATTTGCGAATAAACAAAAGGGATATCTATATCTCATAAGAGACTGTAGATTCCCTTTTGAGTATTTGATCTTTGTCACACTTCACTCCGCTACCTCGTGTACATGGGATTTCAGTTATTCATTTGGACCTTACTTATAGTATACCAAAGTAACTAACGCTTCATGCACAAGTCCAGAATACGCTAAGGATTTAGAGTCGTCATTCAAATAGTGCAACATGGATCACTCATCTCCAATAGTAGTTTAGAAATAAGTAATTCACGTGGTCCAACTTAGTGTTTCAATCTTATTAAACACACTAACCTGACAATTTTGGATCTCCATCCACATGACCTAGACAAGTCATCTAAAGTGTTACGTTATAGTCTTAACATACAACTGGTCTAAACTTGTCTCCAATTACTAGTCTTTCAAACAACAATCCATACCATTTGTTCCAAGTCTATCTGTGGCTTAGTCTCATAAACCACTTAGAACAAACATGTAAATTTTAGTCTGAAGACTTCATCCATCTCATGGATGTTTCCAAAAAGAAAATCACATGCAGTATAAATGCTCGCTTACACAAATTTAACTAGGAAATGACTGGGACTTCAATCTTATTTATAAATTAGAATAATATATCCAAAATAAATCTGAATTTCAGGATACTGCTCCTAACAATCTCTCCCTTGTCCCAAATCCAATTTATGATAGAGTCCACACTCACCTCTTTTAAGTTTGAACCAAAGGTTTACTGAGCCTAACCCTTAGTGAGCACAATTACTGTATTGTGAAGTCAGCAGTACAATGCTGCTTGACATTTCTCTCACTATTGGCTCCCATTCCAAGGGTAAAGACATGCTTAGACATCCAACGTTTATCATTTTAATCTGACTGGATGTCTTAAATTAGTATAGCCAACTGGAACCAGCTCGTCACTTTGAAAAATTAGCATAGGATCTCTAGTTCTTCTTAAGAACTAGAAAAAACTCTTCAATGCCACCTAGTCCATTGGAACTAGGTTAGACTAACACTTGCTTACTATACCATAGCATAGCAGACATCAAGTCTTGTGCACAACATGGCATACCTGAGGCTCCCACTACCAAAGCATATGGAATATTTCTTAATTGCTCCTCCTCTTGAGGTGTCATAGAACACTAATCAAAAGAGAGAGGGACTCCATGCTATTCCTTGACAACGTCTTGTCAATATAAGTGGCTAGAGAGAGATTCAACATCCTACTCTTACGACCTTACAGAAGCTTAATCCTAAAGGTAGAGTTGGCTTCTCCCATGTCCTTCATATTGAGCTTTCACACCCCAACATTATTCTTAATGAGTAGTATATCGTTGACATATAACACTAAGAAAGTCACTACTTTCTCGTAATGTCATTTATACACGCATGGTTCGAGCAACTGATTGCACAAAACTAGAAGATCTAATTGCTTCATTGTGGCTAAAAGGATCAGATTCAATGCCACGATCAACCACTGAGTCTCCTGTTATGAACCTGTCAGGTGTTCTGACAATCCTCCCACCACACTTAAGCCCTCGTGTACCTGGAACATTCTCGTTCCTATTAGTAGGTGCATTTAATGCATCCACTATATCTTGAGTTGTGTCTAGCTGTTCAGAGTGTCATTTTCTTTAATACTGTTTTGTTTTTGTTTTTGTAGCTTACTTGCAAAATTCTTCTCTAAGTATTTTGTATTGTATTTAAAAAAAATTTTAAATCAAAAACTGTAGAAAAGACCGTCCTTGTTCCTTCTATCTACAATACCATTCTGCCGCGGTGTACCCAGAGCAAAAAGCTGAGATCTTATCTCATTTGCAGTTAGGAAACTCACCAGAAAAATATTCACCACTTCGATTTGATCGAAGTAACTTGTTTACCTAATAGCTTTTAAAATTCAACTTTCTACTTTTTGAATATTTCTAAAAATGTCCGACTTATGTCTCATCAGGTAAACATATCCAAGCATTGAGTAATTATCACTAAACGTTTTTAAATACTCATACCCACCTCTTGCCTGAGTGTGTATCGGTCCACATATATCTAAGTGAATCAGCTTAAGCAAGCCACCAACCTTGTTGCCTTTACTCTTAAAGACAGACTTGGTTATCTTTCTTTCTATGCAGGATTTGCAGACTGATAATGACCTTAAGTCCAAAGCCTCTATCAATCCATCTTTTACCAGTCTTTGAATCATGTTCGAATCAATGTGACCCAAATGTTGGTGCCTTGTGTAGGCATTATCACTTTCAGGGTGTTCTCTTTTAGATGATTGAAAAAGTGAACTTATGTTAGATTTATTTAAACAATTACCAGAGTTTTGATAAGGAAATAACATGAATAAATAATTTATTCATGTATATGTACAAATAAACAATATATTTCTCATATTAAAATTTTTATTATCAAAATCAACTGAATAACAATTATCCTTTAACCGAAATACAGAAATCAAATTCCAGTACAGTGAATGTTTAAATAATCAATCCTTTAAAACAAAACTCTATCACTGAAGTTTAAGTTAACATCTCCTACACTTAAGACCGCTATTATTGTACTGTCCCTGACCATTAGGTATAACACCCATCGTATAGCCTTTAGCCTAGCCTAAGCTCCTATAATATATTACAGATATAGTCAGTTGAACCTGAGTCCACCCACCAGGAAACTGATGGACTCTCAACTGCGCATGACTCAGCTAAGTGAGATATCAACATACCATCACCAGATAGCTTAGCAGTCTTTGTAGGAAGAGTAGCTATATACTTAGTGCAGTTTCTCCTCCAGTGGCCTAGTTTTCTTGCAAAAGAAACACTTTTCTTTTGTTGACTTCCTTATGGACTTGGTTGCAACAATAGCAACCTTACCTTTTCCTTTCTTTCTAGTAGGTCCCTTGTGAGTAATAACCAAATCTAACTTATTTTTCAAGGTAAAGTAATTTGATTCAGTGAGTACATTATGTATTTAAAATCAAGCAAAGTTTGCCAGCCATATCTATATAAAATACTGTATACACAAACATTTGTGTAACTGTCTAACAAGAGTCACGTATAATGTAATGATATATATTCTTTCAATTTAGCATACACAATAAGTCAGATATCCACCAAACTTTACTATCATGCATACAATGATGACCCAAACACACCACTTGTTACTCGCCTGCAGGGGGGTTGTACGAAGCTAGTTCAGGTGAGAACTATTCTCAATTAACCTGTTTTCTTGTAACTCTTACTAAACATGATTAACTCACCGCTTTACCTTAGTCTCTAACATTTACATAACAGAGTTCCTCGGGGAGGCTAATGCACCACCCTAGTCAAGTGTAAAGCATTACCTAAACTTCCATACAAATACACGAAATACTCCACGGCAACGTGGTTGCATCGCTTCTTTGCACTTCAGTTTATCCCAACAAAAGTCTAACCCTGTAATCTGCAAACCGACATTCTACGCAGGGAGGTCTATCAATCTACTATACTGCTAGACCAGTAATGGAGACCGTGAGGTTACAACAATTAAAACCTCACTCCCACTTGATTTTTATAACCAGTGGTTTTTAATTAACTTGCATTTACAACCTGGATTATCTCATAATTCCCTTTAGAATTTCATTCTAAATTTATTCAATAAAATTAATTAATTAACTTTAATTAAAACAATACCAATATCTAATTTAGATTATCACATAACCTACTTTTAAAAATCTAATTCCAAAATTAAATAAAAAATAATTTTATTTAAAACTAATAGCAATTTTGTACTTAGACTATCCCATAGTCTATTTTTAGAATCTCATTTTAAGATTAAACAAGCTTAGACTATCCAATAGTCTAGTTCAGAATCTTATTCTAAAATTTAATTAATAAAATTTAACATTTATTTTAAAAATAAAGTTAACTTAGACTATCATATAGTCTGTTTCAGAATCTTATTCTAAAATAATTTAAAATAACTTTTATTTAAAATAATATTGATTCACAACTTAGATTATCTTATAATCTCAATCTAAAAGAAAATTAATTAATAAAATAATTAATTAATGATTATTATATAAATTAGTAAATAAAATTAAAAATAATTTAATTCCTGACGCTGATGTCAGCCTGACGCGTGCTGGCGTCAGCAGCTGATGCGTCAGTTTTTTTAATTAAAATATTTAATTTTAAAATCAATTGAATCTAATCATGACATCAATTTTGTCCGATTTCATAAATCATGACTGAGAACATACAATCTCATTATATAAACAACATAATCACAAATTTATGGGTTGTTCTCAGTTAACGATTAATTTATTAATGATTTAAATAATTTAAATCATTACCTTCAAACAATCAAATTAACTTTTAATTAATTAACGATTTAAACAATTCAGATCGTTACCTTATATAATCTTAATTAACAATTAATTTATTAATGACTTAAATAATTTAAATCATTACTTTAAGCAATCGGATTAACTATAAATTCATTAACGATTTAAACAATTTAAATCGTTACTTTAAAACAATCTAATTAACAATTAATAACATTAATAATTTAAACAATTTAAATTACTAATTCAAACAAGTTTTTCCTTCTTTAATAAAATCTCTATTTTATTAAATCGTAAATCTATTTATTATCAATTTTATTATACCTATTTATGTATATTATGAATTTAATCAGAGGCTGGCTCGAATTCCAATTGTTGGGAAAAATAATAAAATTTTTTTGGAAAATAAACTATGATGCCGACTATTGGGTTCACAGTTCTCAACTATAGTCACAACAATAGGCACCTATTAGAGTACTTAGAGTAGGAGACTCTTCTCTCTACCTATCCCCCCGGTCGGAGAGTCACGCTTCGTGACACCTTACGTGCGAGAGTTCCCGGGAATAAGTTTACCTCTATAAACCCTTTGCCCTAATACCAATTGTTAGGACAAATTTTAAAAATTCTCCTTAATTTTATAAAGTTTACACAGTGGAACGAGTTTAGAATTCATAATTCCAAACCTAGGGTTGATTTAAAATTCCTAACTTTAAATCTACAGATTAAATTCATATTTAAATCTACAAATCTAAATTCTTAATTTAAATCTACAAGCTTTTTACTTTAATACATTCATAACAATATTAAAACTCAAAAAGGCATAATAACAGCTACTGTAAATAAATAGGAAAGTGAAAACTGAAAGGAGGAAAGAAGAACATACCTAGAATTGCTCCAATTATAAAGAACATCAAGAAAATCGAGACCCCGCAATCTTCTATGCAATGACCTCAAACTGCCCAGAGGGTGGGCTTCGAAAATATTAAATCGAGGAAAGAAAAATTTCAACGGAAAATTTTCTCTCCAATTAGGTCTCCGAAACTATTTCCAGAAATCCTAAAACTTGTTTCAGAATTGAATGTTAAACCTCGAAATAAGCACCTCTACTTATAAAAGTATACTGGAGCAAAAAAAATCCAATTTTTTCGATGTGGGATTGCCCAGTTAAAAACAAAATGCATCATTTCATAGCTAAAAAGAGGTAAAACGCGTAGTTTTAAACCCAGTGCATCGCGCGTTTATTTAACTCAAAATGCGTGACACGTTGCAGCGTCCCATTAGTCCGCACCTGTGCATGTGGATTGCCAATGGCACGACCCAGAGTGTGACACGTGTTGCGCGCTAGTTCGTCAGATCCAAAGATCGCCACTGTTTTAAACGCGATTTTGATTTTTTTTTTTTTTGTTTTTCTTTGTTTCCCACATGTAAAAAATTAATCTTATGAATTTTAATTTCACAAAATTATTTTATTTTATAATTTTAAATTTTATTCATCTTATGAATAATGTTTGGCAAAATTAACTTTACCCATCTCATGGATAAATAATTCATTTCATGAATTCTTTAATATTTTTCCGATGACAATTAAAATACAGAGGTTTGTGTAGGGACCTTAGTGACAATTTAAATCTAGCTCCAAATGGGTTAAACTAATCATCTCATGAAATAATTTAATTACCATTTAATGAAACTTAATTCTATTTAATAAATCTCATTGCACACCAAACTTAAATTATTTATTCGATATTTTCCTAATAGACTGTATTGATGACAACAATCTCTCCACTAGATGTCCATGACAAAGGATAAATATAACCACTGCCATTATCCTTCTCACAGCTTCTCCATTAGCTACCGACTCGCCTTTTACTGAATAATTCATTTATACTTGAACATATTCATAGTATAAATTGCAAATGTCTAACACTTGGAATACTTTGGCCAAAAATTCCGAACTATTCAAATATTTGCGAATCAATTAAGGGGACATCTGTATCTCATAAGATACTGTAGATTCCCTATCGAGTACCTATTCCTTGTCACACTTCATGCCGCTACCTAGTGTACTTGGGATTTCAGTCATTCATTTAGACCTTGCTTACAGTATACCAAAGTAACTAACACTCCATGCACAAGTCCAGAATACCCTCGAGTCGTCGTTCAAACAGTATAATATGAATCACTCATCTCTGATAGTAGTATATAAATAAGTAATCCACATGGTCCAACCCAGTGTGTCATTCTTATTAAACACACTAACCTAATACCTTTGGATCTCCATCCACATGACCAAGACAAGTCAACTAAAGTGTCACATTATAGTCTTAACATACAAGTGGTCCAAACTTGTCTTCGACTACAAGTCTTTCAAACAACAATCCATACCATTTGTTCCGAGTCTATCTGTGGCTTAGTCTCATAAAATACTTAGAACAAACATATAAATTGTAGTCTGAGGAGGACTATACCTATCTCATGGATGTTTTCAAAAAGAAAATCACATGCAATATAAATGCTCGCATACACAAATTTAACTAGGAAACGACTAGGACTTTTATCTTATTTATTAATTAAAATAATATATCCAGAATAAATCTGGATTTTAGGACACTGTTCCTAACAAGATTACCCGGCAATCTTATATGTAGAAGGAGGCTTAGGAGGAGGACATTGATCCCCATTGTTGGGAATTTGTCCCTGCACACCAGCTCTGAGGCTCTAGTTAGGCCCCGAGACAGCCTCTCCAACATGTGTAGGGTATGAATGGTTTTGTCCCCCAGTCTCAAGGATAGGCATGACTTGAACATTGGCATTGAGGTCCCTTGAAGAGGGAATGGGCTTATTTTGGTGGGGCTTTCCTCTTGTGAGCCACCTATTATTACCCCTATAGGGAATGGACCCATTTTGGAGGGGTTTTCTTCTAGTAAGTTACCTACTTCTCGTACTAAGGGAAATGACCCGTTTTGGAGGGGCTTTCCTCTAGTGCACCATCCCTCTACGGAATGGGCCCATTTTGGCGGGGCTTCGCTTTAAGGATTTTGGGGCATGCATGGTGTTTGGGAGTGGGATTGAGTTTGGGTCCATGCCGTCACATTTCGAGGTTGGGCCTGGGCCCTTTGGGCCGCATATGCTAGGAGAGACTAAGGATGTTGGGATGTGCGCTAGGGAGGAAGATGTTACGCATGGTAGGGAGGAGGTTATTTCTCCAGACACACGTACTATCCTTTCTGCTTCTGGATCGGTTTTACTTCCCTATAGAACCTTTGCTGACTTTGTACACATTTCCTCTCCTTTGAGTAACGCTCGGGTTTCAGATTCCACTGATATTCCTCATGAGTTGGAGGAGGCTCAAGATACCATTCTTGGGGTTACCACCCCTATTCCTTGTACTTTGAACTAGTCGGCCAGTGTGCCGAGCCTTGATGTGTCAAACCGGTTTGAGAGCTTGTCGGACGCTTCCACTTCCTTTGTGTCGAGGTCCCCGTGTTTGTCCCTTATTGTAGGTGCCTTACTCGTGCGGCTTCACGACGTGGGGGTCGCATTGCCTCCTAGTTGGTTTTATCATGGTGATCGGCTGTTGGAATATTAGGGGTCTAAATAACCCTGATTCTTCTCGTGCTGTTCGCGATTGGATGTCTTCCAATCAATTATCTGTCATTGGTTTGGTTGAGACCAAAACAAAACCTTTTGATGTAGAGGCAGTGATTACTTGTTTTGTTGATGGATGGAGATTTCTTTTTAGTGGGGTTTGCCCCTCTTGGTGCCGCATTAGTGTTGCTTGGGACTCGGGTGTTCATAGAGTTGATTTGGTTCAGGGATTTGATCAGTTCCTTGCTTGTTATGTTTTGATCTATCTAGAGTTGTGGGCTTTCTTACCACATTTATTACGACTTTAACGAGCCCGGGTCTCGTTGGGTATTATACGACCGCCCCTGGAGTGTTAGCTCTAGTATATTGGGTGAGCTTTGGATCCTTCCCGGGGATTTCAATGCCATCCTTAGTCTGTCCGATAGATGCAGTGGCCAAGAAAGCTGGCCTGGTCATATGGACGATTTTCAGAAGTGTGCTATCGAGGCTGAGCTTATGCCTATTCCTTCTTTTGGACTTCATTTTACATGGTCCAAAGATGCTGAGGATGACAGATTGATCCTAAGCGACTGGATTGGCGCCTTGTCAGTGAGGGTTGGCTTCGGGACATTCCTGTTGCTTCCGCTGAGTTCCTTGCTCACTGTCTTGCTTCAAATCATAGAGCCATTGTTGTGAGAGGGCTTAGGGAACGTCATGCCAGGCGACTTCCATTCAAGTTTTTCAACTTCTGGGCCGATCATGAGGACTTCCTCCTACCATTAGCTGAGTCTGGGACACGTGTTGAGGGTATTCCTATTTATCAACTCACTTAGAAGCTGAAGTTGCTGAAGGATGAGTTGAAGGCTCTCAACACCTGACATTATAGCCATATTTCGGCCAGAGTCGAGGTGGCCTGTGATGCGTGGGCCATGGGTCAGAGGGCTTTAGACGAGGGCCCTGAGAGTCCTACCCTTCGTTTGGAGGAGCGTCGTCTATTATGTGAGTATTCAAACTTATGTCAGGATGAGGAGGCTTTCTATTGTTAGAAGTCGCGTATTCAGTGGCTTTCACTGGGAGATCAGAGCACTCGGTTCTTCCATCGGTTTGTTCTCCATGGGTAAGCTCGGAACTGAATTTCGTCGACTGTTGTTCCTGATGGTGTGAGGACTTATGATTCGCAGTTGATCTCTAGTGCGGGGGTTACTTTCTTCCGGGAGCTGTTGACTGAGCCTAGAGGTTCGTCGACTGAGCGTGTTTCAGACCTTTTTGAGGCATGCATTTCTAAGGATCAGGCATGCCCGCTAATCTCCCTGATCTTTGCTGTCGAGGTTTGCGATGCTCTTTTCTCTATTGTGATGATAAGGCCCCGGGACCTGATGGTTACACTTCCCTCCTTTTTAAGAGGGCTTAGGAGGTGGTGGGGGGAGCATTTATCAGGGCCGGTCATTCTTTCTTCATTTCAAGGTGGATGCTTGGTGCCTTGAATACCACTAGGATTTATCTCATTCCTAAAGTGGAGACTTCCTCCACTTTGACGATTTCCACCCTATCTCCTGTTGCAATGTGATCTATAAGTGTATCATTAAGATCCTTGCAAACATGCTGAAGGGTGTCCTTCCTAGGCTGATTGATGATGCTCAAACCGCTTTTGTCCTAGGTGGTCTGATTTCTGATAGCATCCTATTAACACAGGAGTTGATGCGCGATTATCACCTTCAGGTCTCACATTGTTGTGCCCTGAAGGTTGATATCCACAAAGCTTTTGAAAAGGTCCATTGGGATTTTATTCTAGCCGGTATGAGTATGGGGATTTCCGAGATCATGGTTGGCTGGGTCTGTGAGTGCCTCTCTATAGCCTGCTTTTCTGTCGCCATCAATGGTGAACTTGAGGGTTTCTTCCACTCCAGTCGAGGTGTCCGTTGAGGTGACACACCCTCTCCTTATTTGTTTGTCATTGCTATGAATGGTCTCTAAGATTTACTTTGCCATGCTATCGATGACCCGCGTTTTCATTATCATCCAGGCTGCCATTGCACTGGGTTGACTCATTTATGCTTTGCTGATGGCCTGATGATCTTTCGTTGGGCTGATTTGGACAGTTCGCAGTGGTTCGTGAGGCTTTAGATCACTTTGCTGTTCTCTTGGGGCTCTCCTCGAACACAGCAAAGAGCTCTATCTTTCTGGGAAGAGGTGATTCTAGGATTCAATCTCGGGCAGTGCCGATTCGGTATCTAGGAGTGCCACTCATTACTTCTCGGCTACAGTATGTCGACTGCAAGCCGCTTATGGATCAAATGTTCTCCCCTATTAGGCTATGGAAATCTCGTTCTTTGTCATACGCTGGCTGCCGGCAGCTCATTTGGTCTATCCTTTTACTATTCAGGTCTACTAGTCATCGATCTTCATGCTTCCGAAGACAATGATTAGGAAGATTGAGTTGACTTTAGCGATGTTCCTTCGGCGAGGCTATTTGCTGACCCTTGGGGGGGGGGGGGGGGGGTGAAGGTAGCTTGGAGGCATCTATGCTATCCTCGATGAGAGGGAGGTCTAGGACACCATCATCTTGCTGAGTCGAACCAGGCTTGGATTATGAAGCACATTTGGTTTCTTCTTTCTGATCCTTCCTCACTCTGGCTGCGCTGGGTTCATCTGAACGGGCTTTGAGGGAGGAGCTCCTAGATGGTTGAGGCGACAAGTTCGACTTCGTGTTGCTGGCGTTAGATTCTATCAGTCTGTCACTTGTGATCTGGTGCGATCTATCACTTTATAGGCAATGGCCTTGACACTGCCCTATGGACTGATTATTGGCTGCCGCGCGGCCGTCTTTTGGAGCGCTTCCCTTCTCGACTACTCACCTCTTCTGGACTTTTGTGGGATTCTCGGGTCTCAGCCATTATTGAGGGTGATCAATGGAGATTTCCACAGGGTTGTCCGGAGCTAAGACCCACCTGGGACATAATTGACTTCAGCCCTCGGGTTGGTGTGGCGGATTCCATCCAGTGGTTGGGTGACCCTTCGGGGAAATTCACCACCAAGTCCACTTGGGAGATGTTGCGGAGTAAGAGAGAGAAGGGCAATATTCATCACCTTATGTGGTTTTAGATGCATATTCCGAGGCACTCCTTCCTTCTATGGCTCGCTTCTGTAAAGCGGCTTTGGACTCGGGATCGACGTCTACCCTTAAGAGCACTAATAGTTCAGAGCTTGTGTTCTCTGCAGTTCTGCTGATGAGACTCATGAGCACCTTTTCTTTGCTTGTGCCTTTTCTACCTTGGTCTGGAGATCCGTCATTCTGAGAACATCTATTGCTTGGCCTACCTTTCTTTGGGACGATCTCATTACTTTGGCTGCTGGGTGAGAGATGGCAGTATCATAGCTCGACTATGCCTCTCTGCGACCGTGTACAGTCTCTGGTATGAACGCAACCTTCGGGTATAGCGTTCTCAGTCCAGATTAGTTGCGGCTTTGCGAGAGGAGATTACAAGCTTGGTCAGGAGCCGTTTACTAGCTGCTCCTTCATTCAGAGGAGCTCATCGCCATGCTTCCTTGCTTTGGCAATGGGGCTTTGAGTATTAGTTCTTCTTTTTTCCATTAGTTTTCTTTGGTTGCTTATTGTATGGACTTTCTCTGAATTATGTTTGATGTTGTTTCATCTTTGTAGGCTTTAGCTGTGTCCTGGGGTAGCCCCTTGGAGCTATACTATATTTCTTTCATCTATATATTTTGCTGAATTACCAAAAAAAAAAAAAAAAAAGCACATTGAGGTCCCTTGAAGCCAAGGTATACCCATGATTCAAAGGGCCAGCAGCCCCATAGGTTGCACCATCATTCCTATGGATGGAGTCCAAGTGGATGGAACTTGAGTTAGCCATAGTTGGGTTCCTCGTTCCTTTAGGGACGGTTTTAGCAACCTGAGTTAGTGGCATCCATAAGCTCGAAGGAACATCAAGAAGGTACCAAGTAGGAACTGAGGGAGGAAGAACATACCTTAACTACCCAATGTTCTCTCTAACAGCTTGAACTAAGCCATTATAAGTCACACCCTACCTAACCAAGATGGTCTGGACTTCAATTACTGTCTGCCTTACCTCCTCCTTAGCTATAAGCGTAGCGATGGAAGATAGGGTTGAGTTCTTTTTAATCAAGACTCTATCAGTTTCTTATGAAGCCTCTCTTTCATTGCGGTTCCAATGTTATTTTTAATGGCTCTCATTGCGGTTAAATTTATACGTTCGCTGTTAGAGTACGCTTAGTCTCAGCATGTTGCTTTTCATGGAGCCTTTGATCAACGAGTTCCATCTAGCATTTGAGCATGGCCATGAAACTCTTTCGACAAAAGCCATCAAGCCCAATACGCTCGTCTTCGGAGATTTCATCATCACCTCCGCTTTCCTTATTATGGTTATGACTTGTTTCATCATCTCACGACAAGGGGCTTTGCTCTGAGGGCACTTGACTGGGGACCCCTTAAGGGCCAACCCTTCGGGTTCCTTGAGTTCAAAAGTACTGTATCTTCTAGTTCTGATCATTAAAGAATGTCCGAGACTACATTTTGACAATCCACAATGGGGTTTAAGACAACTACGTCCTGTGATAAGTCTCCCACTGTGGTTGACAAAAGGCGTATTTACTTTTTTTTGTTTGCTTAGTGCGTATGTGGTCGCTGTAGATATAAAATAAAACAAACATGCAAAAAGGGGCTCGTGGCGATATGGAAACGTGCCTAAATTCTGAACTAGATGTGTCTGACCTCAACTAATCACCTTTTCGAGGAAAAGGGATGGTACTTTTGGTGAATTCGACTTCGATTTGTAACTTATGTGGATTCTAATTCTGTTCCAATTAAGGAGACTTTTTTTATGTTTTTGTGATTTTTTTTTAATATATGATTGACAGAAAATAAAAGGATATGGATCTGGCTCTAGTGGTAATTAGGATGATAGAGCAAAGCCCACATACATCTTTCCTTGAACACTTAAAATCTAGGAACTGGGGTGGAGATAAATTTAAGAGCTCAGCAGTCCACATACAAGCCTGAGTCAATTAGATTTTGAGGCATGGCACCCTTGGCTTGTAATAACTCGAATGAGTTAGAGTTTGATAAGATTAAGATGGAGCAAACCGTATTTGGTTTACAGGATGAGGACTCATGCAAAGCCCTTAAAGCAATAACTCAAACCTAAGTTCACCTAACATATTAAGCAGTGACACCAATGTTAAGACTAATGCAATCAAGGTCAAGCCTTGGCCATCAAAGCCTTAAACAAATGCCTTAACTCTCAACTTGTCAATTGTGGGAATAGATTAAAATAGAAAGTTCATACCTACATCCCAAAAAAATTTATTTCTTTGAAGAAAGCAAGTACAAGAGTAATCTACGCTAACCTAAGCTAAGTTTCGCTACTTCTTGGTAGAAAGTATAAGTGTGTTGCAAAAAAAAACTTGAAGAAGTTTGAATGAGTGGTGCTGGACCCTTTACAACTACAATAGTGTCTTTTATTTATAGAAAAAGGAAATAATTGTTGCATCCTATTCTCCCGGCATTTCCTTCCCACTTCTGCCTCAATGCTTCTTTGGAACACTAAATGGGCCCTGATCGTGCCCTTGAATTAGTGATTGCAATTGCATTCGAATCCATCGTGTATCCATCTAGCCCAATTTGTTTTTGATGGACTTGGATTTAGATGTTGATAAATGGATTTTGGATCTGGTCGGATTTGGATGACATCAAACCTAACCCAAACCAGACCCAAATCCAACCCGAAATTATATTTAATGTAGACAAAATTTTAAAATTACTAAATTTTAAGTCTTTAGTTGTCAAACGGTATTCCAACATCTTTTTCTTTATAGTGCCAACATTTTGAAGTTTGTTTCGGCACTGTAATATTTTTTATAGAACCATGATATAACACATTTATGTATAAAGATTACTTATTAAGAGATATCTAAATGATTGCCTAATATTATATGTATAAACATTAAATGAAAAAGAAAAAAGATAGCAATTTGTCCAAATATTAGTTTTAGAGGTTTCATTATTACATAATTATTGCTAATATATTAATATTAGATTATAATATTACAATTTATTCTATAATTTAAATGGGGTTATGGGTTTGAGCCAAATATCCATTCCACCTGACGGATTTAGATTTGGATAGAAATTTTATTGAATAAAAAGGCTTTTTTTGGATCTAGGTTGGGTCGGGTTTTTTCTGGGTCAAATCTGGATGGAGGCAAACCTGACCCATTGCCATCTCTACCTGGAATTGTGTACTCGAGCGTCTTTCTAACAACCGTATAAATCGTTGAAGTCCCTTTTAGACGTCCCATGTTATTTTAGATAAACTTGTGGCCCATGCATTTGGAAATGCGCGAGTAACTGTCACGAGCTTCAAAACCATCTATCTTGCAACATTCTGGGTAGGGATGGAAATGGGTTGGGTTTGGGTCGGGTTCTTCTTCATCCAGAACCAACCCAAAAAAACCAAACCCAACCCAAATTCAAAAAAAAAACCCATTTATTCTATAAAATTTATATCCAAATCCAAAGTCCATTGGATGGAATGGGTATCCAACTCAAATCCATAACCTATATAAATTATGGAATAAGTTATAATATTACAATCTAATATTAATATATATAACAATAACAATGCAATAATAATAACTCAAAGCTAATATTTAGACAAATCGCTATATTTTGAACAATTGATTGTATTTGCAATTACTCTTGTATTGTTTGGTTTTAACAGTCACCTAATAGTTTTGCTATTTAACACCATTAAGAACAATTTTAGTATTTAACACCGTTGAGAACGGGAACACCAGTGACACAGTAACGGGAACACCTAGGCGAGAACACCTTCTACACGACTTACCAAAGCTATCCGGGCTTACCAACGCTACACTTCCGGCTTACCAATGCTCCTAATAAGTGCCTTAATAGCAAACCGTTCCTAATAAGTGCTTAACAATATTTCCGTAAATTACTATTGAAAACACCTTGAACTTAGCTCTGATACCAGGAAGGGGGCAGGATCAGCTGACGCAGACAGAAGAAGATGAGAAAGATGGAATTTATTAATTGAAAAATTAAAACATAGGTTGAGTACAAAAGAGCAATTGAAACTACAAACATAAAATTGAAATACATATGAAACTTACAAATTGAATATAGTGGAGTACAACACTTGAAAATAAACTTACAAAGAAAAATTTTGCTCTAGTACTTCTCTCTTGTATTCTGTTGGCAATTTTTGTTCTGCCTTGAACGAAGCTGGGACACTCCCCCTTTATAGGAGAAGCAGCACCCCAGACTTCAAATGAGATCCGTGACCCCGGAATTAAAATGCGAATTTTGAAATCCGAACAGTAACCGTTAGTAATTTTGAGTCTTGAATTGCAACACATGTCTTCCATCTTCATTTGTTATTATTGAGCAGTTATGTGCATCTTTTGAATTTTGCTTCCGTCCTTTATTGAATTATTGAGCCATACGGCGCAGCTTTTGTTTTCTCCCTTTGTCCTGTATTAAATTAGTCTTGTAAACTTGAATCATCAGAACCAATTGAATAGATTACTTTGACTGGAATTGACTTCTTCATCATCATCTTCAGAGGAAGAATTCTGGATTTGTTGAAGGAGCTGAGTAAGGAGTTCTTTTGAAATTTTTAATTTGGATTTTGTGGAAGAGCTTGTTGGTGAGGCCTTTTGAGGATGAGATTCAGAAAGGATTTTTAGAATGCCTAGAGAATTATGACTGAGAATTTGAATATTCTTATTTTGTTTTTGAAAAATTTTGATAAGGAATCAATGGTTAAGAAGGGCGTATGTACCGGGCTTCAATATTTTCATTTTTAAGTTTTTCATATTTTTCAAATAAAAAGTTTTGCCTAGTTTAGGTAAGAAAGGGAACTTCAAAAATTTTATTGAAAGATAGGATTTTTTGAGTAAAGTCCTCTGAGGCATGGAAGTTGCCAAAGACATCTTGTTTTTTTGACACTGTAATATCAGGGCTGATAATAACATCAACAATTTCCCTAGCTCTCCAATGTCGAATTTGTTTAGATATGGAATTGTTAGGACATGGCCATGGATCATCTGAAGGGAGGAGAGAACGTCTAATAGGTGAACCGTAAACAAGCATCCTATGTTGAGTAGGGATAGTATAAATATCATAGAATTCTACAACCTTTGATACAATCAGCATTTCAATAGAAATGACACCATCTTGAAAATTCTTTTGAACTACATATTTGAGCTTCCTGCCAAATTGATCGGCTTGGTCAGGTTTTGTAAAAATCAGCTGGAATAGAAATCCATAATCCAAAAGGTTTTGTGCAGTGAGAACAATTTCTTGGCCTTCATGAATGATGGTCATTGGATCATAGATTTCCATTTCAATGCAAACTCACAGAATTAAATAGGTGAGATGGCAAGGGTAATCGTCCCTGTTGTCTAGTGGGTCAAGGCATTTTGAGTTTGTTTACAGTTCGCTGAAAAATGGTAGAAGGCAAACCATTAGTAAGCTAGGCAAGGAATATAAATTCCATTGTTGGATAAGTCTTTGAGAAATTGTTGGATTTTAATTAGGAGTCTATTGTTACAACGTTGAGTGACTAAGGAAATATAGGAAGCAACATCTTGAGGTAAATAGCTAAGGAATTTTTGAGGAAAGAAGAAAATCTTTGGTTTTGTAACATCATAAGTTGATGAAAAGTTACTCCAATTTGGCGTCTTTGTTTGGTAATCAATTTCTTTTTGTAAAATAAGAATTTGATGCCTAAGGTTGATACACTCATCATTTTTTTGTTGTAATTGGGTTTGGAGGGAATCAATATCAGAGACTTGAGTGACTAAGGAAATATGAGCAGCAACATCTTGAGGTAAATAGCTAAGGAATTTTTGAGGAAAGAAGAAAATCCTTGGTTTTGTGACATCATAAGTTGATGAAAAGTTACTCCAATTTGGCGTCTTCGTTGGTAATCAATTTCTTTTTGTAAAACAAGAATTTGATGCCTAAGGTTGATGCACTCATCATTTTTCTGTTGTAATTGGGTTTGGAGGGAATCAATATCAAAGACTTGAGCTTGCTGAAGGGATATATCTTTGGCGATAAGAGAATCATCACTTGGAGTTGGAGGGACGTTAGATTTTGAATCTGATATTGTTAAGTTGGAAAGTAGTGTTGAAATTTTTGAAATATTTTGAAATTCCAAATTAAACATATGAAAATGTTGTTTTAGGTATTTTAGAAAGGTCTTGGGTGTATAATGTTCTTTGAGAACAAAATTATCCCACCATTTGACTTTGAATTTCCTAACCAATGAAAGAGGATAGGGTTGTTTTAAACATTGAGTATGGGCATAGGACCAGCAAAATATCCAAGGAATTTGGAAAATTGAATGAAAATGTAAAATTGAATCTACTGGTTACTCTTGTGAATAGTTTGAAAAAATATCAAGTAAATCTTTTGTTATAACTGGGTAAATATCAATTATGCTTCCAAAGGAATGCCACCATTCCTAAAACCATGTTGGAAATGTTTGAGATTTGTTTATAAATTGGAAGAACCAAGTATGATCAAATGGTTGATAAAGAAAAGCTTTGAACTAAGCTGTCTTGTAATCTTGATAAGTAAAACTTTTTGGAGTAAAGAATTTTGAAAATCGTTTTGGTCTATCGAAACTTTGATCAAAATCTTTGAGGTGTAAAATATTTCTGATTTTGCAACTTGAGAATTGGATTTGTTCATTATTACCCTTGTGATGTTTAATCTGAACAGATCTAGTATCGATTAAATTAAGTTCATAAAATTCACGAGTTTTCTGAATGTCATCAGGAAACCAATGAAATTTTTTTGGAAAAATAGTCTTGACTAGATTTTTGATGTTGTTGAGAGATAGGGGTTCCTTTTGTCTTGTAACTAGTATGTGTTCCATTTGGGGTTTTGTAACATATTGGCTAATTTGAAGTGATTGCTCAAGAGGTTGACTAGGGGATTGTGTTGAGATTTTTTGAGGAGAAAAGTCCTTGATTGTGAGCGTATTTTTTATTGAAGAAGAGTGGGAATGGGATTTGAGAGACATTGCAGAGTCTTCTTAGGATTGAATCTTCCCTTTACCTTTATCTGTCTTCATTTCCTGCAGATAAAAAATCGGAATATTTGTTCGAAGGTAATTCCTAAAACAAGGGGTTTGTGTAAAGTAATTTTGAAAGGAAGTTAAAACTGTTTTTAGTTTTGAAATTGTATTTGGCTGGAGTACAACACTTGAAAATAAAATGACAAAGTAAAATTTTTGCTCTGGTATTTCTCTCTAGTATAGTGTTAGTAACTTTCGCTCTGCCTTGAACGAAGCTGGGACGTCCCCCTTTATAGGCGAAGCAGCACCCCGGACTTCAAATGAGATCCGTGACCCCGAAATTAAAATGGAAATTTTGAAATCCGCACAGCAACCGTTAATAATTTCGAGTCTTGAATTGCAACACATGTCTTCCGTCTTTATTTTAACTACTGAGCAGTACTGTGCATCTTTAGAAATTTGCTTTCGTCTTTTATTGAATTATTGAGCCATACTGTGCAGCTTTTGTCTTTTCCCTTTGTCCTGTATTCAATTAGTCTTGTAAACTTGAATCATCAGAATAGACTGAATGGATCACTTTGACTGGAATTGACTTTTTCATCATCATCTTCGGAGGAAGAATTCTGGATTTGCTGAAGGAGCTAAGTAGGAGTTCTTTTGAAATTTTTTATTTGGATTTTGTGGAAGAGCTTGATGGTGAGGCCTTTTGAGAATGAGATTTAGAAGGGGTTTTTAGAATGCCTGGAGAATTATGACCGAGAATTTGATTGTTCTTATTTTTGTTTTTGAAAGATTTTGATAAGAAATTATTGGTTAAGAAGGGTGAATGTACCAGGCTTCAATATTTTTATTTTTAAGTTTTTCATACTTTTCAAGTAAAAAGTTTTGCCTAGTTTCGATAAGAAAGGGAACTTCAAAAATTTTATTGAAGATAGGATTTTTTGACTAAAGTCCTCTGAGACAAGGAAGTTGTCAAAGACATCCTATTTTTTTGGCACTGTAATATTAGGGCTGATAATAACATCCACAATTTCCCTTGCTCTCCAATGTCAAATTTGTTTTGATACGGAATTGTTAGGACATGGCCATGGATCATCTGAAGGGAGGAGAGAATGTCTAATGGGTGAACCGTAAACAAGCATCCTAAGTTGAGCAGGGATGGTATAAATATCATAGAATTCTACAACCTTTGATTGAATCATCATTTCAATAGAAATGACACTATCTTGAAAATTCTATTGAACTACATATTTGAGATTCCTGCCAACTTGATCGGCTTGGTCAGTTTTTGTAAAAATCATCTGGAATAGGAATCCATAATCCAAAAGTTTTTAAGGCAGTGAGAACAATTTCTTGGCCTTCATGAATGATGGTCATTAGATCATAAATTTACATGTCCATCCAAACTCGCACAATTGAATAGGTGAGATGGCAAGGTCAGTCGCCCCTGTTTTCTAATGAGTTAAGGCATATTTGAGTTTGTTTACAGCCTGTTGGAAAATGGTAGAAGGCAAACCATTGGTAAGTTAGGCCAAGAATATAAATTCCATTGTTGGATAAGTCTTGGAGAAATTGTTGGATTTTAATTAGGAGTCTATTGTTACTGCATTAAGTGACTAAGGCAATATGGCAGCAACATCTTGAGGTAAATAGCTAAGGAATTTTTGAGGAAAGAAGAAAATCCTTGGTTTTGTGAGATCGTAAGTTGATGAAAAGTTACTCCAATTTGGCGTCTTTGTTTGGTAATCAATTACTTTTTGTAAAACAAGAATTTGGCCTAAGCTGATACTCATCAGTTTTCTGTTGTAATTGGGTTCGGAGGGAATCAATATCAGAGGTTTGAGCTTGCTGAAGGGATACATCTTTGGCAGTAAGAGAATCATCACTAGGAGTTAGAGGGACGTTAGATTTTGAATCTGATATTGTTAAGTTCGAAATTAGTGTTGAAAATTTTGAAATATTTTGAAATTCCAAATTAAACATATGAAAATGTTGTTTTAGGTATTTTAGAAAGATCTTGTGGGTGTAATGTTCTTTGGAAACAAAATTATCCCACCATTTGACTTTGAATTCCCTAGCCAATGAAAGTGGATGGTGTTGTTTTAAATATTGAGTATGGGCATAGGACTAGCAAAAGATCCAGGGAATTTGAAAAAATTGAATCTAGTGGTTCATCTTGTGAATAGTTTGAATAAATATCAAGTAAACTTTTGTCATAGCAGGGTAAATATCAATTTTGCTTCCAAAGGAATGCCACCATTCGTAAAACCATGTTGGAAATGTTTGAAATTTGTTTATAATTTGGAAGAACCAAGTATGATCAATTGGTTGATAAAGAAAAGCTTTGAACCAAGCTGTCATGTAATCTTGATAAGTAAAACTTTCTAGAGTAAAGAATTTTTAAAATCGTTTTGGTCTCTAGAAACTTTGATCAAAATCTTTGAGGTGCAAAATATTTTTGATTTTGCAACTTGAGAATTTGATTTGCTCATTATTACCCTTATGATGTTTAATATGAACAAATCCAGTATCGATTAAAATAAGTTTATAAAATTCACGAGTTTTCTAAATGTCATCAAGAAACCAATGAAATTTTTTTGGGAAAATAGTCATGACTAAGTTTTTTATATTGTCGAGTGACAGGGGTTCCTTTTGTCGTGTAACTAATATGAGTTCCATTTGGGGTTTTGTCACATATTGGCTAATTTGCAGTGATTACTCAAGAGGTTGACAAGGGGATTATGTTGAGATTTTTTGAGGAGAAAAGTCAATGATTGTGAGCGTATTTTTTTTTTGGAGAAGAGGGGGAATGGGATTTGAGAGACATTGCATAGTCTTCTGAGGATTGAATCTTCCCTTCACCTTGTCTTCATTTCCTGCAGATAAAAAAATCAGAATGCTTGTCCGAAGGTAATTCCTAGAAGAAGGGTTTTGTATAAAGTAATTTTGAAAGGATGTCAAAACTATTTTTAGTTTTGAAATTGTATTTGGCTTTGCAAATTTATAATAGAGTTTTGAAAAGGGAATTTTGAAATGTAAAAATTTTTGAAATTTTGCTTTTAACCAAAACGTAATGATTTGTTTTGGACTAGAGACAAGTTTTCACAATTTGTCATAATTAGCATTAGGAGGTCTGAGAAGTACTTCTGAGTTTGGTAGAGTTGAACTTGATTCAGATTCTTTAGATTCTTGATTTTTGAGTTGTATCACCTTATGATGATATATTTTTGCAGTTGAATTAAAGACTAAGTTTTTATTTTTTGTATGAGCTAAATTATTAGATAGGCTTTTAGCTTCTATATTCTTTTGAATTTCATAATTATATCTTACATTTTCTAAGGTTGGATTAGATAGATTTATTAATTTGTGTGTGGGTTGTTGATCTTTATTTTGAGTTATAAGCTGATTCTTTTTACAATTTTTCATAAAATGGCCAGGTTTTCTACATCCATGGCAAATTGGAATCCTGTTTGGGTTTTGTTTTGAATGTTGTTTCCTTTTGTTTTTCCTTGAAGGTCGTTTGAAATTATAACCGTTATTTTGAATACAGAGGGAGATTAATTTTCTTTTGGTTGGGATGTTGATGAAGTCCCTTCATTTGAGTCTTCATTTTCTCATTTTGAAATGGTTTGAATCATAGGGCTATTAATTGTTGGATTATCCGTTAATTTGAGCTTTTGAGTGATTCTTTCAATAATATCATCATCAGAACCCAGTGATTTTTTGAGTTTTATTTGTTCTTTATCTTTTTGAGTTAAATTAAAAGATTGGAAAGAGGGTTGTTGAATTCCTTAAAAAAATGGGTTTGTCTGTGATTGTGTAGTTGGAAAGCTTTGTTGAATAGGGTAAATTTGAAGTATTGGTTGAGGGATTGTATAATTTGTATATGTTGGTTGAGGCATTGATTGGACTATTGGAGATTGTTCCAATTTTTGTTTATCCTTGTTATTTCTTATATTGTTGTGTATTGACTTTAATTGTTCGGAAATTATTTTGAGATTTAAAGCTTGAAAATTATTTTGTTCATAAATTTTATTTATATCTTTGATTGTAGGTGTCAAAATCTTCTTTTTCTTCTCTTCCCCCACAAAAAGGAGTAGCGTCCATTTTTCAATTTTGAACATTGATAATTAAATTTTTTTTGGGAAAATGAATAGTGTGGATTATCTGTCCATCCGTTGTTAACCATTTTGGTTGTAGGATTTGTATTAACATTTATAAAATTTTGTATAAAAGGATTTGGTATTTGATTCCTTAATGTGTATGATTTTAACCATTTGAAAATAGAATATTACATTTTAATTGATTTAATTCTTTGTAATAAGTTCCTCTAATTTTAATTGTTGATTCCTTTGTAAAAGTTTGAAAGTACCAATGTCTTTTAATCTAATTGTGATCTGATTCAAATTCATTGCTTAAAAACTCTTAATTTATTGTAAAATCTTTTGTTATAACATTTATTGAAGGAGATCTCATTTGAAAAGTTGTTGGAGAACACGGGTTTGAGAATGATTCATTTTGAAAAATTGGTTCGACAAGAGGAGAGTTAAACCGTATTCCTCTAAACCTGGAAGTAGAAGTATTTTGAAAATCTTCTTCCCTATTATATGGAAAGGATGAAGTTGATTGTGTTGAAATTCAATTTGAGAAGGATGTGAACTAATTGTTTGTTTTCTTGGTTCGAAATTAATGGTAATTTTACCATCAAGCTCTTCAGTGATTTGTTGAACTTGTCTTCTTGCAATATTTCTTGGAGGTTGAGGGTTTTCCATCCTCCAAATTTCTGGAATGGTTATCTCATTCCATTTGAGACATTTTGGGGTATAGGTTGTAACTTGTTCAGCCTGAACCTCAAGAACTAAAGTCTCTCCAGAAGGAGATTGTTTGAGACATTTTGGGTTAAGTTGGCTTCCTAAAAGCCTGAAATAATTTCTGTAAATGAGAACAAAGTTTTGTCTGTTTTCTTTGATATTAATATTTGGTAAATGAATATCTAACATTAAAGTATCCAAAATTGTCGGATCTCGAAGAGCAACTGAAAATTTTGGATAACAATTGAAATAAATTGGTCCATTGTGTAAATTGGTTTGAACAATTGCTAGTAAAGACTCTTCATATTGTAAATATGTTGAATCTCTAAGAGCTAACATAGCCGGTTGGTTATGTTCTGTCCTTGTTAAAGGGTTGACAGCTACTTGACCTAAACCATAGTGTATATAATAATAACTTTTTGCAAAATATTTTTGACTGGATAAATTTGAAAGTAGTTGTATCATTTGGGCTTCTTGATCAATATTCATTGCTTGCTCATGTGTTTTACATGAAAAAGCCATTTTAAAATTGAAAGTACCAATTTGATAAATTAATTCTATATCTTCATTTAGAATGCTCCAGTTAACAAAATCTTTTGGGTTTGTAATTTATTTTGAAACTTCTTTTGAATTAACTATATGTAAACTAGTACTGGGTTGTTTTGAAAACATCTTTCTAAAAGGTCCAACAATTTTGAAACCTGACATGTATACAGCCTCAGTTGTTTGGGTTCAACAGTCACCTAACAGTCTTACTATTTAACACCATTGAGAACAGGTTTACTATTTGACACTGTTGAGAACGGGAATACCAACGACACAGTAACGGGAACGCCTAGCGAGAACACCTTTCACACGGCTTACCAATGCTATCTGGGCTTATCAACGCTACACTACCGGCTTACCAACGCTCCTAATAAGTGCTTTAATAGCAAAGCATTCCTAATAAGTGCTTAACATAATTTTCGTGAAATTACTGTTGAAAACACCTTGAACTTTGCTCTAATACCAGGAAGGGGGCAGGATCGGCGGACACAGGCAGAAGGACAGGCAGAAGAAGATGAGAAAGATGGAATTGATTAATTGACAAGTTTAAACATAGGTTGGGTATAAAAGAGTAATTGAAAATACAATCACAAAATTGAAATACATATGAAACTTACAGATTGAATATAGCCGAAGTACAACACTTGAAAATAAAATTATAAAGTAAAATGTTTGCCCCAGTATTTCTCTCTGGCATTGTGTTGGTAATTTTCGCTCTGCCTTGAACGAAGCTGGGACGTCCCCCTTTATAGGCGAAGCAGCATCCTGGAATTAAAATGAGATCCATGACCTAGGAATTGAAATGCGAATTTTGAAATACGAATAGTAACCCTTATTAATTTTGAGTCTTGAATTGTAACACATGTCTTCCGTCTTTATTTGGAATTATTGAGCAGTACTGTGCATCTTTATAATTTTGCTTCGTCCTTTATTGAATTATTGAGCCATGCTGTGCAGCTTTTGTCTTTTCCCTTTGTCTTTTATTGAATTAGTCTTGTAAACTTGAATCATCAGAATAGATTGAATGGATCACTTTGATTGGAACTTACTTCTTCATCGTCATTTTCAGAGGAAGAATTTTGGATTTGCTGAAGGAGCTGAGTTAGGAGTTCTTTTGAAATTTTTGATTTGGATTTTGTGGAAGAGCTTGATGGTGAGGTATTTTGAGGATGAGATTTAAAAGAGGTTTTTAGAATGCCTGGAGAATTATGAAGGAGAATTTGAATGTTCTTATTTTTATTTTCAAAAAATTTTGATAAGAAATCAGTGATACAATCACGTTCAAGGATGTATTTATCCCACCACTTAATTTTGAATTCTCGAACTAAAGATATGGGATAAGGTTGCTCCAGAAATTAAGCGGTCTTACAAGACCAACAAAGTATCCAAGGAATATGAAAATTTGAATGAAAATTTATAATTGCATTTAGAGGATCATCTTCTGAATGTTTTGATTAAATGTTGAATAATGCTTTGGCATTTGCTGAAAAAATATCAGTAGTGCTTCCGAAAAAGTGCCACCATTTCTAAAACCAGGCTGAAAAAAGTTCTTGATTTTTCCTGGAATTGAAAGAACCAAGAATGATCAAAAGGTCGGAAAAGAAAAGTTCTAAACCAAGCCATTTTGTAATCTTAATAAGTGTAACCAAAATCCTTGATATCCCAAATATTTAAAATTTTGCACTTTAAATATTGGATTTGCCCATTATGAAATTTTTCATGTTTAATAAATGCAGAACTTGAATCTACCAAGATGAATTCATAAAATTTTTGGGTCCTTTGAATATCATCTGGAAGCCATTGAAAATTGTTAGGAAAAGTTGCTTTGACTAGATTCTAAATTCCAGTTAAAGTTTGTTTGGTGAGGAAAATGTGTTCAAGTTGAGGCTTTGAAAAATATTTATTTGTTTAAGCAGGTATAGTATTTTGGAGTCTCTGATTAAGAGATTGAGGAGGAGCAGGAGGTTGGATTGAGAGAGGATTTGGAGGTCTTGAAACAGCAGCAGAATAGGAGATTGAAAGAAAATCTTCATTTAGAATTTCGAAAGGGTTTTGAATTGGAATTTTGATTGAAGAAGATTGATGATGAGGTTTAAGGGTCATTGCATAGTCTTCTACAGATTGAATCTCCCCTTTACCTTTGTCTTTCGACATTCTCCTGGGAAATTAAATTGTATTATGGTTTGGAAGAAATTCTCTGGAAAGGAAGTCTGGCAACGAATTGTTTTCTCCTCTAATAAATTCAATTTGAAAATTAAATACAGAAAGGATGGCTTGTCATCTTGCAAAAATTTATTTTGAAACTATATTTCTTACATCATTTTATAAAACTTCTTTTGCAGATTTGCAATCAATTCTTAAAAGGAAAGTTTTGTTATATAAATCTTTCTGAAATTTTGAAATGCATAAAACAATGGATAAAACTTCATTTTTAATTGTTGAATAATTGTTTTGAGCTCCAATCCAAAGTCCAGAATTAAACCTAATTATTTGCTCGGGGTTGGAGTCCACTTTTTGTTTGAGTATACCACCATAACCTATATCCGATGCATTTGTTTCTACCATGAGAGACGCTTTTGGATTTGGAAGGGCTAGGCATGGGAGATTTTTGACTCTTTATTTTAAAGTTTGCACTATCTTAGTATGGTCCTCTGTCCAAGGAAGAGGATTTTTTAAGGCCTTTGGTGTAGGGGTTGACACATATTGCGAAGCTTAGGAAAAAAATCAACAACATAATTTAAACATCCCAAAAACCTTTGAAATTGAGTTTTGTCTTTTAATTCATTTGAAAATTTGTCAGCAAACTTTATTGCTCTTGTAATAGGTTTTATAGTTCCTGGGAAAATATCATGTCCAAAAAGTCATACTTTGGTATGAAATAATTTCGTTTTTGATACTGAAACGATTAAACCATTTCTTTTGCTAGTGTTGATAAGGATATTTAAATGTCTGAAATGTTGATTAATATTTTTTGAGAAAACAAAGATATGATTAATGTAAGCAATAATGAAATACATATATTGGGTAAAACTGTCATTCATAATATTTTAAAATTCTGATGGAGCATTTTTGAGTCCAAATGGCATCACAATCCATTCATAGTGACCAAGTGGAACTGTGAATGTTGTTTTGTAACGATCCTTTTCATCAATTTGAATTTGCCAAAAACTACTTTTTAAATCAAATTTTCAAAATATATTTGCATCATGTAACCTATTTAATATATCTCTTTTATTTGGAATTGGATATCTTATCCATTGAAGAACTTTGATTAATGGTTTGTAGTTGATGACTAATCTTGGGACTCCTCTTTCTAGTTCCGCTTGTTTGTTAACATAAAATGCAGAACAGCTCCAAGGAGATTTTGATGGTCTTATTAGTTTTTTGTCTAAAAGTATTTGAATTTCGTTTTTGCAGTGTTCTAACAATTCTTTGTTTATTTGAATAGGTCTAGCCTTTGTTAGAATATTTTTCTCATTAAAATCTTTTTCATAAGATATTGAATTGTATGTCTTTTTCTTTCCCAAAATGCATTAGGAAGATCGGAGCATACTTCTTTAATTATTCTGTTATTTAATTGATTTATTTTTTCATTTGACTAGGCTAATTGTTTTTCATCCTTTGATATTCTATTTTATTTTGAAGATATTGAATATGACTTTTCTTGTTACTAATTCGGTTTATTTGTTTGAATATTGTTGATTGCAAGAGTTTTAAATCTCTTTGTTGATCGGATTTAAGAATTGAAATGTTACTTTTGTGTCCATAATCTGATTATGAATTCCTTCTTTTGTAACCGTAAAAGGATATATTTGACTTATAAAAGGGGTTCCTAATATATTTGCTTCCGTCCTTTATTGAATTATTGAGCCATACTGTACAGCTTTTGTCTTTTCCCTTTGTCCTGTATTGAATTAGTCTTGTAAACTTGAATCATCAAAATAGATTGAATGGATCACTTTGACTGGAACTGACTTCTTCATCATTATCTTCAGAGGAAGAATTCTAGATTTGCCGAAGGAGCTGAGTTAGGAGTTTTTTTGGAATTTTTGATTTGGATTTTGTGGAAGAGCTTGCTGGTGAGACATTTTGAGGATGAGATTTAGAAGGGATTTTTAGAATGCTTGGAGAATTATAACTGAGAATTTGAATGTTCTTATTTTTGTTTTTTAAAATTTTTCACTTTCAATATTGGATTTGCCCATTATTAAGGGCAGAACCTGAATCTACCAAGATGAATTCATAAAATTTTTGGGTCATTTGAATATCATCTGTAAGCCATTGGATATTGTCAAGAAAAGTTGCTTTGACTAGATTCTGAATTCCAGTTAAAGGGAGAGGTTCTCTTTGTTTGGTGAGGAAAATGTGTTCAAGTTGAGGCTTTGGAAAATATTTATTTGTTTGAGCGAGTAAAGTATTTTGGAGTCTCTGATTAAGAGATTGAGGAGGAGCAGGAGTTTGGATTGAGAGAGGATTTGAAGGGCTTGAAACAGCGGCATAATAGGAGATTGAAGGACATCTTCATTTAGAATTTCGAAAGGGTTTTGAGTTGGAATTTTGATTGAAGAATATTAAGGATGAGGTTTAAGGGTCATTGCATAGTCTTCTGCAGATTGAATCTTCCCTTTACCTTTGTCTTTTGACATTCTCCTGGGAAAATTAAATTGTATTATGGTTTTGAAGAAATTCTTTTAAAAGCAAGTCTGGCAACGAATTGTTTTCTCCTCTAATAAATTCAATTTGAAAATCAAATACAGAAAGGATGGCTTGCCATCTTGGAAAATTTTGTTTTGAAACTATATTTTTTACATCATTTTGTAAAACTTCTTTTGCAGATTTGAAATCAATTCTTAAAAGAAAAGTTTTGTTATATAAATCATCCTGAAATTTTGAAATGCGTAAAACAATGGATAAAACTTCCTTTTTAATTGTTGAATAATTTTTTTGAGCTCCAGGCCAAAGTCTAGAATGAAACCTAAGTACTTGCTCAGGGTTGGAGTCCACTTTTTGTTTGAATATACCACCATAACTTATATCCAATACATCCGTTTCTACCATGAGAGACGCTTTTGGATTTGGAAGGGCTAGGCATGGGAGATTTTTGACTCTTTATTTTAAGGTTTGCACTATTTTAGCATGGTCCTCTGTCCAAGGAAGAGGATTTTTTTGAAGCCTTTGGTATAAGGGTTGACACATATTGCGAAGGTTAGGGAAGAAATCAGCAACGTAATTTAAACATCCTAAAAACCTTTGTAATTGAGTTTTGTCTTTTAAATTATTTAGAAATTTGTCAGCAAACTTTATTACTCTTGCAATAGGTTTTATGGTTCCTTGAGAAATATCATGTCCTAAAAATCTTACTTTGGTTTGAAATAATTTCATTTTTGATGCTGAAACCATTAAACCATTTCTTTTGATAGTGTTGATAAGGATATTTAAATGTTTGAAATGTTGATCAATATTTTTTTAGAAAACTAAGATATCATCAATGTAAACAATGATGAAATCTGTATATTGGGTAAAAATGTCATTCATAATATTTTGAAATTCTGATGGAGCATTTTTGAGTCCAAATGGCATCACATTCCATTCATAATGACTAAATGGAGCTGTGAATGCTGTTCTGTAACGATCCTTTTCATTAATTTGAATTTTTCTAAAACTACTTTTTAAATCAAATTTTGAAAATATATTTGCATCATGTAACCTATTTAATATATCTCTTTTATTTGGAATTGGATATCTTATCCAATGAAGAAATTTGTTTAATGGTTTGTAGTTGATGACTAATCTTGGAACTCCTCTTTCTAGTTCCGCTTGTTTGTTAACATAAAATGCAGAACAGCTCCAAGGAGATTTTAATGGTCTTATTAATTTTTTGTCCAAAAGCATTTGAATTTCGTTTTTGCAATGTTCTAACAATTTCTTGTTTATTTGAGTAGGTCTGGCTTTTATTGGAATATTTTTCTCATTAAAATCTTTTTCATAAGGTAATTGAATTATATGTCTTTTTCTTTCCCAAAATGCATTAGGAAGATCAGAGCATACTTCTTTAATTATTTTGTTGTTTAATTGAGTTATTTTTTCATTTGACTAGGCTAATTGTTTTTCAATCCTTTGATATTCTATTTCATTTTGAAGATATTGAATATGACTTTTCTTGTTACTAATTCGGTTTATTTGTTTGAATATTGTTGATTGCAAGAGTTTTAAATCTCTTTGTTGATCGGATTTAAGAATTGAAATGTTACTTTTGTGTCCATAATCTGATTGTGAATTCCTTCTTTTGTAACCATAAAAGGATATATTTGACTTATAAAAGGGGTTCCTAATATAATCTATTGTTGAAGATCTTTAACTAAAATAAATGGTGCTTTGAAACAAACTCCACTAGCTGTGTGGAGACTTTCTAATATTTTTTCGTAATATTTTGATGGAACAAGTCCTTCTTGGATGCAATTGAGATCTGCTCCTGAATCCAACAGCGCTTGAGTTTGAATTTTATAAAACTTTGAAATATGAAGAGTTATATAGACATACCATTTTTAATATTCTATTCTTTCAATTATTTGATGATATTTGTCATTTGATATTGGTTCATCTCGTATTTGAAGGTTAATGTTTTCTAATTGAGTTTCTATTGGATTATTTGTTTTAGATTCTATGTATAATAACATTGGTTCCAATTGTGAATCTTTTGATTCTAAAAGAGATAATTTTGATTTTGTTTCTAGACCTTGATACTGTATTGTTATGAATTCTATTTGCAAATGTTTAAGTTGTCCTTTTAGTTCATTGATTTCTCTTAGTAAATCTCCAGTTGAAATTTGTCTAAATATATTTGGTGTAGGATATTTTTTAAATATTTGTTCTAAAGATTTGGGTTGTTTTAGTCGAGTTATCTCTTATTCTTTAAATATAATTTCTTTTAATTTGAGAAGATATTCTTTTCTTATTTCTTGATCTTAAATTTTTTCTACTATATCTAGAAGGTCTTCTTTGTTAGCTTTAATTAATATGTTAATTGTTTTAATTTTGTAGGGGCATAAATCTTCACTTGATTCAGATGATGTGTCTTCATTTGTTGTATCTTCTTGAAATTCAAATATATAGTCTTCATTGTTTGAGCTTGAATCAGAAAGAAATAAATTCATTAATTTATTTTTTAAGTCTTCATCTTCTATTTGATTTATTTTTTCTTTCATTTTACATTCATTTCGGTAATGACCAGGTTTTTTGCATTTGAAGCATATTGGGATTTTGCTTGATTTCTTCCTTGAATATTTTTTTATATTTTTGTAATATTGAGGTGGTGGTGATTGTTCATATTTATTTTTCCTTTTCTTTCTATAATACTTAAGGTCTTGTTGAAATATTTTCTTTTTGTATCGTTTTGAAGGAGATTTGAAACTATTGAGCACAGAAAAAACATAATTCTTTTCTTGTTTGTGCCTTTTTGAGATTGTTACGAAATTTTTGTTCTTGGCATAATTGTAATGCTTCTTTTTTGATAAAAGCAAATAATTGTCCATATGTTATATTATACCATGGAATTGTTTGAGTTCCACAAATATCAAGAATTTAAGTCATTATTCTTTCTGCAAATAATTTTGGAAGTCCAGTAACAAATCTTTCCTTCCAAAATGGTTGATTTCTGTCTTTTCTTTTGAGTACATGAGTTAAAAACATATCTTTGTACCATCAAAAATCTTGTAAAGAGGGACATCTTAAATTGGCTAAAAATAATTTTGTTGATTCTTGTTCTTCAGTTATGCTGCCAAGAAAGGCAACGGTTATTGACCATATTAATGTTTCTATTGCTTTTTCTACTACTTCTTCGATGTAAGGTGAATTGACGTAATTAGGATCAAGTCGTTTTCTTTCTATATGAGTATGATTGAGTATCAATTCCCTTTCACGGAGTTGTAAAGTTCTTGACTACCATGATTGAAGTTGTCCTGAAAATCCGGAAACAATCAATCTAGCTGATATATGGTTAGTACGTGAGGGATTGGATACTTCGTAAGCTATTGAAGCCATTGCCATTTGTTGTAGAGTATTTTTAATTTCATATTCAGATTTTTTGTTTATATTCCATTCATGGATATCATTTCTATTGAATGATATAGAGGTAAATTAATTTCTTTCTTCATATTGTACATCAGGAGGAGTTGGTCTTGGATAATAATTTCTTGTAGGTTGATTTTTCCAATTATTTCTTATTTTATTTATTGAAGATTCAGGATTTTCAATTATATTAATGTTAAATTATTCTTTTATTTTTTGAATTTCTATTTCACTTAGGGATATTGATGAAGTTTCTTCATTTGAGTCTTCATTTTTTCCTTTTGAAATGGTTTGAATTGTAGGGCTACTACTTGTTGGATTATCCGTTAATTTAAGCTTTTGAGTAATTCTTTCAATAATATCATCATCAGAACTCTGTGATTTTTTGAGTTTTATTTGTTCTTTATCTTTTTGAGTTAATTTAAAAGGCTGGAAACAGTTTGTTAAATTTCTTGAAAAAATGGGTTTGTCTGTGATTGTGGAGTTGGAAAGCTTTGTTGAATAGGATAGCTTTGAGGTATTGGTTGAGGGATTGTATATTTTGTATATTTTGGTTGAGGCATTGATTGGACTATTGGAGATTGTTTCAATTTTTGTCTATCCTTGTTATTTATTATATTGTTATGTATTGAATTTAATTGTTCGGGAATTGTTTTGAGATTTAAAGCTTGAAAATTATTCTGTTCATAAATTTTATTTATATCTTTGATTGCAGGTAGTAAATCTTCTTTTTCCTCTCTTCCCCCACGGAAAAGGAGTAGCGACCATTTCTTGATTTTGAACATTGATAATTAATTTTTTTGTGGGAGGATGAATAGTTTGGATTATTTGTCCATTCATTGTTAACCATTTGGTTGTAGGGTTTGTATTAACATTTATAAAATTTTGCATAAAAGGATTTGGTATTTGATTCCTTGATGTGTATGATTCTAACCATTTAAAGAATGGAATATTATATTTTAATTGATTTAATTCTTTGTAATAAGTTTCTCTAATTTTGATTGTTGATTCCTTTGAAAAAGTTTGAAAGTACCAATGTCTTTAAATCTTATTGTGATCAGGTTCAAATTCATTACTTAAAAATTTTTTATTTATTGTAAAATCTTTTGTTAAACTATTTATTGAAGAAATTACTAACCCAAAAGATTTGTTCATAAAATCTTCCTTTTATTCATTTTTTAAAACATTTGGTTATTAAAACGCTTTGCTTTTATTCATTTTTTTTTAAAGCCCCATTTCTTTAGCAAAGAATGAACAACGAGCTATCTATGTCATTTATTTAATTTTTTTCTTATATGTTAATATATTTATCTTTTAATTTTGTTCAGAGCAAATATCTACTTTTTAATTAATATTTTACTATGATTTTATTTCAATAATTATATATTTAATATTAGTTAATTAATTATGTAATAATAATTTATAAATATTATATAATAACAAATTTATTAGCTTATAAATAATAATTATTTAATATTTTTCTATGTTAATATATCTAATTTTTAATCAATATTTTACTATAATTTTACTTCAATAGTTATATATTTAATTTTAGTTAATTAATTATGTAAAAATAATTTATAAATATTATATAATAACAAATTTGTTAAGTTATAAATAATAATTTAATATTTGTATGTGAATATATCTACTTTTTAATTAATATTTTACTATAATTTTATTTTAATAGTTATATATTTAATTTTAGTTAATTAATTATGTAAAAATAATTTATGAATATTATATAATAACTAATATACCAAAGAAGGTACCAATACTTATTTTTACATAATTAATTAACTAAAATTAAATATATAACTATTAAATAAAATTATTTTAAAATATTAATTAAAAGGTAGATATGTTAACATAGAAAAATATTAAATAATTATTATTTATAAGCTAATAAATTTATTATTATATAATATTTATAAATTATTATTACATAATTAATTAATTAATATTAAATATATAATTATGGAAATAAAATCATTATAAAATTTTAATTAAAAGGTAGATTTTTTTTTAAACAAAATTAAAAGGTAATATATTAATATATAAGAAAAAAAATTAAATAAATAATACAAACAACTCGTTGTTCATTCTTTACTAAAGAAATGGGGCATTAAAAAAATGAATAAAAGCAATCAAAAGTGGGACTCTACAAGATTCAAACCCATGCCCTCCAAATTAAGGTGGGGACATCTTAACCACCAGGCTGCCAAACAACTTCTAATTTTAAAGTACACATAATTTTATATAATATAAATTGTATACTGGGCACATATTGGTTGTACCCCATTTCAAATGGCGTGCAACGAAGAAGCTACAGTAAAATGTACCATTTTACTAAATATTTTTTAAAATATGCTATTTTTCTAATTCTTTTCTAAAACTATACCAATTTGCTAAAAAACTCCGATAACTCCCCCAAATAGTCGAAAAGCGTTACACAACAATGCTTCTAGCACGAGCAATTTTATTTAATACCCCATTTGAAAAAGATGTTTTCATTTAGTTCCATGAATTAGGTGCTCCCACTACCTAGTTTCTTGTTTTGATTTTATACTTTACGCCTCTCTATCTTGTATTTTCTAAAAAAATATTGCCTTATTTGACTTAGATTTCATAAATATTGCTCTTCCTAGGGTCGGGGGCCACTCTAAAATAGCCTTTCTCTAGGGTGTCATCTTGTAGGGGTCAAGTTATGTATATCTTGCCTTCCTCAGACTCTGCCTTGATGGGAGCCAAAAGGCACTAGGTTATTGTTCTTATTGTTCTTGTTAAGTCTGATGTTTATATATTAAGTTTATAGACTTTATAACATGGATACTTTGAGGTTTGATAATTAATCATTTAGCTATCTGTATATTTTAAAATATACAGTAAAGCTACGTACATCTTGCCTTCTTCAGACCCTACCTTGATGGGAGCCAAAAGGCATAAGGTTATTGTTCTTATTGTTCTTGTTGAGTCTGATGTTTATATATTAAGTTTATAGACTTTATAGCATGGATACTTTAAGGTTTGATAATTAATCATTTAGGTATCTGTGTATTTTAAAATATACAGTAAAGTGCCATTATTTTTATTGTATAAATTATCTGAATACCCTTCAATTGAATAAAGTGTTTGTAGAAGTCTCATGGAATTTAGATAAAAAATGCAAATTTGGCATAAATTACCGTAATATATATTTGTCGTGTTTTTTGTAAAATTGAAGAATTTTAGTTATAAATTGCTAATATGGCACACATTACCGGAATATGTATGAGCATGTTAGAACTTCAGTCATAAATTTGCTGAATTCCATTAAAAATTTACCGGATTACAATGAAATGTACTTGTATAATGTCAAAATCATGTCTCATATTAGCATTTTTAAGCGAAAATACATTGAATTAAAATACACGATACTTATACACATGATTGACTTATTTATTGTAGAATTAAATTATGTAGTGAAAAAGGGAGGGAAACATAACACATCATGGTACCATAACAATTGACAATTAGAATACCCGAAGGAGGACCATATCCATTGCATTAAAGTCATAGTGATCTAAGGTTTGTAATCATATAAGTGCTGGACATCACATCTTGCTTTAAAATATTAGTTTATGTCTAGCTCAACATTGAAAATATTTATTTTGGCTAGTACAATACTTTTTTTTTTTTTTTTCATTTTGTAAGTATAATGCTAAACAAATTCACATAGAAGTAGTTTGATCTTTTTTCAATTTTTTTTGTACAGTAAAAGGTGCTTAAGTCTTCCCCCACTTGCAAGGCGGCAAGTGAGTTTCAAATTGTGTCATGTAATGCTAAAGAAATTAACTCTTTCCTAGGTCGGTACCAAAAAAATTCTTTAACACTAATACAGTGCCTTTCTTTTTAATTTAACAAGTATAGAGCTAAAAAAAAAAAAAAAATTCATATATGCCTTTTAATAATTAGCGAAAGGATATCAATACAAAACTTGGCATTGTACAACGTAAAATTCATATGTGACTGGTTTAGGTTTTTTTTTTTTTTTTTTTTTTTTTTCATCATTCTTCCTTTTGAAATATTATAAACATTTTAGATATTTTGTAGTATTTTTTGACAACATTGACCTAAAACTTTAATGGCCAAGCCCAGAACTTGATTGCGTTGGTATTAAGTTGGTAACACGTCTTAGTGCAGGTTTAAGTTATCATTTCATGGCTTTGACCATGATTGCATTAGTCTTTGTCCGGTGACCTGAATACAGTTCGCTTCACCTAAATCTGTCAAGTTTAAACTCAATCGATATATTTCGAGTCAAGGGTGCCAAGCTTAAAAACTTGACTGACTCAGGCTCGATATAGGCCACTGAGCTCTTGAACTTGTCTCCATGCCAATTCCTATCTCTTAGCTATACAAGGTAATGTGTCTATGTGCGTTGCTTTGGCACCTCAACTGCCACTTGGATCAGACCCTATATCCAATTTACTTTTCTTACATTAGATTAAGTTAAAAAAAAAAAAAAAAACCAAATATATTGTAATTAAGGCAAGTTGGAGCAAGAACAGGATCCGCATTACTTTTCTTACGGCTTTTTCCCCTCAATCAATTTTGAAAACCAAATACGTGAAAGCATCGTACATAATTACGTATAACATATGATTCGGGTATACAATTAAATAGGAGGAAAATAAATTTCTACTTTTGAATGGTTTTGTATCATAACTTTTTGATTAGTTTAAATTTGGATTAAATGATTTTGTATAACGATCAAAACCAAATAATGACAATTAAAACATGAGTTTTTCCAAATTTTAAAGGTAAATGTTTCTTGAATTTCAAAATTTAAAAGCCAAGTAATGTTGTATTATTCTCTATACTTAGCGAATTTTTCACATACATGAAGTTTATGCCCAGGGAATTGATGAATACATGGGTTAATGTTGAACGCATGCATATTCGTAATTCGTCCTTACATTGTTCTCTCACCAGACAAAGACTGTATTGTTGGAATATTTTTTGCTAGTTAATGCATTACAATCATTCATTACAATAATGGAATTTTGGGATGAAAGTGATTGCGTGTTTGTAGAGGAAAAAAGATGAAAAGAGCGAGGTTTTTCAGATGATGGGATGTGGTAAGGGTCAACCAACTTTAAACATTCGATGGAAATGAAATGTTGCCATTTGTGGATATTTTGCAATAATTTCTCTTGCTGCATATGAGAATAGTTGCTAATATATATATATATATATATATATATATATATATATATATATATATATATATATATATATATATATGAGAATGCTTAGGCAAGATCATATTGCATGAAATGGTTTTCATATTTCACGGTTATCTATTGCATTGAATCATTAAGTCCAACCCATATAAAACCACCGCAAATAAAATAAATAAAAAGAAAAGTAAAACCATGCTTTGAATAATTGTTAAAATCAGACGATGTCAAAAAAGAAAATCCTTATTTTGGGTGGTTGTTGAAACCAAGTGCTAAGGTAATGTCGGAAAAAAAAATATTCTTATTTTGGATAGTGTTGAAACAAGAGATCGAGACGATGCCAAAACTAATAATAATAATAAAAAATAATCAAACTATGAATATATGCTTGTTATAACTTGGTAAAATGAAGAATTTTAAAAATTAAGGTCAATGCATTTGTGATTAATGAAGTTAATGCATACATGTTCATAAACATGAAAATAATTTAGGTATAAGCATGGATAATAATGCAGTTATACGATTAATGCAGATATGCATATTAATACAATTATGAATTATTATAGTAAACACTTATAGGAATGCATGTTTTCTGTTTTCCAGTTGAAACAAAATAATTGGTGTTGGTAAATAGAGTAAAATGTGAAATAATGATAATAAATTGTGTGTTCATTATTGTTTACTCCCCAACTCGAGAGAGTTGGGATGACACCGCTTTGAGATATAAGTCACATATTTGTTATGTGATGCCACCCTGAGGGATGTTAGGCCTATGGACATTCAGAAAACGACGTCTTAAGCCCAGTTGCTTGAAGAGTTAGAATCCCTTAAGGGACATCAACCATTTGAGATGGTTGATAGGGTAAAGAAGGCTCGAGCTCAAGGGACTTCCCACAAGTAGGGATGACAATTGGACCCAAATCCATTGGATACTCATCCAATCCGATCCGATCCATTTACGATGGATTTGGATGCAAAAAATGAGTTTTAAATGGATTAGGATTTGGATATTGAAAAATGGGTTTTGGGTCGGGTTGGATTTGGATTACATCAAACCCAACCCAAACCTAACCCAAATCCTACCCAAAATTATGTTTAACATGGTGTTTTCAATTCTAGAAAAATCAAGAACTTTTCCAGTCTGGTTTTATGAATGGTGGCGCTTTTTCGGAAGCACTACTGACATTTTTCCAGCAAACGCCAAAGCATTATTCAACATTTATTCAAAACATTTAGAAGATGATCCTCTAAATGCAATTATAAATTTTCATTTAAATTTTCAAATTCCTTGGATACTTTGTTAGTCTTTTAAGACTGCTCAATTTCTGGAGCAACCTTATCCCATATCTTTAGTTCGAGAATTCAAAATTAAGTGGTGGGATAAATACATCCTTGAATGTGATTGTACCACTGATTCCTTATCAAAATTTTTCAAAAACAAAAATAAGAACATTCAAATTCTCCTTCATAATTCTCCTGGCATTCTAAAAACCCCTTCTAAATCTCATCCCCAAAATACCTCACCATCAAGCTCTTCCACAAAATCCAAATAAAAAATTTCAAAAGAACTCCTAACTCAGCTCCTTCAGCAAATCCAAAATTCTTCCTCTGAAAATGATGATGAAGAAGTCAGTTCCAATCAAAGTGATCAATTCAATCTATTCTGATGATTCAAGTTTAAAAGACTAATTCAATACAAGACAAAGGGAAAAGACAAAAGCTGCACAGTATGGCTCAATAATTCAATAAAGGACGAAGCAAAATTATAAAGATGCACAGTACTGCTCAATAATTCCAAATAAAGACGGAAGACATGTGTTACAATTCAAGACTCAAAATTAATAAGGGTTACCATTCGGATTTCAAAATTCGCATTTCAATTCCTAGGTCATGGATCTCATTTTAATTCCGGGGTGCTGCTTCACCTATAAAGGGGGACGTCCCAGCTTCGTTCAAGGCAGAGCAAAAATTACCAACACAATGCCAGAGAGAAATACTAGAGCAAACATTTTACTTTGTAATTTTATTTTCAAGTGTTGTACTCCAGCCATATTCAATCTGTAAGTTTCATATTTATTTTAATTTTATGATTGTATTTTCAATTACTCTTTTGTACTCAACCTATTTTTAAACTTGTCAATTGATCAATTCCATCTTTCTCATATTCTTCTGTCTGTGTCCGCCGATCCTGCCCCCTTCCTGGTATCAGAGCCAAGTTCAAGGTGTTTTCAACAGTAATTTCACTGAAATATTTTTAAGCACTTATTAGGAATGCTTTGCTATTAAAGCACTTATTAGGAGCATTGGTAAGCCGGTAGTGTAGCACTGGTAAGCCCGGATAGCGTTGGTAAACCGTGTGGAAGGTGTTCCCGCTGGGTGTTCCTGTTACTATGTCGCTGGTGTTCCCGTTCTCAACTGTGTCAAATAGTAAAACTGTTCTCAACAGTGTTAAATATTAAGACTATAAGGTGATTGTTGAACGCAAACAACTGAGGCTGTAACTATGTCAAGTTTTAGAATCGCTGGACCTTTTAGAAAGATGTTTTCAAAACAACTCAGTACTAATTTACATATAGTTAATTCAAAAGAAGTTTCAAAAGAAATTACAAACCCAAAAGATTTTGTTAACTACAACATTCCAAATGAAGATTTAGAATCAATTTATCAAATTGGTACTTTTTGATTTTAAAATAGCTTTTTCATGTAAAACACATGAGCAAGCAATGAATATTGATTAAGAAGCCCAAACAATTCAACTACTGTCAAATTTATCCATTCAAAATTATATTGCAAAAGGTTATCATTATATACACTATGGTTTAGTTCAAGTAGCTGTCAATCCCTTAACAAGGGCAGGACATAACCAACCCGTTATGTTAGCTCTTAGAGATTCAACATATTTACAACATGAAGAGTCTTTACTAGCAATTGTTCAAACCAATTTATACAATGGACCAATTTATTTCAATTGTTATCCAAGCTTTTCGGTTGCTCTCCGAGATCCAACAATTTTTGGATACTTTAATATTAGATATTCATTTACCAAATATTAATATCAAAGAAAACAGACAAAACTTCGTTCACATTTACAGAATTTATTTTAGGCTTTTAGGAAGCCAACTTAACCCAAAATGTCTCAAATAATCTCCTCTAGGACAGACTTTAGCGCTTGAGGTTCAGGTTGAACAACCTACAACCTATACCCCAAAGTGTCTCAAATGGTATGAGATAACCATTCTAGAAATTTGGAGGATTGAAAACCCCCAACCTCCAAGAAATATTGCAAGAAGACAAGTTCAACAAATCACTGAAGAACCTTATGGTAAAATTACCATTAAGTTCGAATCATGAAAACATACAATTATTTCACACCCTTCTCAAATTGAATCTTCAACACAATCAACTTCATCCTTTCTACATAATAGAGAAGAAGATTTTCAAAATACTTCTACTTCAGGTTTAGAGGAATACGGTTTAACTCTCCTCTTGCCGAACCAGTTTTTCAAAATGAATCATTCTCAAACCCGAGTTCTCCAACAGCTTCTCAAATGAGACCTCCTTCAATAAATATTTTAACAAAATATTTTACAATAAATAAAGAGTTTTTAAGTAATGAATTTGAATCTGAACACAATAAGATTCAAAGACATTGGTACTTTTAAACTTTTACAAAGGAATCAACAATCAAAATTAGAGAAACTTATTACAAAGAATTAAATCAATTAAAATGTAATATTCCATTCTTCAAATAGTTAGAATCATACACATCAAGGAATCAAATACCAAATCATTTTATGCAAAATTTTATAAATGTTAATACAAATCCTACAACCAAATGGTTAACAACGGATGGACAAATAATCCAAACTATTCATCCTCCCACAAAAAATTTAATTATCAATGTTCAAAATTAAGAAATGGTCGCTACTCCTTTTCCCCGGGGGAAGAGAGGAAAAAGAAGATTTACTACCTACAATCAAAGATATAAATAAAATGTATGAACAGAATAATTTTCAAGCTTTAAATCTCAATATAATTTCCGAACAATTAAATTCAATACATAACAATTTAATAACTAACAAGGATAGACAAAAATTAGAACAATCTCCAATAGTCCAAGCAGTGCCTCAACCAACATATACAAATTATACAATCTCTCAACCAATACCTCAAACCTACCCTATTCAACAAAACTTTCCAACTCCACAATCACAGACAAACCCATTTTTAAGGAAACAACCCTCTTTCCAACCTTTTCATTTAACTCAAAAAGATAAAGAACAAATAAAACTCAAAAAATCACAGAGTTCTGATGATAATATTATTGAAAGAATCACACAAAAGCTCAAATTAACGGATAATCCAACAACTAATAGCCCTACAATTCAAACCATTTTAAAAGGAGAAAATGAAGACTCAAATGAAGAAACTTCATCAATATCCCTAAGTGAAATAGAAATTCAAAAAACAGAAGAACAATTTAACACCAATACAATTGAAAATCCTGAATCTTCAATAAATATAATAAGAAATAATTGAAAAAATCAACCTATAAGAAATTATTATCCAAGACCAACTCCTCCCAATGTACAATATGAAGAAAAAAAATCAATTTACCTCTGTATCATTCAATGGAAATGATATCCATGAATAGAATATAGACGCAAAATCTAAATATGAAATCAAAAATACTCTACAACAAATGGCAATGGCTTCAATAGCTTACGAAGTATCCAGTCCCTCACGTACTAACCATATATCAGCGAGACTGATTGTTTCCGGATTTTCAGGACAACTTCAATCATGGTGGTCAAGAACTTTACAACTCCATGAAAGGGAATTGATACTCAATCATACTCATATAGAAAGAAAACGACTTGATCCTAATGACATCAATTCGCCTTACATCGAAGAAGTTGTAGAAGAAGCAATAGAAACATTAATTTGGTCAATAACCGTTGCCTTTCTTGGCAGCATAATTGAAGAACAAGAATCAACAAAATCGTTTTTAACCAATTTAAGATGTCCCTCTTTATAAGATTTTCGATGGTACAAAGATATGTTTTGAATTCATGTACTCAAAAGAGAAGATGAAAATCAACCATTTTGGAAGGAAAGATTTCTTACTGGACTTCCAAAATTATTGCAGAAAGAATAATGACTAAATTTCAAGATGTTTGCGGAACTTAAACAATTCCATAGTATAATATAACATATGGACAATTATTTGCTTTTATCAAAAAAGAAGCATTACGATTATACCAAGAACAAAACCTTCGTAACAATCTCAAAAAGGCACAAACAAGAAAAGAATTAGGTTCTTTCTGTGCTCAATATGGTATTCATAATTTCAAACCTCCTTCAAAACGATACAAAAAGAAAACATTTCAACAAGACCTTAAGTATTATAGAAAGAAAAGGAAAAATAAATATGAACAACCACCACCACCTCAATATTACAAAAATATAAAAAAATATTCAAGGAATAAGTCAAGCAAAATCCCAATATGCTTCAAATGCAAAAAACCTGGTCATTACCGAAATGAATGTAAAATGAAAGAAAAAATAAATCAAATAGAAGATGAAGACTTAAAAAATAAATTAATGAATTTATTTCTTTCTGAATCAAGCTCAAACAATGAAGACTATATATTTGAAGTTCAAGAAGATACAACAAATGAAGACACATCATCTGAATCAAGTGAAGATTTATGCCCCTGCAAAATTAAAACAATTAACGTATTAATTAAAGCAAACAAAGAAGACCTTATAGATATAGTAGAAAAAATTCAAGATCAAGAAATAAGAAAAGAATATCTTCTCAAATTAAAAGAAATTATATTTAAAGAATAAGAGATAACTCGACTAAAGCAACCCAAATCTTTAGAACAAATATTTAAAAAATATCCTACACCAAATGTATTTAGACAAATTTCAACTGGAGATTTACTAAGAGAAATCAATGAACTAAAAGGACAACTTAAACATTTGCAAATAGAATTAATAACAATACAGTATCAAGGTCTAGAAACAAAATCAAAATTATCTCTTTTAGAATCAAAAGATTTACAATTAGAATCAAGGTTATTATACATAGAATCTAAAACAAATAATCCAATAGAAACTCAATTAGAAAACATTAACCTTCAAATACGAGATGAACCAATATCAAATGACAAATATCATCAAATAATTGAAAGAATAGAATATTAAAAATGGTATATCTATATAACTCTTCATATTTCAAAGTTTTATAAAATTCAAACTCAAGCCCTATTGGATTCAGGAGCAGATCTCAATTGCATCCAAGAAGGACTTGTTCCATCAAAATATTACGATAAAATATTAGAAAGTCTCCACACAGCTAGTGGAGTTTGTTTCAAAGCACCATTTATTTTAGTTAAAGATCTTCAACAATAGATTATATTAGGAACCCCTTTTATAAGTCAAATATATCTTTTTACGGTTACAAAAGAAGGAATTCACAATCAGATTATGGACATAAAAGTAACATTTCAATTCTTAAATCCAATCAACAAAGAGATTTAAAACTCTTGCAATCAACAATATTCAAATAAATAAACCGAATTAGTAACAAGAAAAGTCATATTCAATATCTTCAAAATGAAATAGAATATCAAAGGATTGAAAAACAATTAGCCTAGTCAAATGAAAAAATAACTCAATTAAACAACAAAATAATTAAAGAAGTATGCTCCGATCTTCCTAATGCATTTTGGGATAGAAAAAGACATATAATTCAATTACCTGATGAAAAAGATTTTAATGAGAAAAATATTCCAACAAAAGCCAGACCTATTCAAATAAACAAGAAATTGTTAGAACATTGTAAAAACGAAATTCAAATGCTTTTGGACAAAAAATTAATAAGACCATTAAAATCTCCTTGGAGCTGTTCTACATTTTATGTTAACAAACAAGCGGAACTAGAAAGAGGAGTCCCAAGATTAGTTATCAACTTCAAACCATTAAACAAAGTTCTTCATTGGATAAGATATCCAATTCCAAATAAAAGAGATCTATTAAATAGGTTACATGATGCAAATATATTTTCAAAATTTGATTTAAAAAGTGGTTTTTGGAAAATTCAAATTAATGAAAAGGATCGTTACAAAACAGCATTCACAGTTCCATTTAGTCATTATGAATGGAATGTGATGCCAGTTGGACTCAAAAATGCTCCATCAGAATTTTAAAATATTATGAATGACATTTTTACCCAATATACAGATTTTATCATTGTTTGCATTGATGATATCTTAGTTTTCTAAAAAAAATAGTGATCAACATTTCAAACATTTAAATATCCTTATCAACACTATCAAAAGAAATGGTTTAATCGTTTCAGCATCAAAAATGAAATTATTTCAAACCAAAGTAAGACTTTTAGGACATGATATTTCTCAAGGAACCATAAAACCTATTGCAAGAGTAATAAAGTTTGCTGACAAATTTCTAAATGATTTAAAAGACAAAACTCAATTACAAAGGTTTTTGGGATGTTTAAATTACGTTGCTGATTTCTTCCCTAACCTTCGCAATATGTGTCAACCCTTATACCAAAGGCTTCAAAAAAATCATCTTCCTTGGACAAAGGACCATGCTAAAATGGTGGTATATTCAAACAAAAAGTGGACTCCAACCCTGAGCAAGTAATTAGGTTTCATTCTAGACTTTGGCCTGGAGCTCAAAAAAATTATTCAACAATTAAAAAGGAAGTTTTATCCATTGTTTTACGCATTTCAAAATTTCAGGATGATTTATATAACAAAACTTTTCTTTTAAGAATTGATTTCAAATCTGCAAAAGCAGTTTTACAAAATGATGTAAAAAATATAGTTTCAAAACAAATTTTTCCAAGATGGCAAGCCATCCTTTCTGTATTTGATTTTCAAATTGAATTTATTAGAGGAGAAAACAATTCGTTGCCAGACTTGCTTTTAAGAGAATTTCTTCAAAACCATAATATAATTTAATTTTTCCAGGAGAATGTCAAAAGACAAAGGTAAAGGGAAGATTCAATCTGCAGAAGACTATGCAATGGCCCTTAAACCTCATCCTTAATATTCTTCAATCAAAATTCCAACTCAAAACCCTTTCGAAATTTTAAATGAAGATGTCCTTCAATCTCTTATTATGCCTCTGTTTCAAGACCTTCAAATCCTCTCTCAATCCAACCACCTGTTCCTCCTCAATCTCTTAATCAGAGACTCCAAAATAACTTTACCCGCTTAAACAAATAAATATTTTCCAAAGCCTCAACTTGAACACATTTTCCTCACCAAACAAAGAGAACCTCTCCCTTTAACTGGAATTCAGAATCTAGTCAAAGCAACTTTTTCTGACAATATCCAATGGCTTCCAGATGATATTCAAATGACCCAAAAATTTTATGAATTCATCTTGGTATATTCAGGTTCTGCCCTTAATAATGGGCAAATCCAATATTGAAAGTGAAAAATTTTAAATATTTGGGATATCAAGAATTTTGGTTACACTTCTTATACCTCAAAATAATTTTTTCAAACTTTTATTCCAGCTGGTTATACTTATTAAGATTACAAAATGGCTTGGTTTAGAAATTTTCTTTTCCAACCTTTTGATCATTCTTGGTGCTTTCAATTCCACAAAAAATCAAGAACTTTTCCAGTATGGTTTTATGAATGGTGGCGCTTTTTCGGAAGCACTACTGATATTTTTTCAGCAAACGCCATAGCATTATTCAACATTTATTGAAAACATTTAGAAGATGATCCTCTAAATGCAATTATAAATTTTCATTTAAATTTTCAAACTGCTTGGATACTTTGTTGGTCTTTTAAGACCGCTCAATTTCTGGAGCAACCTTATCCCATATCTTTAGTTCGAGAATTCAAAATTAAGTGGTGGGATAAATACGTCCTTGAACGTGATTGTACCACTGATTCCTTATCAAAATTTTTCAAAAACAAAAATAAAAACATTCAAATTCTCAGTCATAATTCTCCAAGCATTCTAAAAATCCCTTCTAAATCTCATCCTCAAAATGTCTCACTAGCAAGTTCTCCCACAAAATCCAAATCAAAAATTCCAAAAAAACTCCTAACTCAGCTCCTTCGGCATGTCTAGAATTCTTCCTCTGAAGATAATGATAAAGAAGTCAGTTCCAGTCAAAGTGATCCATTCAATCTATTTTGATGATTCAAGTTTACAAGACTAATTCAATACAGGACAAAGGGAAAAGACAAAAGCTGTACAGTATGGCTCAATAATTCAATAAAGGACGGAACCAAAATTCAAAAGATGCACAGTACTACTCAATAATTCCAATTAAAGACAGAAGACATGTGTTGCAATTCAAGACTCAAAAAGTAGATATATTAACATAAAAAAATATTAAGTAATTGTTATTTATAAGCTAACAAATTTGTTATTATATAATATTTATAAATTATTATTATATAATTAATTAACTAATATTAAATATATAATTATTGAAATAAAATTATAGTAAAATATTAATTAAAAGGTGGATATTTTTTTTGAACAAAATTAAAAGGTATATATATTAACATATAAGAAAAAAATTAAATAAATGATATAGACAGCTCATTGTTCATTCTTTGCTAAGGAAATGGGGCTTTAAAAAAATGAATAAAAGCAATCAAAAGTGGGGCTCTATTATGATTCAAACCCACGCCTTCCCAATTAAGGTGGGAACTTCTTTATCATTAGGCTGCCAATCAACTTCTAATTTTAAAGTACACATAATTTTATGTAATATACAATGTGTACTGGGCATGTATTGGTTGTACCCTAAGAAGCACGGATACGGATATGGATACTAGATACGACAGGATATCAACATGCCGATACGTGATTTTTCCAAAAACTAGGATACGACACCTAAGTGACAGGCTATTTCAAAATTATATATATTTTATATAGAGTCCATGTAATTGATAAGGAACACCCAAGTTGGTCACTAAAGTGATCAAAAATTGCCCTTTTGGTCACCTAGTTCAAATTTTAGAAAATTTAGCTACCCAACTCTTAAAAAAAGTTCTATTTGGTCACCCAAGTGATTTAAAATGAACAAATTAGTCACCCAATTTAAAATTTGGAAAATTTGGTCTCTCAACTCCTAATAAAAATCTCATTTAGTCACCTAAATGATTTAAAATTAATTAAATTCTTTATTCAAGTAAAAAATAACAAACTCAATCATCTTTATGAATTATTTATTCCATTGGTCTGTAATTTTTTAACTTTATTAAAGTTTATCTATAATGTTCAAAAAAAAAAGTTTATCTATTATTTTTTCTAAAATAATTTTTCAACTTTTATTTTATAATTGAATAATTAAATTATTATTTTGCTATTAATATTACGTAAAAATTAAAAGATATGTAATTAATTTTGCCATAAAATAAAATATAAAAATAATTTAAATAAATGACCCAAAATAATTTATATATAGTTATAATTGTAAAAAACTAAAAAGTAAAAATATTTACTTTAAATTGAATACTTAATCCAAGATTTCTCTTAAATTCATCCAAAAAAAATTTCCCTCCCAAAATCCCTCCAACCAATTTAAATTTTGGGAGGGAAAATTCCAAAACTCTAAATTCCCTCCCAAAATTTAAATTTGGTTGGGGGGATTTTGGGAGGGAAATTCAAACCTTCAAAAACGTGTCGGGACGTATCGGAAGAGTGTCGGAAATTCAAAATTCAAAAAAAGAAGTATCGGATACTTTTTCACGTATCGGACATGTATCGGAAGCGTGTCGGAAATTCAAAATTTAAAAAAAGAAGTATCTGATATTTTTTTCATGTGTCAGACACGTATCGGGCCGTGTCGGAGGAGTGTCGGTGTCGGATACGTGTCGGACACCGACACTCTGACCAAAAAAGAGTATCGGTGCTTCCTAGGTTGTACCCCGTTTCAAATGGCTTGCAACCCTTGTAATCCAAACCAAATAGCGTGCAACGAAAAAACTACCGTAAAATATGTCATTTTGCTAAATATTTTTCAACATATGCTATTTTTTTAATTTTTTTCTAAAACTATGCTAATTTGCTAAAAAAAACTCAAGTTATCGTCTAGCAGTACTATATGGCACTTCAATCGAACATATAAACTACAACAGAGAGCACAAAGACGTCATTAAACTGTGATAGCAGAAAGTTATTGTCTAGCAGTACTATACGGCACTTCAATCGAACATATAAACTGCAACAAAGAGCACAAAGACGTCACTAAACTACGACAGCAGTACTACATAGCACTTCAATCAAACATATGCACCGCAACAAATAGCACAGAGACGTCACTACACTCCGATAGCTATCTTAGGAGGATCTCATGATGCTTCTAGGTTCCATTAGGACAACGGAAACAAGAACCGATGACTTTCAAGCCAAAATTTCTAAAGCACCAAAAAATTATGTTAGTCTCTAGTTTGTTACACCTAAGAGGGTACCAGCACGCAAGCACTGGATCCTATTAGAACTTTAAAGTTAAGTATACTTGGATCAGAGTAGTACCAAAATGAGTGACCTCCTGGGAGTCCTCGTGTTGCACTCCTCAGGTTGGGGGTTCTCGAAAACAGCCTCTCTTCAGGGTAGCACCCTGAAGAGAGAAGGATGCGTACATCCAACCCCCTCCCCTGACCCTGCTTAGGCGAGAGCCCTTAGGACACCGGAAATGTTGTTTTTTCCTGCTTTGTTACAACTCATATACGGAACTTTGTTACTAAACGCATATAAGACTTATTAGGTTGAATCAACAACTCAAATATTAACATGAAGGGTAACACATGAGAGCCCCCAAACATTTCCAGTGTCCCAAGGGCTTTGCCTAAGCAGGGTCTGGGGAGGGTGAATGTACGCAGCCTTCCCCCTTCAGGGCACCATGAAAGGAGGCTGTTTCCGAGAACCCTCAACCTGATAGGTGCAACACGAGAACTTCCCCGGAGGTCACCCATCTTGGTACTCCTCTCATCCAAGTATGCTTAACTTCAGAATTCTAATGGGATTCGGTGCTTGCGTGTTAGTAGCCTCTTAAGTATTCCTAATTTGGTATCAAAGACAGGAGAAAATGTCAATGAATTGTCAGCAAAAAGTGAACAAAAGCACCTATCATAAGAAAATGACTAAAAAGAAAGAATCGAACAAATCTTATGAATTTGAAAAAAAAAAAAAAAAAAAAAAAAAGGAAAATCCTCCCATATATTGTCGCTTTAATTTTCCCAAATTGTGTATTAGTAGCAACCAAAAAATAAAAAAAAAGATGAATTGTAAAGGAAAATTCTGCAAAAAGCATGAAATTTTTTACATCTTGTTATTGATGGACCTTTGAGCTTGAGTATAACGACAACTGCATCCGTGGCCTGGTTGTGTTTGCCTCAAAGTGGAGTCTTCTGTATTTGATCTGAATTGTCTCCTAGATACTTGGTTAATGGGGAAAAAAAAAAAGTAAGATCATTATCTAACATGATAGTAGGCATGAAAGCGAGCATGGCCAGGTCTAAGGAAAAGGGAAGGAAAAAAAAAAAAAAAAAAAAAAAAAAAAAATGAAACCTATACGCTAGGATTTTTTTTTTTTTTTTTTTTTGATAGGTAACCTGTAGGCTAGATGATAAGATGCAAGTTCAAGCATTCCATCTGAAACTTGATGGCACTAATCGAAAGAGTTGATGGGCACTCTTTGATGCTTGGATTCATTGGGTCATTTTTTGTGGATCATTTGCAAGATGAGCTTGATTAGACGAATTAATTGCAACATGCAATTCTTCCATTCTCAATGAACCACTCCTTTGTCCAGGCATCTAAGTCATTATTCAACACAACTAAAACTAGGTGACATCCTTAGCTGTGTATAACCCCATACAAAAGAATTTCCCTTTTCCTCTTTCATTATCATTCCTATTGGCAGCACCCCCCCTTATTCCTCTACCTCTGCCGCCTCATGCACTAGTTAGAAAATATTTCAAAAATAATTCCCTAAATTAAGTGCAGTGAAAGAAATAACAAAATTTTAATTTAAATCTAAACGATTTAATTAAATCAATAATCTCCACTCTAATAGGTCTACAGGGCCGGTCCTGACATTTTCGGAGCCTCAAGCGAAATTATCAGAGGGGACCCTTTATATATAACAAATTATAATAATTTTGACTATAAAATTTATTAATACTAAGAATTAATACTTTAAAAACCATAACTTCAAAAATCTGGGGCCCTTAAAATTCGGGGGTCCCAAGCAGGTGTTTGGGTCGCTTGGGGTTATGTTCGGCTCTATAGGTCCATAATGGCATAATAATATCTTATAAAACAAATTCTGAATTAAACTTATAAAAGCATACCTTGAGCGTGAATCTAATTCTGAATTTGAAGTCGCATAATTGGAGAAATAATCCTTGACACCTCAAGGACTTCTTTGCAATGGCCACTTTTGCATCCAGAATGTGGGCTCCGAAAATATTTAAATGTTAGAAAAAATTTAGAACAAAATTTTTCGTCGCAATTTTCTGCAAAAAATTTTCAGAAAAATTCTAATGTCAAACTTTGAATTCTAAAACCCTAAGTTTCAATCAAGGATTTAATTGAAAATAGTTCCGTTTTTATTTTCTTGAACAACGCACAACTGCGTAATTCACAATCACAAAACCTTAAAATTTTCTTTATATATATATATAACAAGAGATCTGTCGTAATTAGGGGTGGTCATGGTTCGATTAAGTGCACTGAAAGTATTTTGGCTCGATTAACCATAACCAACAAACACAAAAATCTCTAACCATTACTTAACCAAAAAGCGTAGTTAACCGACTTTCGATAAATTGGTAATTTGGTTTGGTTATTCCCAATTGACTGAGGTGGTCTTGCCTAGTGTTCCGACCTTATTGAAAAACACTAGTATGATATTTTTAGATTTTTGTCCACATGACGTGGACAAGTTGTCTCATAAACCATATAGTAGTTTTATCAGATAAGTTGTTCAATTTTATCACGGACATACTTTAACATGTCAAAATTTTTTATTTAAGTCTATTCATAGTTTAATCTCATTGACCATTTTAACCAAATATCGATGTTATCATGGACTACGTCCATCTCATAGATCTTTTTGGAAAACAATTACATGTCCATTTGACTCTTAGACATGAAATGAACATAGCGATTGTATATATTTAATATTTAAAGCCGAATAATTGGGTTTTAAGGACACTAATTCCAACGACACCACTCCATAATGCATCTCTTTAACTAGCTTCTTAGCCATTCTATATTAAGGCACTAAAACATTCACTAATCCATCTTCTTAAGCCATTTCTTTCAACTTATTTGCAGACACCTTATCCTTAATCTTCCCCCCAAACTTCCTAACTATCCATCTAAAGATGACAGCGTCATAATCATAAGTCTTGTTGTAATAATGATGGTATACATAGGTCTTAATTTGCAAAGGGAACTTGTTTTGCATAGGCAAAGCCCAAAGATACCAAACACGATCTTCCCTACACCTAACTTGTAGCCTTGTAGATCCGCTCCATGTGAACTTCACTCCAAAACCTTGGGCAACTACATAGCCTATCACTGCCTCTTTCGGTTTCCTTTTAGATTAGAATCTATCACCAATCTTGAACCTAGTGTCTTTATCCTTTACATTGTGGTTGAATTGTGTGTGTCTGTTTTTCTGCGCATACATCCGTCTTCATCTTCATCATCCTCTCTAATAGAAGACAGCAGCAAATCGCTCTCAAAGTTGTCAACTAAGTAATGTGTTAGGATATGTCTCAAATTCCTTGGATTTATGAAGAAGGCCGCAAGTCAGTTGATCGATCGGGTGAGAAGCTGATAGATCAGGAAAGTACGCAGAACATGAGACGTCTAGAAAAAGCCCCGATCGATCGGCAGATACCGATCGATGGGGATTCCAAAACACGGCACCCTTGTTCCGCTAGTTTAAATATAACGTGATGTTTACATTTTATGTATCCAATTAAGATAGAGCGCCGTCATTAAGGGTGAGAGAGGAAGTGTCCCTATAATTCTTCCATAGATCTCTTCAGAGGAAGTGAATTGTAATTCTTCCAGTATTTTGATCAATAAAGAATTTTCATCTCCGTCTGTAGCTTTTTCCCTTCTTGATTGAAGAGGGGTTTCCACGAAAATTATTGTCTCCTTCATTTATTCTCTTTTATCCTGTTATTTACTTCTCTTGTGTGTTATAGTATTTGAATCGAATTCTGTTCTTGGGGTGTTAACTTTCGCTTCTCAAATTGATATCAGTGTATATCAGATTTAAGTCTAGTTCCTCACAAATTGATATCAGAGCATATCAAATTTGTTAAGATTTCCCTTACAATTGGTATCAGAGCCCTAGGTTGTTCAAATTAGTACTATGACATCTGTAGTTAAATCTGAATTTGAGAAGTTTGGTGGTCAAGGGAGTTTCATTTTATCGCAGGTTCTCGTTAAGGGCCTCTTGACTTAGAACGGCTAGAAGAAAGCCTTAGAAGGAAAAGAGAAGAAACCAGGAAGTTTGTCAGAAGGACAATGGGAGGAGTTAGACGAAAAGGCTCTCACCGCTATTCAGATGTGTCTTACTGATGATGTTTTGACAGAAGTTTTGGAAGTGAAGACCGCTAAGGAGTTGTAGAAGAAATTGCAGGATATGTTCTGTTCCAAGCCAGTCTCCAACAAACTCTCAGTTAAGCGTCGATTGTTTACCTTTCATATGTCAGAAGGTATATCACTTAAGAATCATGTTAATGAGTTTAATTCCATTATTCAAGAATTAAAGGAGCTCGATAATTCTCCTTAAGGATGAAAATCAGGTTATATTGTTGTTATATTCACTCTCTACCTCTTATGAAGGCTTCATTGAAAGCATGATTTATGGTGGTAGAAAAACCAACTCTATTGATGAGGTTAAGAGAAATTTACTGAGTACATAAGGAATTGTCTAATTCTGTAAATAACTTGGAAGTGGTCTATTTATGAGAGGAAGAACTGAGAATAGAGGATTTGATAATAATGGAAACTCATCTGGATCTAAGTCTAGACATAGAGATTTATCATGTAATTACAGTCATAAGAAAAGGCATATTAAGAGAGACCGTTACAAGTTTTAGAGGAAACTAGAAGCTGATAACAAGTTCGACTAGAAGAGAAATAATCAACCCGCAGAAGCTTTAGTTAAAGATGAGAATGATGATATTCTGCCAGTGTTTGAACCATAGTCCATATTCAGAGAAAATTGGATTCTAGATTCGGGTTGCTCCTATCATGTTTGTCCCAATAAAGATTGGTTCTTCACGCATGAGTCAATTCAAGGTAGAGTTTCTTTGATGGGCAATGATGCTGCATGCAAAGTTTTAGGTATAAGAACAATTCGTGTTGAGATGTTTGATGGCACTATAAGGACTTTGAGTGATGTTCGTCATGTTCCTAATTTTGAGAAGAATCCCATCTCTTTAGGTACCCTTGATTCTCTCGGGTACAAGTACACAGCTCAAGTTGGGGTTTTGAAGCTCAGTAAGGGTGCTCTAGTTGTGATGAAGGCCAGAGGGGTTGGAACCCTGTATGGACTTATTGGTTCCACAGTGATAGAATCAGTGGCTATTTCTACAACTTTTATGTCAGAATCAGATGAACATGGCATTTATGGGAAGCAGAAAAGAGTTCGCTTCAGGCAAGTCCTGACGAGTAACGATGGCACGTTTGATGAGTCTTTGTTATTACATCCTTAGAAGACATCATCAGTTAGTTTTGATTCAGGTCAAGTGATTAGGCCAGAGGTAGTTTAGTTATAGTTAAGTAACACAGTTCAGCATCAAAGAGCTTTCACAGATAGCAATCAGCCACCTCCAATATAGATTTCTAAAAGAAATAAAGAGGCTGAAACCGTTCAGCACGTGGATCAGTATTCAGTTGCTAGTGAAAGACATGAGAGACAAGCTTATGAAGAAGTTATTGCTTGTGCTCTTACAGCTGTGTTAAGGGCTAATTCAGAGAAGAAGAAGATCAGCTTTGCTAATAACCTTACAGATATGTTCACTAAAGTGCTACCTAGCAGAAAGTTCAAGCATCGCTCGAACTCAGCTAGGTTTTCTGTTTTGTTGAGATAACCCCGTGTGGGGTGTTTTGTGGAGAAGATGTAGAAGTTCTTTTAGTTGAAATTTGAGCTAAGGTGGAGATTTGTTAGGATATGTCTTAAATTCCATGGTTTAAGGAAGAAGGCTGCAAGCAAGCCGATTGATCGGGAAAGTACGCAGAACATAATGTGCCCAGAAAGGGCCCCGATCTATCAGGACTCATCAATCGACAGATATTGATTGATCGGGAGGCCGATCGATTGGGATTCCAAAACATGGAACCCTTGTTCTGCTAGTATAAATATAACGTGATGTTTACGTTTTAGGTATCCAATTAAAAGAGAGCGTCGTCATTAAGAGAGATAATTCTTCCATAGATCTCGTTCAGAGGAAGCGAATTGTAATTCTTCCATTATTTTGATCAATATAGAATTTCCATCTCCCCCTGTAGTTTTTTCCTTCTCAATTGAAGAGAGGTTTTCACGTAAATCATTCCCTCCTTCGTTTATTCTCTTTTATCCTGTTATTTACTTCTGTTGTGTGTTATAGTATTTGAATCGAATTCTGTTCTTGGGGTGTTAAGTTCCGCTTCTCAAATTGATATCAGTGTATATTAGATTTGGGTCCAGTTCCTCACAAATGGATATTAGCGCATATCAAATTTGTCAAGATTTCCCTTGCATATCGAAACCCCCTCCAGAAATAAGAACAGAATTAGGGTTCCTAGCCTTCACATTTTTCTTAGTCTTGCCCACTCTAATCATGTTGTTTATGTCATCAAACTTTTCATAATCAGTATCACAATTGATTTTAGCATCTATCCAAGTGGTCCCTTTTAGAAACTTTTAGGATATGTGGACCAATGTTTTAATTGCACCAACAGTCATGGTTTCCTGATATAAGTTTGTTTTTTAAATTGCTTATTCAAAGGCAAATCCTTCAACTCCTAGTTGCTAATAATTCTTAAAATTACTAGAAAAGGGTCATCTTGGACTTCTATAGTTAGGTACAAGTTGGAGTAAAACTCTATATAGATTAGGAGCTTTTAATGGGCAGGATCCGAGTTTTTCTATATAAAGATTGTAGCTCCCTACTCATGAGAGGCCTAAGTTTTATTTGCCTAGTGAAATCTTTAATCCCGTGAGTAGAAGACCTACAAACCTATTAGAGGATAGAGTCATCTAGGGTTTCGTCTTTACATTTATGCCCTTAGTTCACATGCAACCTAAAAGGGCACTCTTGTCTTTATGCATTATAACCTGGCTCTATAAATAAAGCATCTCATTCATCATTCAATAAATTGAGCATTTGCCTCAATCTTATATGGTATCAGAGCCTCCAAAGGAGGCTCTCTCTTCTCCCTTCTCTCTCTAATTTATGTTCTCTCTTTTTGTTTAATTTTCTAGTACTCGATTGGTTATTACTTTTTCCCATTCTTAATTTATAATCTTCAATTTATTTTTTCTTCTCCTGTTTTAATTTAATACTATGGCAGCAAATCTTAACCCCCCCCCCCCCCTCTCCCCCTCTGTCCCCAGACCAAATGCCACCCCTCCGCAGCCGAGACCGGCTCCCCCTATGCCGGACCCTTAGTCGACCCTCAAGTGGTGGGTGCCTCCGTGGCTATGTCCGATCTTCCGCATCTCAATTCTATATCCTCGTGTCTTATCCTCAATGGCCTAACGAATATTGGTGTCGCCATCCTAGGTACTTTGTCAGCACCCACAAGGCCACAATTTTATCAATTTTTTGGCTCGGGTATTCCCACCTCCCTACCCTTGTTCCCCCTACTTTCGGCTACTGGTGCCACCACTCCCATTGGTGGTCACTGACAAACCGGTGAACCTACCACAAGATCGATGGATCACCAACCCGATGGCCCACCTCTCTTCTCCTTTCTTAGTTTCGCGTCCACCACACCCGGTGGCACATACACTAGCTTCGCTGGTGGTGCGCCTCTTGGCCCTGGTGGTGGTCTAACCACCAGTTTGGGGGGGCTGCTAGCCTACTTCCTAGCTATGGCGGCAGTCGCCCCTCCCCCTTCCCACATATAAACCCTAATTTACATCAAACTACTACTATGCCCTTATTACTTCCCCTCCAGCATTTCCAACATAATCACCGTAAAATTGGAACATGCTACTGACTCTACTACTTGGCGGAAACAATTCTATATGCTATTAGTCTCACATCAACTTATGGGTTATACTAATGGTACCTTTCCCTGTCCCCCAACTCAATGGTGTCTCTCTTCCCAATTCTGAATATATAAACTGGGTCCATACTGACCAAAGTCTTCGTTCTTCTATTGCCGCCACCTTATCTTGATCCCTTCTCAATGATATTGTTCGACAACCCACATCAAAAGCCATGTGGTATGCCCTTGTCAAACGATTACGAGATCATTCGCTAGCCAAAGAATTTGACCTGAGATCTCAAATACTAAATTTAAAAAGGACGGCAAAACAACGGAAAAATACCTCTCTGAATTAAATCCATTGTCGATGACATAGCTGCCATAGAATCACCAATAGCTAATCGAGAACTAGTTCACTACGCCCTTTACGAGCTTCCAATTGAATATGCTGCTTTTGTTACTTTAACTCGCAATACTTGACCAACACCCCCTTTTCAAAAACTAAAAACTGATCTCCTAAATGAGGAGAGCGCCTAGAATCGATATCAAGGTCGCCCCTCCCCCGATCAACAACATACTTTAGTTGCTTCAAATGCAGGTTCTCAAGGATCTAACTCCGGTCGTGGGGGAAGTGGTAGAAGTAAAGGACGCAACACAAGTCGCCATGGCAACCAAGGGGGCCATAACGGGGGATAACAACAACAACATCATCAATCAGGACCTCATGCTTCGCAGCCCCAACCGAACCATACTCGTCCGCATGCTAATGCGCCACCTAACTCAAACAACATTCTTGGGCCCGGGCCTAAAATCTGTCAAACCTGCAATCAAGTCGGTCACACTGCAGTCTCTTGCCCACACCCATTTGATCACTCCTCCTATCTTGATCCATCTCATTCCCTCGCCGCTATGTCCATAAATGACCAATAAGACTACAGTTGGTACCCCGACTCCGGCGCTACCAACTCAGGTACGCCTCATTCCCTACTTCCTTATCATGGCCAAAAACAAGTTTTAACTGGGGACGAGGCTTTACTCCTTGTCACTCACGTGGGTTCTACAACCTTAAACACTAAAAATCGTCAACTTTAAGTCAACAATGTAATGTTAGTACCCCAACTAACCCACAATCTTCTATCTGTAAAACGACTTTGTCATGACAATTTATGCACTGTTAAATTTGACTCTGACTTCTTCTGTGTTAAGGACAAGGCTACGGGGATCCCTCTACTTCGATTTCGTAGTAACAGCCCACTTTACAGCTTGTCGCCTTACCCGCTTGGACTTATGGCACAAACCCTATCAGGATACCTCTGACATTGCCGATTAGGACTTCTAGGACACCCCATGTTAGATGTTCTTTGTTCTTGCAAACTCATACCTAGCTCACATTTTACTGATTTTTGTCAAGATTGTAGCTTGGGTAAGTCTCATCGAGTACCTTTTCAGCGTGTTTTGCATTTAGTTTCTTCTCCTTTACATTTAGTTCACTCAAATGTATGGCAATCTCCTGTCTCATCAAATACGTGTTATAAATATTATGTTAATTTCATTGATGACTTTACTCAGTTCACATGGCTCTATCCTATGAAACAAAAATTTGAGGTTTTTAAAATTTTTGAAACTTTTAAAGCCTTTGTAGAAAACCAATTTCCCACAAAAATAAAAATATTTCAAAGTGACGGTGGTCATGAATTCGACCATTACCGCATGCAAGCCCTGTGTGGTCAACATGGCATCCATTGTCATCTTTCAAGTCCTAATACTTCACAACAAAATGGAGTGGCTGAACGAAAGCACCAACACATTGTTGAAATGGCACGAACGCTTCTTGTTGGAATAATGATACAAGCAAAACTTAAAAATTATGGGAAAATTACATCCCACTTTGAGGAGGAAAAAAAAAAAAAAAAAAAAAACCCTTCTATCCCACATAGAGAAATTAAGGGGCTTTAGTAGAGTTTATAAGGGTATATGCCCTCAACTCATTTGAATTATGTCATGGGTGAAGGGATAGTGGGAACCACACGCGTGCGTGCGCTGCCCGTCTCTCCGTGCCATGCTCGGGCGAGGGTGTGGGTGTGGGTGATATTTTTCTCATCGGCTATATTAGTTTTACGAAAATTTACACCAACTAGCTGTTGAGCTCGGTTTTAATGCTCAAAAACATTACTAGTTGTTGGACTTGGTGTTAGTGCACAGGAAACGTTACTGGCCGTTGGACATAACAATTAACTACAACATTTATACCTGTTAGTATTTTGGATTAGTATAAATAGGATGCTTAAGCTTAAATTGGCATCATCCAAAAAAAAAAACCAACGTTGTCTTCTTTCTCCTCTCGGCTTCCTTCCTCTTTCTTCAAGTACTTGGGCAAAGTTCTCGCACACTCCTACCCAATGACTAATAAGCGCACGTTAAGAGTTGGATCGTGTTAATCCTGGAGGACAGCTGCCGAAATCACTGTTTGCACTAGAGCGGCGGCGAAATCGTCTTTTAGGACAGTGGTATTTCCCACGGCACGGTATCTTCGGTAATCTAATCTATCTCTCCTCTTTTCCGGTATTATTTGGTTGTTGTGTTTAATCCGTCTTATTGCGATTTTTTATCAAATTACTGAATTATTTTGCTGCATACCTCACAAATTTTACAGATGATTTTACTGCGATTACCGTTTAAATTTGCAACAATAACCGGTTTAGTTTCTGCGAATTTCAGCAATTTCTCATGCAATAATTTTAAGTAGTTTTCTGAAGTAATTTTTTGCTGTAATTTTTTAGTATTAACACTGTATTTTCTGCTGTATTTTTGCTGTATGTTTCAGTATTTATGCTGTATTTTCAACAGTATTCTTACTATAATGTTTACTGTATTCTCGCTGCAATTATACTGCTTTAACTGGTTTTTCCTACAATCTAAAATACAATTGATTTCACGTAGTTACATTTAAACATGGCAACCAAATTACCTCTTCCCGACATGTCTAAGGTTGAGCCCCTTAACGGGAAGAACAATAAAAGGTGGTCCCAAAAAAATTTGTTTTTTCTACAACAAATGTGTATTGATTACGTACTTTTTGATAAAAAATCACCTGAAAATGAAAACGAGAAAAAAAACTTGTGAAGAAAAGTTCACCGTAGACGACCGAACCTGTAGGGGAAATTTACTGCATTATATGAGTGATGGGCTCTTTGACATTTATGTAAAATTAGACTCATCAAAAGAGATTTGGGATTCCCTCCAGAAAAATATGGGGTGACGATACAGGGATTAAAAAATATGCGGTTAGTAAGTGGCTAGATTTCAAATTCGTGGACAATAAACCAATAATTAACCAAGTCCATGAATATGAAAATATAGTAACTACTTTCTTGTCAGAAGACCTTAAAATTTGTGATATAACTCAGGCCTATGTTTTAATCAAAAAACTTCCACCTTCTTGGAAGGATTATAGAAATTTGCTTATGCATAAAAAGAAGGACTTGACATTAGAGGAGTTAGTTAACCACTTCGAAATCGAAAAAGAAAATAGGCTTAAGGACAGGGGGCACTCATATTCCGATTTTCAAAAGCTAATATCGTAGAGGCAAGGCCGAGTGCATATGATAGGTTTAAGAACGAAGGAAAAAAGTATCATTCAAACTTCAAACCTGGTGGAAAAATTCAAAAGTCAAACAGCAGGTTCCTCGGAGATTGCTTTCACTGCGGAAAACATGGACATATGGCCAAAGATTGCATGAGCAAAAAGAACCAGCCTAAGGACCCGAAGCACAAAGCCCACCTTGTAGAGACAGAGACTATTGTAGCCGTTGTTTTAGAGGTAAATCTGGTGAACAACATGACCGAGTGGATAGTGGATACCGGGGCTGCCAGGCATATCTACACAAACAGAAACATGTTCCAGAAGTACCAAAAAGTGACTGATGGAGAGGTAGTCTATATGGGCAATTCTGAAGCAGCACCTATCATCGGACAAGGGAAGATTTTTTTAAAACTCACTTTTGGAAAGTTTCTTACTTTAATAAACGTGCTGCATGTATTTAATGTGCGTAGAAATTTGATTTCGGGTAGTCTGTTAATTAAAGGCGGGTTGAAATTATCCTTTGACTCAGAAAATTTAGTTCTAACTAAGAATGGGGAATTTGTGGGCAAGGGTTCTTGTAATAGTGGTCTTTTTGTCCTTGATGCTGTTTGCATGAATAACAATGCTAGTAGCTCTTCTGCTTATATTGTCGAATCTCTTGAATTATGGCATGGCATGCTCGTTTAGGACACATAAATGTTGAGTCAATTAAACGACTTAAGAAGATGAACATAATCCTAACTTCAGTGATACTAACTTTAGCAAATGTGAAGTATGCGTAGAAGCTAAATATATGAAAAACCCCTTTTAAGTCCATTGAGAGATAATTAGATCTTCTTGAGCTTGTTCACGGTGATTTAGGAGACTTTAAAAGCCCAATGAGTATAGGTGGAAAAAGATACTACATGACCTTTGTAGACGATTACTCTAGATACTTGATGGTATACCTCCTAAGTACTAAAGATGAAGCAGAAGAAATGTTTTTGAAATACAAAGCTGAAGTAGAAAATGAATTAGGAAGAAAATAAAAAAGAGTTAGGTCTGATAGAGGAGGGGAATATGATCCAACCTCGCTAGAAAAATTCTGTGAGAAAAATGGGATAATACTTGAGTGAAGCCGTCCTTACTGTCTACAATCTAACGGTGTTGCAAAGAGGAAAAATAGAACTTTAAAAAGTATGATGAATGCTATGCTTATTAGTTCTGGACTACTTGACAACATGCAGGGGGAGGCGATATTATCTGCTTGTCATGTACTTAATAGAGTTTCTCATGAAAAGCTAGGTAAAACCCCAAACGAAATGTGGAAAGGTTATGCGTCTAATCTAAAATACCTGAAAGTGTGGGGGTGTCTAGCCAAGGTTGGATTACCCGAATTTAAACGGAGTAAATTGGACCTAAGAATGTTGATTCTATTTTTATTGGGTATGCTCATCACAGTACTGCTTATCATTTTTTGATCAAAGGATCTAATGATTCATATGTATGTGGTAGTATTATGAAATCTAGAGATACTGAATTCTTTGAACATATATTTTCCTTGAAATCTAATGATGCACAACCTACTAGTTTGCCTTCTCATAATATAACTGCTAATAATGATAATACTAACGATATAGACACTCTAGAAATTCGAAGGAGTAAAAGAGCTAGGAAAGAAACCAACTTTGGACCTGATTTTGTTACCACTTTCCTATCAGAAGATAACTTCATAAATGAAGAAATTGCAAGCGTCTATATGTTAGAGGAAGACCCGAAAACCTATGATAAGGCTATAAGATCAATTGATTCTACCTTTTGGAAAGAAGCTATTAATAGCAAACTAGAATCAATTCTAAGTAATCACACATGGGAATTGGTAGACCTTCCTAGAGGCTATAAACCAATAGGTTGTAAGTGGGTCTTTAGAAGGAAAATGAAGGCTAATGGGACAATAGACAAGTTTAAGGCAAGGTAAGTGGCTAAGAGTTACACCCAGAAAAAGGGGCTAGACTATTTCGATACTTATTCACCTGTCGCTAAAATAGCTACGATTAGAACCTTGATCGCCCTTGCATCTATTCATGGTTTAGTGGTGTATCAAATGGATGTTAAAACAACATTTCTTAACAGTGACCTAGATGAAGAGATTTACATGGAACAACTTGAAGGTTTTGTTGTTCCTGGTAATAAAGAGAAAGTTTGTATACTTGTAAAATCTCTATATGGTCTCAAACAGGCACCTAAAAAATAGCATGAGAAATTTAACAACACTCTAGTAGCCAATAATTTCCTTGTAAACAATGGGGATTCTCGTGTGTATTCTAAATTCTATCTAGATGGATGCGTAATAGTTTATCTATATGTTGATGATATGCTGATTTTTGGCACAAACTTGAATGTTGTTAGTGAAACGAAAACCTTTCTATGCTCTAAATTTGATATGAAAGATATGGGTGAGGCAGATGTGATTCTAGGAGTTAAAATTGTGAGAACTCCTAAAGGCATAACCCTAAACTAGTCTCACTATGTTGAGAAGATACTTAGAAAGTTTAACATGATTAACGCTGATCCTATAAGAACAACTTATGATTCTAGCGTACATCTAACTAAACATAAAAGTGTTGCTATATGCCAATCTGAGTATGCCAAAATAATTGGTAGCGTCATGTTTCTAATGAACTATACTAGACCTGACATTGCATATGCTGTAAGTAGACTGAGTAGATACACACATAATCCTAATCAAGAACATTGGAACAAGTTAAAAAGATTGCTTAAATATTTGAAAGGAACTGTGGATTGGGGACTTCACTTTGAAAATTTTCTAGCTGTTTTAGAGGGATATTGTGGTGCCAATTGGGTGCCTGATAATGACGAAATTAACTTCACTAGTGGGTATATATTCACACTAGCTGGAGGTGCTATATCTTGGAAATCCTCTAAGCAATCTTGTACTGCTACGTCTATTATGGAATTTGAGTTTATTGCTCTTGAGTTGGCAGGTCATGAAGCCGAGTGGCTAAGAAGTCTATTGGGAGACGTGCTATTGTGGGGGCTTCCAGCTCCATCAGTGTCACTTCAATGTGGCAGTCAAGCTGCATTTACTGTGGCTAAGAACAAGGTTTATAATGCAAAGAGGAGACATATTCGTCTCACCCCTAAGATCGTGAAAGATCTACTAGAAAGTGGAGTGATATCACAGTACCATGTAAAGTCTGAAAAGAATCTTGCGGATCCGTTGACAAAAGGCCTTTGTCGTAAAATGATTATAGAAACATTGAGGGGGATGGGACTAAAGTCTGTACATAAATAAACTGTGATGTATCCAACCTGGTTTTACGAGGTTTAATGTGAAAAGTCATAGTTTCATTCGAGAAATACACTGTGTTTTATATTGTCCCTTCCTATGGTATGACAGTACGGAGACGGGTCCATAGCCATATGTTTGATGGTGTAAGCAAAACTTGCACTTGATGGACACTATCCGTATGTTACCAAGGGGTGAGGTTGAGCTTTAGCTCTTAATGGACCTATATCCATATGTTTGGTAGTGTGCGGTAACACACACTTGATGGGATCCACCTATATAGTTGTGGGAGTCTGGCCGCTCCCTATGAAGGATTTAAGACTTGCCTTCTAGAGAGCCTATAAATATCCAGGATGAGCGTATAGCCGATAAAACACACCAAATCGTTGGAGTTGTTGAGATCTAGAGTTTAGTATGTGTCCAAGTAGAAAACCATACAACCCCCTATAAGTCATCTTGTAAGATGTTGGTTCTAAACTTGGGTTGCACTAGGGGACAATTTAAGTTGCGAGACATCGGCACTGAAAAGCTAAACTCCCTTTGCCCGGTTTATTCTTATCTTTCTTTTTCGCTTGTATTTTTTGTGGGGGATTGTTGAAAAAATGATACAAGCTAAACTTAAAAATTATGGAAAAATTACATCCCATTTTGAGAATATAATAAAAAAAACCCTCTATCCCACATTGAAAAATTAAGGGGCTTTAGTAGAGTTTATAAGGGTATATGCTCTCAACTCATTTGAATTAAGTCATGGGTGAAGGGATAGTGGGAACCACAAGGGCGCTCGTACCGCCCGCCACGCCTTACTGTGCTCGGGTGTGGGTGTGGGTGTGGGTGATATTTTTCTCATCGGGTATATTTTTTTACGAAAATTTACACCAACTAGCTATTGAGCTCGGTTTTAACGCACAAAAATGTTACTAGCTGTTGGACTCGGTGTTAATGCATAGGAAAAGTTACTGGCCGTTGGACATAACAATTAACTACAACATTTATACCTGTTAGCATTTTGGATTAGTATAAATAGGATGCTTAAGCTTAGATTGGCATCATCCAAAAAAAAAAAAACCAACACTGTCTTCTTTCTTCTCTCGGCTTCCTTCCTCTTTCTTCAAGTACTTGGGCAAAGTTCCCACACTCTCCTACCCAACGACTAACGAGTGCACGTTAAGAGTTGAACCGTGTTAATCCTGGAGGATGACCGCCTGAATCACTGTTTGGATCGGAGCAGTAGCGAAATCGTGTTTTAGGACAGTGGTATTTCCCACGGCACGGTATCTTCGGTATTCTAATCAATCTCTCCTCTTTTCCAGTATTATTTGGTTGTTGTGTTTAATCCGTCTTACTGTGGTTTTTCCATCAAATTACTGAATTATTTTGCTACATACCTCACAAATTTTAAAGATAATTTTGCTACGATTACAGTTTAAATTTACAGCAATAACCGGTTTAATTTCTGCAAATTTCAGTAATTTCTCATGCAATAATTTTTAGTAATTTTCTGCAGAATTTTTTGCTATAATTTTTCAGTCTTAACACTGTATTTTCTATAGTAGTTTTGCTGTAATTTTTAGTATTTATGCTGTATTTTCAGCAGTATTCTTGTTGTATTTTTTGCTGTATTCTCGCTGCAATTGTACTGCTTTCACTGGTTTTTCCTGCACTTCTTATTTAATCTCGTCTTCCTTACACTTTCAGGGATGATGCTGCTTGTACTGCATGTTTCATTATAAATCGTCTCCCCACCCCGTCCTCAAAAACTCATCCCCATTTGAAAATCTTTTTCAACGGATTCCAGACTACTCTAATTTCCTGTGTTTTTGGGTGTGCATGTTACCCTAACATCACACTCCATGCCCCTCATAATTGGCTCTATGCTCTATAACTTGCATTTTCATAGGCTATGCCGCACGCTATAAAGGTTATCATTGTCTTGACATCCGAACTGGTAAAATTTATATAAACCGACATGTTAGGTTCAACAAAACTAACTTCCCATATCCTGACCTAGTCAACCCATCTTGGGTTCCAGACCCAGGTACTACAGCTAGTGTAGTTGACCTCCCCTTCCCTCTCATAGTCACCATTGGCTCAGGTACCACACTCTGGAGTGCTCAACCTGCGCCTCCCATATCCTAGGGACTATGACTCCTCCTAGACCCTCTCCCCTTGGTGGATCCCACCCACCTACCCAATACCGAACCACCAGCCCCTGTCCCGACCCCATCGGCGTCGGACCTGCGGCTCCCGAACCACCCAAGCCCTCTCCCACTGCACCCACCAATCCCGCTGCTATCCTTATAGAAACTGAACTTGAGGCCTCCAATGCAGCACCCAAACCCATCCCGACCGAGGTTCTCCATCGTGCTGCAGCACACCCTGCACCCAAGCTCACGGAACCGAATCCGGATCTACCCAAACCAAGTGACACTCACAACATCCCTCCAATGCAAACTCGACTCAAGGATGGTATTTGAAAAACAAACTATCTCTATCTCCTTCCTCGATAACAGTAACACAAGAACCCACGTGTTATTCTTAAGCAATTAAAAATCCCAAATGGAAAGAGGTCATGGCGGATGAATTCATTACTTTAATTCTAAACAACGCTTGCGAACTTGTCCCTCCCAACCCAAAGCACAACATTGTAGGAAACACTTGGAAATATTGGGTTAAGTATAAAGCGGATGGCTCAGTTGATCGTCTTAAAGCTCGCCTTGTCCCCCATGGTTTTCCTAATGTGAAGGCATTGACTTCAAGCCCGGTTGTCAAACCATCCATTATATCACAATTCTCACTCTTAATATCACAAATAAGTGGCAAATTAAACAACATAATGTTAAAAATTCTTTTCGACATGGCCATCTTAAGGAAGAAGTTTACATGAAGCAGCCTAAGGGGTTCATTCACCCCAAGGTCCCCAACCATTTTTGTCGTCTTAAAAAGACACTATATGGACTTAAACAAGCTCCTCAGGCTTGGTTTCACTACTTTAGTACATTTCTCTACGGCCTAGGTTTTATCTATTGTCGAGTTGACCCCTCCTTTTTTCTCTTTCGCAAAGCCCATGACACCATATGCATACTACTTTATGTTGATGACATAATTCTCACTGAATTGAACCCCTCCTCCCTAGACACCTGCATCCACGCTCTCTCCACTCAATTTGCAATGAAAGACCTTGGTGCCCTCCATTACTTCTTAGGAATTGAGGCTCAACATACAAAGTCGGGTTTGTTCTTCTCACAACATCGATACACTACAGACCTTCTCCACTAACACAACATGCAAGATGCCAAACCTATCAAAACCCCTCCCCTGGCCCACGCCCATCTGTCTTTGACTGAGGGTGATGTCTTACCGGACCCTACTGAGTACCGCAGTGCGGTTGGGGCACTGCAATATCTCACCATGGCTCCCGATATATGTTATGTTGTTAACCTTGTTTCCTAGGTTATATATGCTCCTAGACTAGTCATTGGCAGGTCATGAAGCGGATCCTCAGATACCTCAACAGAACCTCGGACCACGGGCTAACGATCCTTCCTAGCACTTGCATTTCTGTTGTCGTCTATGCTAATGCTGATTGGGGTGGCTGTCCTGATACCTGTCATTCCACCATAGGATATGCTTTATTCCTTGGATCTACTCTCATCTCCTGGCAAGCTAAGAAGCAAGCCACTATCTCTAAATCTTCTACCAAATCTGAATATCGTGCCGTTGCTCAAGCCGCAGCTGAGGCAGACTGGGTTCGCTACCTCATGCGTGACATGGGCCTCAAACATTCTGGTCCCATCACCATCTACTGTGACAATGCATTTGCCTCCTACATTGCTGCTAATCCTATCTCCAATGACTGTACCAAACATATAGATATTGACTTCCACTACTTCCGTGAAAAAGTCCTCAAAGGCGACCTCCAAGTTCCCTACACTCCCACTACTCAATAAATAGCTGATATCTTCACTAAAGGCCTCGGAATCACCTTATTCCAATATCACAAAAACAATCTTCATGTTGCTACTCCATCTTCAGATTGAGGGGGCCTATTAGAGGATAGTGTTATCTAGGGTTTCCTTTTTACATTTATGCCCTTAGTTCACATGTAACCTAGAAGGGCACTCTTGTTTTTATACATTATAACCTAGCTCTATAAATAGAGCATGTAATTCTCTCATTCATCATTCAATACAATTGAGCCTTTGCCTCAATCTCACAAAACCGCCATTCATTATACTCTCGCTCTTGTTGGAAGTTCAATCAATTTTCGCCAGCATGTGTGGACTAAGATTGTATTATATTATATATAATTTTATAAGTTTATAAGATGCTTAATTTATTATCTAGGGTTTACTTTGTATATTTGTAGTCCGTGATATTTGACTAACATGTGTTATTAAAGCCTCATTAGATGATAATTAGGGTGCTTTGAAATTTATTTAATTGCGTTTCGATGGAAACTACAGCCATGAGTATGTCTATGCGGTTGGTGACTTGGCATTGATGATAAAAAAAAAAAAAAATGTTGGGACAAATAAGTTATTAATTATGTTTAAACTTACTCATCTTGTCTCCAGAACAAATTTGGTCATCTTGTCTCTAGTTCAAAGATACGAGTCCTAGGGGTCATGAGAATAAATTGAATAACTGATGAAAAGAAATTTTATAGTCCAAGCCTAAAAATTCAAAATCCTCAAGAGAAGATTGTTGGATGCTTTCACTATTAGTGTTTGGAGGCACTTGAAGAAAGTTTGCAAGATAAAGTATGATCAATTTGAAAGATAGGTTTCAAGGAAAGGTAGAGTTCTCTCTAATTTTGTTTGTGAATCAAATTTGATTGATTATTAGTAAATTTATAAGAACTATAGTTCTTATTTGTAATGAGAGATTCAAGGGAGCACTTGAGGGGGAAAAGTAGATGTATATGGTGAATGGAAAAATGGTAGATATTAGGTCAATTGAAAGGATAGTATTAAATTTGATGGATTCACTTCAATATTGCAAAACTTTCATTATATTAGTTTAATTTATGTTCCTTGAATTAAAGGAAAAATAGTTATGTTCCTTGATATGAACAAGGATATTTATTATTCATTAATAAGTCAAAGTTCTGCTCTTGTTGGGTCTAGTTATCATGTTGGTGGATTGTACAAGTTGTAAATCTTAATAATGTGATGACTTTGGAGACTAAGAAAAAAAAGAGCAAGATTTGGTCTTACCTCATTTTTGGAATAAATATGTCATCTATTCTTAAAGATATATGGATAAACTTAACTAAATGTGGCATATATACGAATTTGAATTTTGATGGCCTTGAGAATTTATTGATATTGCATAATGGGTAAACTTGTTCAATCAAGGAAGAAACATACGATAACAAGTGCTAAGTTATTCTAAACTATGCATATGAATATTTATAATATCTCATACTATTGATGGGCTTTTTCATTATGCGTATGTTTTCTTGATAAAGAAAAAAAAAAATTTGAAGCATTAAATAAGGTTAAGGATCTTTCAAGGTGGAAGTTGAAGAGTAACTAGATACATTCATTAAAAATATTAGTTTAGATAGAGGGAGAGAGTATTGTGGGAACTATGAAACACTTAAAGGGTATCGGTTTCGTTACCGTGACAAGATCTCTAGATCATGAAAACCAATATTGCTACTTTTCTAGAAAATGATGAGCATCTGATGAGTTGACCAAGCATTAATATTGAGTTTGTGAAAACTAGGGAACCCGTATCAATTTTTGATGGATAACTTTCTCTCTTATCGCTTCATTAATACTAAAACAAATCCAACAACTTCTCCGCATCTTGTTCCAATGAAAGGATACATTAGCATGGGATAACCAGGATATGACACTCGGTGAAAGTGAGGAGCAGAGAAACTCTAGTATGTGTATCCACCACTCTCTAGTTCAAAACTAACGCCATTGTGTCATGTTGACCAGGGATAATAACCCCTGAGAGGTCTCAAAGGATAGGCAATTAGCCCTAAGTAATGACTACAATAAGACAATTAGCCTTAAGTAATGACTATTATATCCATTTACTTGGAAACTGATTTGGCATGGGTTATGGAAGTAATTTGCTAACTTATCTACAAGGTATGTAGACATACATGGTAAAAAATAGATTGTTTTTGATGTCATCTATGGATAATAATAGAAATTAAGATTTGGTTGCACTCCCTAAGGTACGCCAGAACTTTGAGTGCTAGTGGGTATTTAAGATTAAGAGGAATTCTAATATGATGTTGAACAATATAAATCACTACAAAAAAAGGAAACTCTATTGGCGCTTTTTTTAACTAAAGCGCCAGTAAAATTACTACCGGTGCTTTAACCAAGCGCCGGGAGATGTCGGGACCGAAGTACCGGTAATAGTTCCCGGCGCTTTAAAGCGCCATTAAAGATAAAATATTTAAAAAATAAAATACTAAGACGTTTTGGCGGGAAATTTTCCGCCATTATTACCGGCGCTTTGAAGCACCAGGAGATAAAAAATACAAAAAAAAAAAAAAAAAAAATTCCCCCAATTTTTTTGTGAAGTCCCCCTGTGTTTTTTTTAACAGAAGCTTTAAAATGTTAGAGTAAATAAATGAATTAAAAAAATACTTTGTATAATCAACAAAATTACATAGTAATTTAATTCTTTGCCTTTCTCAAAATAAAAGTTTTAGCTGTATATTAATAGAACTAAAGATGTAAATTACAAACTAATAACATATTGCAGGCCAAGTGAATAGCATTTAAGTAATCAAATTCATGCAAAATCTTTACAATGTAATATTATCAAAATTATATCATTTCCTAGTCTAAAACAAAATAGACAATAAAGTCTCCAAAATACATAAAAGGTGTGTGCTCAAATTCATCACAACTTTAACAAATAAATAGAGGTGATCAATTTTCATTGACTTTCTAATGTCCATAACTTCGTATCTTCCCTTACAAAAGAAGTCATCAAAAACGATCAGATGAGGAAGTGGATACCTGGAAAAAAATCCAAAATATAGTTAAATCAGCATGAAACAATATGAGCCTTTTTATATATTTATTATCAACCAAATAAAACTCTTTATACTGTAATAACTTAAAAGAGGAAGCAATTTATGTGAAAAAAAATTTAAGAAATTAGCTTGACTCTTCTTCTTGACTTGTGGTAATTCTTGACATGGCACATCCCATAAGATACTAAAAGTAGTAGGGTAGTCAAAGATTTAACCATAATCAAATACAAATCCCTTTCCTAATCATAAAAATACAACAAAAAAAACTATCATTTTAAACACAACTCAACAAGTTCATATCCGAGTCATGGACAATGTCAACTGTCAAAGTAAAGTTTAACTATTGCAAATGTAAATCTTTTTATAGGGAAGGCGTATAAAGTTAATGAAATTTGAAAATTACCTTGTATAGGGTCGATTTGGTGTAGAATTTCACCATAGCTCGGTTGACAAGCGTTTGGCTCTATAATCAACGAGAATATGCATTCAAGAGCCTAAAATCGAGGGGCTAATGCAACCAAACTGCAATTGAGCCCAAAACCACAAAATCGAGGGGCATTCAAGAGAAGAAAAGAAAAAAAATGTGAGAAAATGATAGAGGAGGGAGAGAAAGAGGGAGATTGAGAGAGAAACACAAAGGAAAGAGTGAGGAGTGAGACAAAATAATAGGGTTGAGAAAATAAAGGGAGGACGGGAAATGGCGGGAGTTCAAATTTGAGTGCCCAAAATTGAATTTTCAAAATCCTTTTTATTTTTTGTTTCATGTCAATGTTACCGGCGCTTCAAAGCTCCGGGAATGTTTAGTAGTTGAATTTTTTTCGGGCGCTTTCTAAAAGCTCCAGCAAAAAAGTGTCAGTTAGTGATCATTTTTTTTTGTAGTGAATCCATATTATTGGCTTTCAGATTTCATCCAAAGAGAAGGTAGTTACAAACAAATATTTCTAAATAAAGAGTCATTTAGAAGCCTACTTGCTTTAACTACTGGCTTTTGGAGTTGTAAAGCATAGATGTTAAAACTATTTTTTGAATGGCATTTTGAGAATCTTATAAACAACAAACATTAGGTTATGAGGTTAAAAAAGAGAGAACATGGTGTGTAAGAAAATGCTCTAAAAAAGTTCTTAGATAACCATATGTAAAATTTCTCAAGTTAGTGACTTCTAATGGCTCTTAGATGGTCAAGTTGGATCAATTTGTATATATTAAATATGTGAATACCAAGTATATAATTGTAGTTTATATATAGTAATATATATAGTTGGCTTCTAATGGTCTTGGTTTACTGGCCAAAACCAAGGGTGCCCATCATGTAATTTTGTGATAAAGTGTTTAGGTGTTGTATCGTATGTCCTTGACATTTGTATCTAGCACAATTTGGCCAGTGTTTTAGGTATGTGAGGATAAGTAATATTAATTAAGTTTTGAAAATTTGATATACATAGAGTTTGAATTTAAATATTTATAGTGGATACTCTGATTATTACTTGGAGGTCATGAATTATTTTTGGTAGTTGAAATAATCTATCATGACATTAAGAATCACGGACTCGATCTCTATACCGATAATCATTTATTGTGATAAAAAATGATAATTCATCATTTTCGACCAAATATATAAGATGAAATACTATGAGTTAATGATGGTCGTATGGATGTATACATATGCAAGAGAAGACATGCTAGCGGATCCTCTCACTAAAAGGTTAGTTCCAACTTCTTTCAAACAAAACGCCATGTTTGGCTTTATTGAAAATATCGAGGAATTTTTTTAACTATTTGTTTTCTCTTTCTTAATTTGATGTTATTATTTGATTATGAGATAATTTGACAACTGAATATGACTAAGTTATTTATTTGAGTAATGTTAATTTCGTTAAACGGCTAACCTTCAATGACATTGTAAACACTGGGTGTGCTTCATACGTGTTTTCTAAAGCAAATTTTGCAAGAGTTCATGTCAATAGTTAATTAACGTGGAAGAGCTCCAATTTCAAGTTTCATGCATAAGTGTGACTTGTATGATCTATTAATTAACATGAAACCCTACTTTTCAAGCTCCAATAGGAGCCCTGAGTATTTCAAGTTCCATATATAAGTGTGACTTGTGTGAGCGGTTAACAAACAAGGAACTCCAAGTTAGAGGGAGCCCTAAGTATTTCAAGTTTCATGCATTAGTATGACTTGTTTGATTGGTTAACTAACATAGAACCATAAGTTTCAAGCTCTAGTGGGAACCCTAAGTATTTCAAGTTCCATGCATAAGTATGACTTGTGTGATTGGTTAACTAATATGGAATCATAAGTTTCACACTCCGGTGGGAGTCCTATGTATTACAAGTTCCATGCATAAGTTTTGTGTCTAAAGTTTCTCTGGAAACCATAAGAGGACCTTTGTGTGCTCAATAAAAGCACATAGATCAGAATGATCAATAAGTGGTTTTTGTTTGACTCCATATTGGAAGGAATTTGGTCAACACTAGGTTGCACTTCTTGATTCATGAAGGTATACACTTATCACATAAGTGTACTGCTGCTTGAGTCTAAATGTAAATCTTTATTGGATCCGTTATTTAAATCCCAAGATGTCCGATAAGTAACCATAAGTAATGTGATCACAATGAGGTTTTTGAACTGTTGTTTTGTTATATTATGATCCCTAAAATTAGCGGATCCACTATATAATGTAATAAGCATTTTAGCCCGAAAATAAATCGGGAGTGACATGAATGAAGTTAGGATAAATTGTCGAAGAATTTATATTGGGATAAATTAAAATAGTTGTATTTTAATATAGAAAAAAATTATAGACAATTTTTATTATCGGTTTAAATTAGGAATTAGTAAATATGGTAAGAAAATATTTTCGAAAATAGTCTCTCTTCAGGTTAACACCCTGAAAGGGGAAAGCTGCGTACATCTATCCCCACCCCCAGACCCTGCTTTTGCGGGAGCTCTTGAGGCACTGGGATTGTTGATTGTTGGTAAGAAAATATTTAGGTAATAATTTGATTTATTCATTAGATATTATTTTTGTTAATGATCAATTCGGAATTAGATATTATTTTTGTTAATGATCAATTCGGAAAATAATCTCGGATTTTTGGCTTGATATGCGGTTCATGTCCTATTCCTTTAAAATCTTATCTCAGGGCATGCTTGGTGGTGGCATAGTAACAATACAAGGAAAATGAAGGCTCTTTTTACAAAGAAAAAAGTGAGAGTTAGACAAATAGAGGGAGGAGAGAAGCAGAAGAAGAAGAAGAAGAAGAGAAGGAGAAGCAACAACAAATTGGGCTCGGCTCGTTGGGAGCTCAAAATTAGAGCTCAAGGTTTTTTGTACATCTAGCTCGATTCTTCGGTTACCTTCACCTTCTTGGTTTGGTTAGGTTTTTTTTTGCCCCTCTCTTACTTTCTAGGTTTTTAATCTTTGTAAATGCCCTCTTTAATTTTGGTCTTGTTGCTCGTCTATGATTGTAAAACTTAAATTACTAATAGTGGAGAGACTCCTTTGAAAATTGAGGCCCTTGGATGTAGGTTGATTTATGAACTGAATCATATATACTGCATTTTATTTTTGTTTTCGCTTTTTCTTTACTTTTTTTATTATTTAAGGTATTTTTTTGTTTTTTTGTCACTGTTGGTTTGTTTCCGCTATTGTTAGGTCCGTTTTTTCAAGGGATTCGGGTCAAACTATTGGGACTCGAAACAATAACAAGTGGTATTAAAGCCTAAAGATCCGGAGATGGAGGGAATCATGGGTTTTGACATCGAAAAGTTCAATAAGCCAAATGATTACGGGCTTTGGAAGATCAAGATGAAAGCTATCTTGACCCAACAGGGCATGGAGAACGCCCTATTTCCGGAATCTGGGCAACCTAAAATGACCGAGCTGAAGTAACAAAAAATGAAAGGTACGGTCTATAGCTCGATTGTTTTTTCTCTTATGAATAATATACTATTGATTGCTTCTAAATCTTCAACTGCTTTTGATTTGTGCAAAATTTGAAAGATATGTACAAATCAAGTTCCCTGTCAAATTGTATCTTTCTGATGGAAAAATTTTTCACTGTTGAAATGCAAGAAGATAAACCAATTGAGGATATTCTTGACGAATTTAATAGGCTATCACTTGAATTGGATAATTTCAAGACTAAAGTCAAGGATGAAACTAAAGCAATTGTCTTATTAATTTCATTGCCAAAATCTTTTCAAACTTCTAAAGATTCTTTGAATGGGCAGGATTCGATTTTGGTACAGGCGTTCAAAGAGCTTTAGGTTAAAAATTACTTGAGATTGAGAGGCAGTTGTCGGACGTCGCGGATGGTCTAATCGTTCGTAAGTCTAAAGGTCGAGATAGGTTGAAACTGAAAACGAAAAAGGAACACTTCAAGGTTGTTTACACCCTAATTTGAGGGAGATGTGACGACGCCGTTTTAAGCAAAGTGCCAAGTGCTTATCATGTGAGATCCTCCTTGAGGAGAATCACACCTTTAGGGGCTGAGATAGTTGCGTATCAAGTCCATCATCTTGAGAAGGTTTTCACCCTAACAAGGATACCGGCCACTTGAGGCTCGGAATGGTTGAAGGGTGACAGGAGCTCGAGCTCAAGGGACTGTCAACAAAGCAGCAAGACAGGTGGTTTTAATCCTTGAGATAGTTACTTGGAGTGCAATCTCTGGTACCTGGGTGCTAAGCTTAATCCAAGAAAATGTGGGGCTTCTAAAGGAGCCTCAGCTGAAAATGCGGAGTTGGGCTCCAAGGAACTCCCTCAAGCATCAAATCAAGAGCATGTTCATTAATCATTCATGCTCATGAAAGAGCTTAGTAATCTGACGTGGGAAGAAGATGCTGCAGAATTAGGGGGAGCAGTTATTTAGTTTTTCTATAAATAAGAGACTCTATGAGAGTCCAAATTAGTACATGCACTCAATATAAAACTTCTTCAAGTTTTCTTTACAACACGCTTGTGCTCTTTCCTAGGAGTAGCGTAACTGAACGTAGCTCAGCTTAGCATAGATCTTGTTGTACTTGCATCTTTAGTAATACAGTCTTTCAGGCTTCAGGTATGAACTCTCTGTTTTAATCTGTTCCTAAATTTCGACAAGTTAAGAATTGAGGTTTTAATTTGAGGTTTCGACGGCCAAGGCTTGACCTTGATTGCGTTGGTCTTAACACTACTGTGACTGCTTAATAAGTCAAGTGAACTTAGGTTAATGCCATTGATTAGGGTTTTGATAGCCAAGGCTTGACCTAAATTGTGTTGGTCAAAATCCAATGACCTGAATATGGTTTACTCCACTTTAATCTTGTCGAACCTAAACTCTCTAGTTATTATAAGTCAGAGTGTTAAGCTTGAAAAGTTGATTGGCTCGGGATTGCAAGTCGACTGCTAAACTCTTGGGTTTGTCTCCACCCGAATTCCTGAATGTTAAGTGTACGAAGAAAGGTGTCTGTGGTCCTTGCTCCATCACTGTAATTACCACTTGAGTTAGGTCTATATCCCTTTAATTTTCTATCCATTAAAATATAAAAAATCCACAAAAATATTTAACCAAATCTTCTTAATCGAAGCAGAAGCTGAACTCACGGTATACCAAAGTTAGATACACCATAATATCATAATCTTTTCTCTAAAAATGGTTAATGGTTGAAGTCAAAGACGTGTGGCTTGAATTTAGGCTCTCTTCGTAGTCATGGTGAGTCCCTTCTGCACGTTTGTTTTCTTTAAATTTTATGGAGACCACATCACATATAATTGCAAAAAAATAGCGCAAGCACACCCTTTGACAGACACATTGGGAGTCTAAAAGTATGACTTCGTTGTCTTTAGCCCATCGTGGATTACCATAACGTAATTGCAGGCCGTTCGCCGATTGTCAAAACCAGGAAGTCCATTGCTCTTGAGCATGACAAACCAGAAGGCTCAGCCTTGATTGGATCCCCACTTGAGTATCCTCTTAAATAAAGCCCTATAACACGAAGTGATGAACCAAGTTAAAGCCATGGCAGTGAAGGCGGTGGCAATGATGACATCCCAAATGAAGAACAAATTGGGCTAGATGGCCATTCTCGAAAGATTTTCATGGCTAGCTATTTAGAAATTATGGATCAAAGGGTCCAACAAAAAATGCGAGAGGCCTTTGAGAGAATACGTGCTAAAGCAAAGCGCAATCTAGTGGCCCAGTATGAAAACTCTGCCACTAAGAGAGCCGTGATAAATGACATTGGAACCTCAATGAATGAAAGGCTTCATAAAGAGACTAATAGAGTCTTAGTTGAAATGAACTCAATCTTGTCTTCTGCTGCTACTCTTATTTACATGGCAAGACAAACAATAGTTGATGTCGATCCTATCTTAGTTAGACAGGCAGAGGCTCACAATGGCTTAATTCAAGCCGTTAGCGAGGAAATCAGACAACTTAGGCTTACACCTCCTCCCTCAGTCCCAATTGGATATCCTCGTGTTGCTCCTTCGAGCTCACAATCACAAGTTGCTTAGATTCATTACATTGTCCCAAAGGGAATGGGAAACCCAGTTATATCTAACTCAAGTGTCACAAACTTGGAACCTAGCCATAGGAATGACAACGTGGCCCTTGGGGTTATAGGCCTTCCAATCAGGGGTTTTCTTTGGCTTCAAGTGATCTTAATGCAAATGTGCCGGTGTCACCTATCCTTGAGACCGGAGGCCTAACCATTCATACCCTTCTCAAGTAGAAGAGCTTGCCTCGTGGGCCACTCGGGGCCTTGAAATATGAGTGCAAGGACAGGTACCCACTGCTGCGGACCAGAGTTTCCTTCCTAGATCTCTTCACGCTTATCACATTGGGGGCCAAGTTAACCACCCACGTCCTCAATATCATAACTAGAAGATTGATCGGGGAAGGATGAACTAACAGCTTGCTAATATTGGTGCACTCTCAGGCATGCAATATAACCCAGGTCTTGCTGGAACATACTTCTTGTCTGACAAAACACATGGCTAAAATGATCAGGGGGTTTCCTCGGGTTTGGGGGGCAACCACCGTTCCCACATCCAACTGTGATGGGTGCTCAAAGGTATCCTATAGATCTTCCTCAAGATCCTCACCCATTTGGGGGCAATGGTAGGTGCATAATCACGTGTCTAACATTTCCCTTCAGGACCAATTGGCCGCCTTTATCGAATGGATGTATGGGTTTGGTCTCACGAGGGTCAATAGAACCTTGTATAGTAAACTGTACCCTATTGACATAGACAGGGATTACCCTTTTCCTCGAGCATAAGAAATCCCCGAGTTTACCCTTTTCTCAAGAGAAGGGATTGCGTATGCCCTTGAGCACTTCGCAAGGTTTCATTGCCGGTGTAGAGAAGCTGATGACAATTAGTATCTTAAGCTTAAGTTGTTCCCTAATTCTTTAACAGGGATCACTTTTCAGTGGTACATTAGCCTACCTCCTAATTCCATCTACTACAGGGATAATATGGCTAGGCAATTCCAGGCTCAATTCCCAAGAACGGAACTAGGAACTTCCATGTCTGGCTTGGCCAAATGAGACAAAAGCCAGGTGAATAAGTAGAAGACTAAATTAACCGGTTCAAAGAGCCAAGTTAAAGTGCACTTTAGCCTTCCTGAGGTTGAATATGCAAAGCTAGCCTTGAACGGCTTGGACATTTAATTTAGGAAGAAGTTTGAAGGGTCTAACTTCACGACAATCCTTCGGCTTGCAAAATGTGCTGCTAGATATGAAGCCGTTTGAAAAGAAGAAAGCCTAAAAAAAAAGCATGTATGGGATTTACGAACATCATTTAATCGAAGAGGATGAGGATCCTCCTTATGAGACTGACGTCACTCAATACATCAAGGGACCTTCTATAGTTTGCAATCTTTTGGTCAAGAAGGATATCAAAGCCGGGAAGTTTTATCAATCCTAGGACTTGAGAAAATACTTGTTTGACCTCTCAAGAGCTAATGTAATATTCGATTGGCTTAAGGAAAATAACAAACTCAAGATTAGGGGTAAACATTGAAAGCCTGACCCAAATTCCACTAAGGGGAAGGTATATTATAAATGACACAATTCGTTGACCCATTCAATTAAGAACTGCATGATCTTTAGAAATGTGGTTGAGGCTACCATAATGACAAGGGAATTGATCTTCCTAGGAGAAAGTTAGATGGGCATCGACAAAGACCCTTTTCCTAAGTCCTGCCCTAGTCAATATAATTAAGGCAGCAGAACCATATAGTTCCCATAACAGTCAAACTAATGGCAGATCTCAATGCATGATGAGTGCAAACAAAGATAGTCTAGCTGCAGCCAACGCTGTGTTTGACAGGCTGCTGGAATCGAGGACACTCGGGTTCCCCAAAACCTCCGATGAGATTGTCGGATAATTATTGCAAGTGGCACATCATGGCTAAATATTCAAAACGCGATTGTGCCACATTCAGCAGGTTCTTGAAGAAGCAATTAGAGGAAAAAGTTGTTCTCCTCTATAAGGAAGAAGAGTTAGCCACGGGAATTCTCACTGACGACCATTGGAAAATTGTCTTCCCTACCAAGAAGTAGGCATCAAAGAAACTCTTACGCCTTACACATGACCTTTGCAAGGGTTGTAGCCACAAGTTGGTGTGTGAAATGAAGAAGCCGAGCCTTTATCCAAGGGAAAAGCCAGGTCCCTCAACAAAGACATCACTGATGGGACCTCCTCGAGGCCTTGCTTCAAAAACCTAGATCATCATGAGGACTAGGCATCCTAGGAGAAATCTGAGGTACCATCTATTGGATGTGGACACCAGCCAGGGGTCATGACAGTCAGGACACCGGCCTCTTGGGGTCCGTTTTGATAATGTATGGAGAATGAACTATTGGGAACATATTTCAAAAATATTTTCTGAGTTGACTAGAGCGGGCGCAGTGAAAAATCAATTTAAAATTCTTAATTTTAAATCTAAAGACCTAATTAAACTATTTAATTAGATCTGGATCTTTACTCTAATAGACTCATAATATGACAAACAAAACCATCGAATAAAACAAGCATAAATGTAGTATATATAACAAAGGAAATAAAGGAAAAACAAGTTAAATATAAAATACTTAATTGACATACCTGAAGCTCAAATTCTAACTCCAACTTGAAGATCTGAAGTTAGAAGAAAATTCTTGACACTTGAAGGTCTTCTTCGCAATGACCTCCTATAGTATCGAGAGTGTGGGCTCCCAAAATATTCATTCTAGGAAAAATTTATGAACAAAATTTTTCTTTTAATTTTTTCAAAAAATGATTTTTCCGCAATATTATGCTGAACAATAATTTAGAAATCACCTAAAACAATTTAAGGGTTTTCATCGTGGGAGAAATTCATGTTCCAAAATCCTTGTTAGTGAATTCTTTAAGATAAATATCATATTTATATGACAAAATACCCAGCCACTTAACCACTAGTATTTAATGCATATTACTCCCCTGTAGCTGATGTGAGCGAGGGAGAAACAATAACAGGAACAACAGATTTAACATCAGACATGTTTTTACATTTTCTGATTTTTTTATTTTATTTTGAAGTACAACATTTATCGTATTATGTATTCATTTTATTAATATTTATTTAGTATAAAAAATTATTTATCTCATAAATATATAATTTATCTTATGAATTCAATTTTAAATATTTTTCAAATAGTGCTTAAGTTGAGGCTTGCAAAGGGACCTCAAGGATAATCTAACTCTAACTCTAAATGGATCAAATCTGATTATCATTTCATGATAACAATTGATTACCATTTAGTCTTAATTCTAATAAATAAGTTTTACTGCACTATAGGATTAAATATATTCATTCAAGATTTTCCCAAATAACTTTTATTCCGACAATTAACTCCTTTATTAGTTAGCCATGAGTAACAATAACTTTAACTATGATCATTAATTTTCTCACATCTTTCGCCATAATTTCTGACTCGCCTTTCTCGAGCAATTCAATAATACAGAAACAATTTCCTTTTTAATTCCAAATGTTAAACGTACGGAACACTCTGCTAAAGATTCTAAAATATGTTCATAAATTTGCGAATCAACTAAGGGGACATTTTTATCTTGTTAGAGATTATAGATTCCACATAAAACAATTGTTCCCGCCACACTTCATGTTGTTACCCAACGTACATAAAATTTCAAGTCAATGCACTTTGACTAATTCTTTTAGCACATCAAAGCAACGGACAATCAATGCATAAGTTGAGACTATTTCTTGGAATTAGAGTTATCGTCTTACAGAATTAATTATTTCTAATAGTAGTTAAAGAAACAACTAATTTTGGTGGTCCTCTTCAGTGTTCCAATCATATACAAAACACCAACATAATCCTTTTAGATCCCTTGCAACATGGCCAAGATAAGTCATCTAAAGTATCATGTTATAGTCTTATCAGATAAGTTGTCCAAACTTATCACCGACTACGAACATACTTTGACAACATATCGCTTATTTGATTTAAGTCTATCTATGGCTCAATCTTGTTAACCACTTAAACCAACCCTTACATGTCATCTTGGATTACGTCCATCTTATGGAACGTTTTACAAAACAATCACACGTATGTTTGACTCGTAAAACATAATCAAATAATAAATAGATAAAACAAATTTATTTATTTAATATTTAAAACTAACTAATTGGATTTTATAAGACACCATTCCAACAATCTCTCACTTGTCCTAAACCCAATTAGCCCTATATTGCATAACTATCCCCCTAGGATCTGTCAACTATTTGACTTAAATCTGTAACCAATATCAAATTCTCACTGTCTTACTCCTATACTCGCAAGCTTTTATCTATAAGGAACATTCTGAGTCAAGTGGTCTACTGAAGAACTTCATAGCTATCAAGTACTTGACTTCCATAGTGAAGTAAGCAATATAAAGATTGTTTCATTCTTCACCATCTAATGACCCCCTCTAAAAGGGTAAACACGGATTTCAAATTTCTAACAACTAAAGTCCCTTTTAAAACAAATGACCCATGATAAACTCAACATCCTTTTGTTTTGAATCTTGCATAAGCTTGATCTTAAGAACAATGTGTATGCTCATCTTAGGTCTTTCACTTTAAACTAACTATACAACAAACTCTTAATAGCTCATAACAATTCTACATCATTCTTAATGAGTAGAATGTCATCCATATACAAAACATAGAAAGTCCATACTTTCTCGTTATTGTGGGGAACGTATTCTATCCCTAGACGACTAGAGCGGCCGCAACAGAAAATCCATTTAAAATTTTAAATGTAATGCCCTGATCTAATTAAACTATTTGATTAGACCTAGATCTTACTAGGCTCATAATATAACAATAAAAAATCATCAAATAAAATAAATATAAACATGGTATGTAGAATAAAAGAAATAAATGAAAACAAATTAAACATCAAATACTTAATTTATACATACCTGAAGCGCGAATCCAAACTCCGGATTAAAGATATGAAATTTGTAGATGAATATTTTGATACCTCATCGACTTCTTTGCAATGACCTCTTTTAGCAGCAGGGTGTGAACTCCCAAAATATTTAATTTAGAAAAAATTTTGGAACAAAAATTTTTGTTTTAATTTTTTCAAAAAATAATTTTTCAGAAAAATTATGTTAAACACTAATTTAGAAAATCCCTAAAATAATATTAGGATTTTTGTCGTGGGAGAAAACTAGGTTCCAAAATCTAAAGCAATAATTATATCCTCATGGCCAAAAAAACCATGTATTTATAGGGAAAAAAAGTCAAGCCACATGTCAGCGTTTCATTGGTCCATGGCACCTACAGCGGAGCCAGAATATACTAGTCGCGCCCTAATGGTCGCGTCTGTGTGGCACGAATTGCTACTCTTTTTTTATTTGAGGCGGGTGCATATGTGTGTAAGCTGTGCCTCCATGCATGCGTTGCATGCTTGGGGCCATGTAATTCTATCTCTTTTTTCTTTTTCTTTTTTGATTCCCACATGAATAAAATTTGTCTCATGAATATTATTTTGTAAGACATAATTTATTCATCTTATAAATAAATAATTAATCTCATGAATTATGTTTAGCAAAATTAATTTATTCATCTTATTAATAAATAATTCATCACATGAATTCAATTGAAATACTTTTAGACAGTGCTTGAATTGAAGCTTGTAGAGGGACCTCAGGGATAATCTAACTCTAGCTTCAAATGAGTCAAATTTGATTATCATCGCATTATAACAATTAATTATCATTTAGTAAAACTTAATTCCACTAAATAAATTTTATTACACTCTAGAATTAATTATATTCACTCAAGAATTTTTTAAATAATTTTATTATGACGATTAACCCCTCTATTAGATATCTGTGAGAAAAATAACTTTAACTACTATCGTTAATTTTCTCACATCTTTCGCTGTAGTTCTGGACTCGCCCTTCTCTAACAATTCAATGATATAGAAAAAAAATTTCGTATTAATTTCAAATGTTAAATATATGGAATACTCTGGTCAAAGATTCTAAAATATGTTCGTATATTTGCGAATCAACTAATGGGACGCCTTTATCTCGTTAGAGACTATAGATTAATTGTTCCCACCACACTTCATGTTGTTACCCAATGTACATAGGATTCAAGTCAACACACTTTGACTAATCCTTTTGGTATGTCAAAGCAACCAGCGATCCATGCACGAGTTCAAGCTATTTCCTGGATTTAGAGTTATTGTCTTACAAAATTAATTATTTCTAATAGCAATTAAAGAAAGAACTAATTCAAGTGGTCCTACTCAGTGTTCCAATCTTATAGAAAATACCAATATAATACTCTTGGATCTCTGTCCTCATGACAAAGATAAGTCATCAAAAGTATCATATTATAATCTTATCAGACAAGTTGTCCAAACTTATCACTGACTACAAACATACTTTGACAACATGTCACTAGTTTGATCTAAGCCTTTCGATGGTTCAATCTCATTGACAAATTAAGCCAAATCTTACATGCATCTTAGAAAACGTCCATCGGGTGGAACGTTTAGAAAACATTCACAAGCATGTTTGACTTATAAAACATAATCAAAAACAAATAAATAAAATAAATTTTATTTATTTAATATTTAAAACTAACTTATTGGGCTTTTCTATGACACCTATTCCAACAATCTTCCACTTGTCCTTAAAGCTAAATAGCCTGTATTGCATAACTATCCCCTAGGGATCTGTCAAATATTGAACCAATACTGATCTTTCAGTGTCTCATTCTTTTACTCACATGCTTTCATCTACAAAGAACGTTTAGAGTCAACTAGTCTACTCAATAACTCCTAGCTGTCAAGTACCCAACCTCCATAATGAAGTAAGGAATACAAGATTGTTTCACTCTTCACTGTTTAATGACTCCCACTATAAGGGTAAACAAAAATTCTGATGTCAAACGTCTAAACTCCATTTTAAAACAAACGACCGGTGATAAGCTTAATATCCTTTCTTTGAATCTTTCAGAAGCTTGACCCTCAGAATACAATTGGCTTATCTTAGGCCTTTTGCCTTTTAACTGACTGGATAACTAAACCCTCATAGCAATTCTACATCATTTACAATGAGTAGAATGCCATTTAAATACAACACTTAGAAAGTCTCTGCTGTCTTGTCATGTCACTTGTATACTAATGGTTCACTAACCATAGACTCAAATCCCTAGGACTTGATTAATCGTCATCAAATCTACTATTTAATGAACAAGATTTTTATTTAAGTCTACAAATAGACTAGCTTAGTTTGCAACTATATGCTCCTAACTCTCGGCAACCAACTTGTCTGGTTGTATCATATACATAACCTTTTCAAGAAGACCATTCAGAGAATGTCCACTTGATTTCCGTCACCATACATCATCACAATGAGGTGCAATGGATAAGAGCATTCTTATAGACTTAAACATAACATCTGGCCAGAAGGTCTCATCAAAGACGATTCCTTCCTACAGGGTATTAACCAACTGCCATTAATCTAGCCATAAAAGGTATTTGCCTTCTTGTCCACTCAACTCTATATACTTGTAAATCCATTCAGATTCAATCTAATGGACTTAACATCTTTCGACGCCTCTATAAGTTCCCAAACTTAGTTAAAATACAATTACTTTAACTTAACTTTTATTGTCCTAACTCAATGATCTTCATCTTTATACTTAAGAGTTTCATTGTAGACTAAAGGATTAGATTCATCATCATTTATAGCTGTTAAGACTGAAGACATGAATCCATCAAGTGACCCTAACCATCCTCCCACTATACCAAAGTTCTCATGTACTTTGTGTGATAATAACTTAGTTAATGATATATCTAATACATCATCTACACTATAAGTTGTATCAAGCTGTATAGACACAGTATCTCATACTATCAATCTAACACAATCTATCTGTTGTACTTTTTGAACACTTTCTAAAACATCTTACGCAGCAAACCTTTTGATGTGTAATTGTGACTCATCATATGAATCTTACCATATTCAATAGCAAATTATTGATCCTTTCTACAACTCATTGTAATAAGGAAAAATAAGAATTCTCCTGAATCCACCACTTTAATCTAATCAAAGTGACTTGATATAATTACCTAACGGATTCCAACTTAAGTCTTTAACTCTTTGAACCTTTCAAAGAATTCAAGACTTCAATCTTTATAGGTATATCCATACATCAATTAATTGAGTAGTCATTCATAAATATTTTATGAAATACTCATCGATTCCACTTGCTTGAACTTTTAGCAGTCCATAAATACTTTATGAACAAGTTTTAGCAGCTTAGTAGTCCTACTGTCTTTACTCTTAAAGACACTTTCAGTCACCATTAATTCGAACATATTTCCCATAGTGATTATCATTCAAATACTTAATGATCCATAAGATAAATCAAACTAGATTTGAATCATATTGGATAATTGTGACCTAAGATTAAGTGCCACTTGAAAGCTATATGTATATGGTTTCCAGAAATTCTTTCTTTTATATGGTTACACAACCTAGATTGTATTAGATTAAAAAATCGCCATTAATGTAGTTTTGATCAAAATAAGTCAACTATCTACCAATGTACCCTTTTAAATAAACATTTTGTTTATATAACTATCGGTCCATTTTTTAGAAAAATAATTGAAAGTCTATTTCGAAACAAATAGCAGATAGAAATCAAATTTCTAAAGTACATCAAGATAGTTACTCAAAATCAAAGCTAAATTACTTGACTTAAACTACTACCTCTTGACACCCTTATTGAAAACCCATTCACCAAAACACTAGTGAACTACATACTACTCGCAACTACAAAAGACAAAATATCAAATACCCTATGATGTTGGCTTTCATTCTTAACAACAATAGTATCTAAGTATTTAGGAAATTCCTTTTAAAGTCCAGTGTTTTAATAAAAGAGACAAAACCATTTTGACTTACGTTTTTATTTACCCTTTTGAGGTTCCTAATTCCTAAGATAGATGTTTATACTAAGTGACCTCTTCCCTTAGTTCTCATGACACCTTTTTTCATAAACTGCTCTCATGCTATTAGTTCTCTGACCAAACACTGCTCTCAAGTATTTTAGCATATCCTCTATAGCTGAACTTTCAAGCATCTAATACTAGAAAATATTCGACATCTAATGTACGAATTTTCCATGCTTGGGCGAGAGTAGTACCAGGATGGGTGACCTCCTGGGAAGTCCTCACCTTCAGGTTGGGGGCACTGGGAAACAGCCTTTCTTCAGGTTAACACCCTGAAGGGGGAAGGTTGCGTAAATTCGTCCCCCCAGACCCTGCGTAGGCGGGAGCCCTTGAGGCACCGGGTATGTTCCTTTTATCTAATGTATGAATTTTGCAACTCACTCACTCTTTAGTCTAGTCTAACGTTCCTAACGTTCTTTTCAACTTGGTATATTTACTAGTAGCAATCCAGAAAACTCTGAGCATCTCCTAGCGCTCAACATGTACTAAGGCATACCATATTAAAGCGAACAAAATAAAACAAACAAGACATACCATTATTAACCGCAATACATAATAACAACCTGTCTGACTATAAAACAAGTCATATAACATACATGATTACTTTCCCTATTTTTTAGCAAACAATCAAAGTTCGGAGTTCACATTCTGACAATTACATGTAGGTCATGGACACCCAACTGAACCGCCCAAAACTCCTCAGCAGTGAGGTCGAGTTGAGACATCAAAGGGGTGAGAGCATTTCTCAATAAATAAGTTTTCTTGTAAACTCTTTACTAAACATATGTAACACACCACATTTTCCTCACTCTCTAAGATCCTAGAACATAGCTCCTCGGGGAGTTTAATGTAGACCCTAATCAAATGTACACCATTGCCTGAACATCTATACAAGTGCTGTACTAACTCCACGGGGCATGGTCATGCTCGATTACTTGGATTTTAGTTCATCCTAATGGAAATCTAACCCATATTCCACAGATTAACATCCTCCTTGGGAAGTAATGAAACCCACTATTCTTGTCAAACTTAGTAATGCAGGCCATGCACATTCACTTAGAAGCTTGTTCCCACTTGATATTTTGAGTCCTGTGAACTTTGAAATAGTTTTAGCAAACAAACAAAGCTTGGATCCACCTAACCATTCTCTATGTGTGTGCAACGATAAGATAACCAATCTACCCGTTATTATGGGAGAGGCGTAACAAATAATTAGTCAAATGAGATTTATTCTCAATTAATATATTTCCTAAAAATATTTAACTCACCATTTCTTCCTTGGTCTCTAAAACAGTATCACAATGCTCTGTACCATTACCTAAACAATAGTACAAGAAAACAAGATGCTCCAAGGCGGTGTGGTCGTACTCAATTTTCATATACCTTTATCTATCATGGAGAAGTCCAACTATGTATCCCAAGAATAAACGCCCTCCTCAGGGAGTAGCGCCTATCCACTATACTATTAGACTTGCAATGGAGGCCGTAAGGAATCAACTCCTGATCCTCGCTCCCACTTGAAATTTACAATAGCAGATCTTTTTTTTAAATTTGATTATCTCATAATCAATATTAGGATTGCATTCTAAATTTTATTTAAAAGTTAAATAAAATCCTAGTCATATTAGGTTCCTTTAAATATCCAACCTATGCAATCTAATCTCATTAAATGTATTATGAGAAATTTTTTTTCTTAAAAATTCAACTTTGGATTGTCTAATCTAATTAGACCCATTTGAAAAAATTCTTCCAATATATGAAATCAAATATTTCACCAAGTTATATATCTTTATAATTTTTATTCATATCATATATGATATTTAACTCTTTAAATAATATTGAATATGTGAACTAAATTTAATAAGTAAACATGTACTCAAACAATTTAAATAATAACACTTAAGCCCCAAAGGTTGAGTAATTAAAATTTTTTTTAAACTCTTTTAAAAAGATTATCATATAATCTTAGGATCTCACCCTAATCAATTATTTATTTATTCAAATTATTTGAATAATAAAAAATAGAAATTATTTTTTTAACTAAACATAGGTGCTGGGCATGCCTCAATTCCTTCTTTTGTATTTTTTATTTATTTTATTATTTAAATAAATAATTAAATAATTTAATTTAATCTTGATCTCATTAGATAGTAAACCGAACATCTAATCCAGTTAGATATTCTTTATGACATTGTATATATCTAAATCATTCGACTCTTTGAATATCTAATCTCATTAAAAATTTTCTCTCTCTATTAATCTTAAAATATCCCTCTGATGCCATTTCAACTCTCCATTATCTCCGCCTACCGTTAGCCACATGTGCCGACGCGTGTGGCCACCTTCTCCGTTGTTCTTGCTCCCTAAGGCTCCCCGGACTAGCCTATTCACTATTGTACCTCCAAAAACACTGGCCAGGCTCATTTTCATGGTGTTTTTCCAGATCTGAACCGTGGTCTGGTGTGCTCTACGGCAAGTTTGTGCTTACAAGTGGCTATTCCGGTTATTAATCTCTATAGCAGGTGGCCTGAGTCAAATGGTGGTGTGTCGTTTTTGGCAGTGGTGGATTCAGGTATCGAGCTCTCCGACAGGGAGTGGTTCTTGTGCTTCTTGACAGGTGGTCTGGGTATGGCGATGGAGCGTCGTCTCCAATTGTGGCGGGTTCATGTTTTTATCTCTCTAATAGGTTGTTGTTCTAGAAGTTATCGAATAGGTGGTCTAGATTTAAATCGTCAAAGATAACCGATTCCGGTGGTGGTTTTTTCAGCGTTGGTTTCGTCACCGGCTAGCCATTCTCCTCATCGTTTCCCCAGCATGGAATCTTTCCCGGCCAGAGATAGAAAGTTTGAGATGAGTGGAAGAAAGTAAGTTGAAGAATCGAATGACGGAGTCCGAGGATACACCTTGTTTTTGAATAATCTACCAATGCAGATATATAATCAATGGTTGAAAAGGAGTCTTTCAAATCATAGGGATGTTGTAGATGCTTTTGTTCCTAGAAAAATGAGGCACATGAAGAGTGTGAGGTTTGGGTTCATTAGGTTTTGACACCTAAAGGAGGTAGAGGCAGCTATCGAGAAGGCAAATAGAGTATGGTTAAGGGATAGGAGGATTATAATAAATTAGGCGAAATTCTCTAGAGGTCAAAAAAGGAATCAGGAAGTGAGCAAGACTCCATGTACTAAGAAGAAGCTATTGTATCTTACATGGAGCAACAACAGAACCTTTGCTGTTGCTGTCAATGGTGTACCTCCTCAGGGTCACATCAAGAAGGAAGGGATGAACAAACTACCCGTCATTGGGGTGGTGAAGAGGATCGTTGTAGGGAAACAAGAAGAAGGGAATCTAGAAAAATTGCGCTAAATTATCATAATTGAGGCTGAGGAGGAGCTAAGTAAAAAGTAGGCTAAAGAGATTTTACTAATTGAAAGTGCAATGCAATGTGAAGTGCTAAGCCTTGGGGGAAAGAAGTTTGTGGTTGTCCTTGATGAGGAAGAAAGAGACTTATTGTTGGAAAAACAAGTCCGATGGTCCGATATGGCATCTGTAACATGAGAAAATGGGCATAATTTGACAGGAACTTAAAGAGGTTAGCCTGGATCACTTGCTATGGGGTACCTTTACGAACTTGGCCATCAGAGAGCTTCAGAAGGATAGCATAAGAGTGGGGTAGAATCGTCACATTGGACATCGAGTGCGAGCGATTTTCGAATTTTGAAGTTGGATAGGTACTAATTGAGACAGACCAATTTGAGCCAGTAAAATGCTGTTATCCTGAAAATAGGAAGCTCGCAGCGCATTGTCCATGCTTTTGAGATTGGTCAGGTAGCATATGGAAAATTCTTGGAATGGAAGATTTCAGCAATAGAGAATGAATCTCGAGAGTCTTCGGAGGAATATGGAGAAGATTTGGCCATGAAGCCCACCAAAGATGATAGGGTTGATAATAACTTATCGGTGGTGGAATTGCATGAAGAATTCATGCCAAGTGTCGCCAAGGAAGTTGAAGTGGTGTAGGAAATCTAAGACGTGGAGCTTGGCAAAGCTAAGGATACAAGAAACAACGTTGTCGAAAATCCGGAGAGCTCAAGTGAGACGTTCCCCTAGGGGTTTGTAAATCTCTTTGAAGTCGACGCTCAAGAAGTTGATGTGCTGATGACTCCAAGTATTCCGCAATCTAAAGGGGAAAGCTCGACAGAGGATATTAGAGAGGATCAATTGGCCCAGTCGAATGACAATAGCGATACTTTTTCACTAGGGTTTGTGAATCTTTTTGAAGTTGCAAGGTAGGAGGAAATGGAGGTTCCTTCTTCGGAGAATCAAGTGTCAAACCGGAAGGCAACCACGTTCAATAGAGTTCCCTTAAAGAAGGCGTGGAGGATTCGATATCATCGAGGCTGGTTAGGAGCTCGAATGAGGCTGTCAATAAGGAAGCACCCAAAGTATTGAAGTTAGAGCCAAGATTTGAATGGAGATGGAAGGAAGGAGACCGTTACCATATTGCATCATTTCTGAAACTAAGCAAGTTCGCCAACCTAACGAGAAGGAAAGGGAAATGTGGGAAGGATAGTACCCTAACGGAACAGGTTCAACGAGTTAAAAAATGTTGAGAGATGGGAAAAATGTTAGGTTTAAGCTACCGCGGCCCAGAAAGTGACATGATCAATACATTTTGTGCCCTTGAAACCAGTGCACATGGCAATCCCCTATGAATGAAAAAGAGAAACCATATGTAAGTTGCGCTCTAAGAGCCTATTAATCTCGGGTCGATGGGAGAAGTTGTCATTCTGGTAGACTCGTGTTCTAACACAGAGAGTTTTCTTTCCGAGAGGATTGGCTATTTGGGTTGAGTGGTGTTATCTTTGTGTAGGCATCTTTGGTAGGCATTTTTGGCGAAGAGGTCTTCTAGGTGTGGCGGTCGTTTTAGTATTTGTTGTACTTGTTATTGTAGCAGGTATTGATCTTTGACTTGGTGTGTGGCCAAAGGTGGATCTTGATGTTTTTGATTTTTGTCCTATTTTTTCCTTGATCTCTATCACCAATGTGAGGTCTCAGGTTCTGCCTTCATGGGACGCCAATTTTTGTTTTGCGATTTTTTGCTAATTATCAAAAAAATCTAAGCTCATTAGATTATTAAGAAATATACACCCTCTACTTTAATTATAATTCGTCCTAATAAGTTGGATGAACAACAATCTTGTTATTAAAATTTTGAATAACACAATCAGGTATTCTTTATTTAGGATTATTATAAAATATTCGACAATTAAATATTTTATACTTAGGTTCAAAATCATGAATCATCTAAAATTAAACAATTTAAAACTTTAATAAATGTTCAATCTTATTATTAAACTCTTTAACAACAAAAATCAGGAAAGTCTTTTTCCTTTAATCAAATTCCCAATTTGATACTATTTGTAATTATTAACACCCCAATTTATCAAATCTAGGGTCTTAATGTCAATTATGAATGTATTCAGAGTTAGCACCGATACCAATTGCTGGGAACATATTTCAAAATTTTTTCCTAAATGACTAGAGTGGGCTCAGCAGAAAATCAATCTAACATTCTTAATTTTAAATCTAATGCCTTGATCTAATTAAACTATTTAGATCTAATGACTACATCTTGCTCTAGTAGACTTATAATATAACAATCATAAACCATCAAATAAAACAAGTATAAACATGGTATATAGAATAAATGAAATAAAGAAAAATAAATTAAATATCAAATACTTAATCTATACATACTTGAAAAGCAAATCCAAACTCCAAATTGAAGATATGAAATTGGTAGAAGAATATATTCATACCTCAAGGCCTTCTTCGCAATGACCTCTTTTAGCAGCAAAGTGTGGACTCCAAAAATATTTAATTTAGGAAAATTTTAGAACAAAATTTTCCTTTTAATCTTTTCAAAAAATTATGTTTTAGAAAAATTATGCTAACCATTAATTTAGAAAATCCCTAAAATAATTTTAGGATTTTCGTTGTTGGAGAAAACTAGGTTCCAAGACCTAAAAAAATAACTATATCCTCACGACCAAAAAAAACCCCTATATGTATAAGAAAAAATCCATGCCACCCATGTCAATGTTTCATTGGTCTACGGCATCTGCTGCGGATAGCCAGAAAATGTGACCTAGGGCACGACTTGGTCACGTGTGTGTGGCATGGATTGCTACTTTTTTTTATTTGTGTAACGCGGGGTTTTGTAATTTTATGCCTTTTTTCTTTTTCTTATTCCCACATTATAAAATTCATCTCATAAATATTATTTTGTTAAAATTAATTTATTTATCATATGAATAAATAATCCATTTCATGAATTATGTTTAGCAAAATTAATTTATTTATCTGTGAATAAATAATTCATCACGTGAATTCAATTTGAATATTTTCAAACAGTGCTTAAGTTGATCCTTGATTAGGAACCTCAAGAACAATCTAACTCTAGTTCCAAATGGGTCAAATCTGATTATCAACTAAAGCAACAATCCCAGTGCCCTAAGGGCTCTAGCCTAAGGGCCGCGGCCGCCCGGGGGGGGGGGGGGGGGGGGGGGGGGGGGGGATGTTCACCCCTTCCGCCTTTAGGTACCCTGAAGAGAGGCTGTTTTGAAAATCGCCAACTTGACTTCCCAGGAGGTCACCCATCTTGGTACTACTCTAGCCCAAACACACTTAACTTCGGAGTTCTAATGGGACTCGGTGCTTTCGTGTTGGTACCCTCTTAGGTTTGATTATCAACTCATGATAACAATTGATGACCGTGTAATAAAACTTAATTCCACTAAATAAGATTTATTGCACTCTGGAATTGAATATATTCACTCAAGAATTTTCCAAATAATTTTATTGCGACAATTAACCCTTCTACTAGATATCCATGAGTAGAACAACATTAACTACTATCTCTATTTTTCTCACATCTTTTGTCATAGTTTCGGACTCGCCCTTCTCAAATAATTCATAATATAGAAACAATTTCTGTATTAATTCCAAATGTCAAACATATTGAATGGCCAAAGATTCTAGAATCCATTCATTTGTTTGCGAATCAACTAAGGGAACATCTTACATTATAGATTCCTAGTAAAATATTTGTTTCCGCCACACTTCATACAATTTCCCAACGACGTAAGATCCTGGTTATTCTCTTATAACCTCATCATTTTAGGTATCAAAGCAATTAACTTTTATGCAAGAGTCCGGATTATTTTGCGGATTGAGAGTTATCATCTTATAGAATTAATTATTTCTATTAGCAGTTAGAGAAATAACTACTTCAGGTGGTCCTGCTCAGTGCTCCAATCGTACTGAAAATACTAACATAATACTCTTGGATCCCTATCTCTAGTACCAAGACAAGTCATCAAAAGTATCATAGTATAGTCTTATCTATTAAAGCTGGTGTCCAAGAGAACGCAATTTATGTAAACTTTTTTTTATTAGTGAATAAAGATTGTTTGACATTATCATCTATTTTAATTTTATTTATAAATCTTTGTGCATGTGATGTTATTCTCTATCAAAGCACGTCCCATGAGATGGCTGAAGTCCGTAAATGACATTTGTGATATCCATTTTTAGTGGATTAATGAGATTATTCCACATAAGGACTAAATAATGAATAAGAATGTTATTCAATAATTAGTTCATAGTCAGCAATGAATTTGGGCTACTTATCTGCTAAGACTATAATTTGACATTTAGATAACTTGTCTTGGATATAGGGATAGTGATCTAGGATGTTGTGCTGTTGTGTTACAGTGAGATTGTCACACTGAACAGGCCCACATGATCTGCTCGGATCTATACTACTATGAGAATTGAGCGACTCTTATATATTTTGTTTACACAATGACTCTCAATCTGGAAAATAGTCTAGACTTGTGCATAGAGTGTTTATTGCTTTGATGCACTAAAATGACGAGATTATACGTAATAACCGAGGTCTTACATTCGTTGGGAAATTGCATAAAGTGTGGCAGGAGTAGATATTTTATGACGAATCTACTTTGTGAAATATCCCCTTAGTTAATTTGCAAGTATTCGAATTGATTCTAGAGACTTTGGCCAGAGCATTCCTTATGTTGGACATTAGGAATTAATACAGAATTATTTATCTGTATTAGTCAATTATTCAAAAGGGGCAAATTGAGAACTAAGGAAAAGTGTGAAAGAATGACAATAAAAAGTGTGAAAGAATGACAATAATAGTTTAAGTTAATTTTGTCATGGACATTTATTAGAGGGGTCAATTGTGAGTAAACTTTTACAGAAAAATTTAACGAGTAAATATATTTATTTTTAGAGTGTAATAAATCTTATTTAATGAAATTAAGTTTTATTAAATAGTGTTCAATTGTTATCAAGAAATAATAATCAAATTTGACCCATTTGAAGCTAAATTGAGGTCCCTATGCAAGGCTCTAAAATTATTAACTTACAAAAATTAAGAGAATTCATTAGATGAATTATTTATTTAAAGAATTGAATAAAAGTATTTTTTTATTAAATCCTAAAAATCCATATGAATTTTTCTTAAAAGTTAAAAAAGAAAGGGTAAAAAAGGTTTTCGTAAAACAATTACACAGCGCGACCCAATCAACGCATGATCAAGGGGAGGAGCGAGGCGCGTCCCCCTCCCTGGGCTGACCAGCGCACGACACCCCTGGCAATCCGAGTCAATAAACGTGGGTGAATGGCCGGGTGCCACGTGGCACCCTGTGGCCCCCTGTGAGCGGCTAAGCGAATGAAGCTGCCAACAAGTATTTTAAGAAATATTTTATCTTAATTAAGATTGAAGTTTAGCCATTATATTTTTTTTTATTTTTTTATTGAATTAGCTCTCCTATTAAAAACAATGCTAGGCTAATTCAGATTTTTTAACAACAATAATAGCAATTAAGAAATTGCTCGATTTTCTCTGAATTAGTTAGTGAATTGATTAAGTGAAAATCTCCTCCAAATTAGTTTTTAAAATTAGTCTTAAGAACCACTTGATGTCACGGCGCCCACTCGTTCGATGAAATAGGAGGAATTGCAGAGAAGATCTCGAAAAGTCAATGAAGGATGTTCTATTACTTTTGGAATTGATTTAGTTGTTTGGCGTAATAAAATCCTTATTTGCAAAGGTGCTGTTGTCGATGGTTTGTTTATCTTGACACCCAATCAAAACTCTACTAATTGCATGTTTGAATTTAAACACTACTAAACTAACTATACCTCTTGAAAGAAAAAAACCCTTAAATAGACAATGGCTTCAAATGGCACCAATGGCTTGGTCATATTAATTCTAGTCGGATCCAAAGACTAATAAATGAAGGATTAATTGAGTCTTTAGACTTGCAATCTTTACTAGTCTGCAAATCTTGCATAGAAGAAAAGATGACTAAGTCCGCCTTTAAAAGTAAAGGCAATAGAGTTGGTGACTTACTTAAGCTGGTTCACAAAGATGTGTGTGGACCAATGAAAGTTCAGGCAAGAGGAAGCTATGAGTATTTCATCACCTTTACTGATGATCACTCTACGTATAGTTATGTTTACTTTTTTGAAAAAATTCTTACTCTTTTGAAAAGTTTAGGGAGTTTTAGGCTGTGGTCGAGAATCAGACGGGTAAACACATCAAATCACTTCAATTGGATCGAGATGGTGAGTACCTTTCAGGAGAGTTTCTAGATTTCCTAACAGCAAGTGGGATCAGATCCCAGCTTTCTGCATTGGATACACCGCATCAAAATGGCGTTGCAGAAAGGAGAAATAGAACATTGTTGGAGATGGTAAGGTCTATGATGAGTCATGCTACTTTACCGATCTCTTTTTGGGTTATGCCTTAGAAACATCAGCTTATGTTCTTAATTTCGTTCCTACAAAATCGGTTCTTAAATCACCTGTGGAGCTATGGAATGGGAGCAAGCCTAGTTTAGGATATCTTCGAATTTGGGAATGTCCAACACATGTGTTGAAAAAGAACTCGAACAAGTTGGAGTCCATATCAGAACTGTGTGTGTTTGGAGGTTACCCTAGGGGTACAAAAGGTAGTTTTTTCTATAGTCCTTCAGACTAAAAGATGTTTGTTAGTGCAAATGCTAGGTTTTTGGAGGAGGACTTTATGATGGTCCACAAAAGTAAAATTCAAATAGTGTTGGAGGAGTTAATTGAGAAAGACACTACTTCTAAACAGTTTGATAAATCTCATAACAAAATAGGCGCATTAGATGCACCTGTGGGCCACTCTGAGACGAATCCTAGTACACAGGAGCCTCGTCTTAGTGGGAGGATTGTCAAGGAACTTGACAGATACATGGCTGGTGTCTTAATGACTGAAGCATTAGATGTATCTGATCTTCTTACTTATGATGCAGCACTCGAGGACAAGGATGCTGACCAATGGCTCTTAGCAATGAGAGCAGAAATAGAATCTATATATTCTAATCAAGTCTAAAATCTTGTAGAGGCATCGCCTGGCATTAAACCCATAGGTTATAAATGGGTCTATAAGAAAAGGAGAGGAGTGGACTGGAAAGTAGAGACCTTGAAGGCAAGGTTGGTTGCTAAGGGTTATACCCAAAAAGAAGGTATCGATTATGACGAGACCTTCTCACCAGTGGCCATGCTTAAGTCCATTATGATACTCTTGTTCATTGCAGCTCATTTTGATTATGAGATATGGCAGATGGATGTCAAGACAGCCTTTTGAATGGCAGTCTTAATGAAGACATCTATATGGTGCAACCGGACTGGTTAATTGGTAAGAATTAGGAGCTTATGGGATGCAAACTGAAAAGGTCCATTTATGGATTTAAACAAGCATCACGCCCATGGAATAAGAGATTCAATGAAGCGATCAAGTCCTATGGTTTTATTCAATCGATTGATGGGCCATGTGTGTACAAACGCAACATAGAGAAAGTAGTGACCTTCTTGGTATTGTATGTGGATGACATCCTACTCATTGGGAATGATATGGGAGTTTTATTAGCTGTTAAGATTTGGTTGTCAAGTCAGTTTGACAAGAAAGACCTAGGAGAAGCCAGCTATATTCTTGGGATTAAGCTTTGTCGGGATTGTAAGAATAGGGTGTTGGCTCCATCTCATGTGGCCTATATAGACAAGATGTTGTCTAAGTTTAATATGGCAGACTCCAAGAAGGGTTTGTTGCCCTTAGGCATGGAGTGCCTCTTTCTTTAGAACAGTGTCCTTCAACATCTAAAGAGAAAGAACATATAAGGAATGTTTCCGTATGCGTCGGCTGTGGGAAGCCTTATGTATGCTATGTTATGTACCAGACCTGATATCTGTTTTGCCATTGGTATGGTAAGTGGATATCAGTCTAGTCCAGGTGAAATGCACTGGATGGCAGTGAAGCATATTTTTAAGTACTTGAGAAGGACTAGAGATTATATATTGGTTTTCCATGATGACGAATTGATTCCAGTGAGCTATTCTGATTTAGATTTCCAGTCAGATTTAGATACTAGACATTCCATATCTGGATATGTCTATACCCTCGGTGGTGGAGCCATAAGTTGGAGGAGTGTCAAGCAAACTTGTATTGCTGACTCCACCATGGAAGCTGAATATGTGGTAGTTTCAGAAGCTGCCAAGGAGGCTTGTTGGCTAAGGAAGTTCCTTATGGATCTTGAGGTTATAAAGGATTGGCTAACACATGTTGCCATTTATTGTGACAATTCAGGTGCGATAGCTAACTCAAAGGAACCAGGAATCACAATTTGTCCAAGCATATCGAAAGAAAGTATCACCTTATTCGGGACTGCGTGGAGAAAGGGGAGATTACAATTCTGAAGATAGATACCCCAAGACACTTAGCAGATCATTTTACAAAAACATTGACTCAAAAGTCATTTGAGGCACATTTAGATAGGATGGGAATGCGCTGTATGGCAAATTGGGTCTAAGATAAGTGGGAGATTGTTATAGCTGGTGTCCTAAGGAACCTAATTTATGTAAACCATTTTTTATTAGTGAATAAAATTGTTTGACATTATCGTCTATTTTAATTTTATTTACGAGTCTTTATGCATGTGATATTATTCTCTATCAAAGCACGTAAGCACGTACAATAAGATGGACGAAGTCCTTAAATGACATTTGGGATATCTTTTTTTAATGGATTAATGAGATTATTCCATAGATGGACTAAATAATGAATAAGAATATTGTTTAATTATTAGTTCATAGTCAGCGATGAATTTGGGCTACTTATCTACTAAGACTATAACATGACATTTGGATAACTTGTCTTGGATATAGGGATAGCAATCCAAGATGTTGTGTCGGTGTGTTACAATGAGATTGTCACACTGAACAGGACCACATGATCTGCTCAGATCTGTACTACTATCAAAATTGAGCGACTCATATATATTTTGTTTACACAATGACTATGAATCCAGAAAATAGTCCAGACTCATGCATGGAGTGTTTATTGCTTTGAAGCACTAAAATGACGAGGTTATAAGTAATAACCGAGGTCGTACGTGCATTGGGCTATTGCAAGAATTGTGGCGGGAGTAGATATTTTATTAGGAATCTTCTTTGTGAAATGTCCCTTTAGTTAATTCGCAAGTATTCGAATTGATTCTAGAGACTTTGGCTAGAGCATTCCTGGTGTTGGACACTAAGAATTAATACATAAGTGTATCTGTATAAGTGAATTATTTTAAAGGGGTGAATTGAGAACTAAGCAGGAAAAGTGAGAAAGAATGACAATAGTAGTTTAAATTATTTTTCTCATGTACATTTATTAGAGGGGTCAATTGCGAGTAAACTTTTACAAGAAAATTTAACGAGTACATATATTTATTTTTAGAGTGCAGTAAAACTTATTTAGTGGAATTAAGTTTCATTAAATGGTGTTCAATTGTTATCATGAGATCAGATTTGACTCATTTGGAGCTAAAAATAAATTATCCTCGAGGTTCCGACACAAGGCTCTAAAATTATGCACTTACAGGAAAACAAGAGAATTCATAAGATGAATTATTTCATTTAAAGAGTTGAATAAAATTATTTTTATTAAATCCTAAAAATTCATGGGATGAAATTTTACAAGAAAAAAAAAAGGGTAAAACTAGTATTTTAAAACAATTACACAGTGCAAGCCACGCGCTGATTGGTCAAGGGGAGGGGCAATCTGCCCCCCCCCCCCCCCCCCCCCCCCCCCCCCCCCCCCCCCCCCAAAGCCATGCTAGGTGATCCATGGCAATCAGCGTCAATGAATGCGGGTGAGCGGCTGAGCAAATGAAGCTGCGAGTAACTATTTTAAGAAATATTTTGTTTGATTGAGATTGAAGTTTACCCATTATTTTATGTTTTTAATTTATTTTTTGATTGAATTAGCTCTCTTATAAAAAACAATGCTAGGCTAATTCAGATTTTTTAACAACAATAATAGCAATTAAGAACTTGCTCGATTTTCTTTCTATTAGTTAATGAATTGATTAAGAGAAAATCTCTCCCCAATTATTGCTTAAAATTAGTTTAAGAATCACTTGATTTCATGATGCCCACTCTTTCAGTGAAAAAGGAGGAATTATAGAGAAGATCTCAGAGGTATCGTCCGGAGCATCTTTTCACTTGCGGTCTACAACGAGGTATGAGATTTCTCGGCTTATACCTTTTATCTTCGTATTTAATTGTTTTTCATGGGTATGTCTTCTATGCTATGCGTTGTTATGTCTAATTAGAGTCAAAATCATGTGTTTTAATTTAAATTAGAGAATTTCAAATCGTATTCCGTTGCACTACATACAATCATTGCATGTTTTTAATTTATGAAACTAAAAATCACCCACCTAACATTATCAGACAAGTTGTTCAAACTTATCATTGACTATGAACATACTTTGGCAACATGTAACTAGTTTGATCTAAGTCTTTCTATGGTTCAATCTTATTAACCACCTAAACCAAACCCGACATGTCATCTTGGACAACATCCATCTCATGGAACATTTTAGAAAAACAATCACACGCATGTTTAACTTGTAAAACATAACTAATTGCGTTTTTCAAGGACACATATTCCAACAGTTATGTCAGTCGTACACTGATGGCTCACCAACCATTGATTCAAATCCCTAGGACTTGATTTGCCGTCATTGAATCCACTATTCAATGAACAAGATGCTTAATTTAAGTTTACAAATAGACTTCCTCATTTTGCATACTATAGTTCCTGACCCTTGGCAACGAACTTGTTTGGTTGTATCATATATGTAAGCTTATCAAGATGAACTTGTTTGGTTGTATCATATATGTAAGCTTATCAAGATGAACATTCAGAGAATGTCATCTTGATTTCCATTCCTATATCTCATCACAATGAGATACAATGAAAAAGAGCAGCCTTATGGATTTAGGTATAGCATCTCGCTAGAATATCTCATCAATGGTGATTCCTTCCCATATGATATTAACCCACTGCTATCAATCTAGCCTCGAAGGTCTCTACCTTCTTATCCAATGAACTCTTTATACTTGTAGATCCATTCAGATTCAATCTAAGGGACTTAACGTCTTTCAACGCCTCTATAAGCTCCAACTTAGTCAAAATACAATAACTTTAACTTAATTTTTATTGTCCTAACCCATTGGTCTGCATCTTTATACTTAAGAGTCTCACTATAGTCAAAAGGAGCAGATTCATCAACCATTAAGACTGAAGACATCAATCTGTCAGGTGACCTTGGCCATCTTCCCACTGCACCAAAGTTCTCATGTACTCAGTGTGATAATAACCTGGTTGAAGAAATATAGAATACATCATCTATACTACAAGTTGTACAAAGCTGTTGAGGCACAGTATCTCATAATATCAATCCATCCAACACAAGCTATATGTTGTACTTTTAGAACACTTTCTAAATCCTCTTGCATAACGAACTTTTTGATATGTAGGTGTGACTCATCATATAAATCTTACCATATTCAAGAACATATTATGTTCCTTTCTACAATACTCTGCAAGAAGGAAATCTAAGAATTCTCCTAAAATCCTCCACTTTGATCTAACCAAAGTGACTTGATCTAATCCCAACTTTAGTCTTTAATTCTTTGAAATTCTCAAAGGATCCAAGACTTCAGTCTTCATAGGTATATCCATATAACAACGAATTGAGCAGTTATTCACAAACACTCTATGAAATACTATTCGCTTCAGCTCACTTGAACTTTTAGCAGTTCATAAACATTTTATGAACAAGTTCTAGCAGCTTAGTGGCGCTATTGCCTTTACACTTAAAGGCTCTTTCAGTCACCATTAATTTGAACATGATTCCCATGCCTATTATCATTTTAGTACTTAATGACCCCATAAGACAAATAAAACCAGTTTTAAATCATATTAAATTAATATGACTTAAGATCAAGTGCCACTTAAACTTTATGAGCTTTAGAAAATTCTTCTATTATATAGTTCCACAGTCTAACTTGTATTTGACGAATAAATTGTCATTAACGTAGTTTTGATTAAAATAAGTCAACTATCTACAAAAGTAGCCTTTAAATAAACACTCCATTTGCATAATCATCAGTCAATTTTTCAAAAAAAATAACTAAAAGAACTATTTGAAAACAAATAGTAGGTAGAAATCTAATTTTTAAAGTACATTAGGATAGTTACTCAAATACAAAACTACATTCCCTAACCTAAACTACTATCTCTTAATGCCTTTACTAAGAACCCATTTACCAGAACAGTAGTAAACTACCTACTAGTTACAACTAGAGGAGACAAGATATCAAATACCCTACCATGTTGGATTTTGGTCTTGGCAACAATTGTATCTAAGTACCTAGGAAATTCCTTTTAAAGTCCAGTGCTATTATAAAAGCAGCAAAACTATTCTGACTCATGTTTTATTTTATGCTCTTGAGGTTCCTAATTCCTGATATAGATGCTTATACTAAGTGGACTCTTCCCTTAGTTCTTATGACACATTTTCTCTCAAACTGAACTTTCATTAGTTTAGATAATGAGCAATCTCTATTACTCAATGTATCCAGCCTAAACTGATTGAAAGACCTTGATAGGCAAGTTAGGATCATATCCTATTGAGATTGGCTATCAATATTTGCATCTAGAATTCCAGTTCAATTAAATGACCATCATCGTATGACGTGCTCTTGAATTGAACTTTCCTAGCACAATCTTGTGTCTATCATCTTTCTCATTAGCTATTCTCATGCTTCTAGTTCTCTAATCAAACACTTCTTTCAAATATTTGATAATCTCTACTATAGTTGAATTTTTAAGTATTTAACACTAGAAAACTTTCAGCATCCAATGTCCGAATCTTGCAACTGACTAACTCTTTATTCTAATCCAACTTTCTAAATGTTCTCTTCAACTTAGTAGATCTACTAGCAGCAAACTAGAGATCTCTAAGCATCTCCTAGTGCTCTAAATGCACTAAAACATATTATATAATAGCGAGAATAACAGAACAAACAAGTAAAACATACCAGTATTAATCACAATGCAAAAGTATAACAACCAATCTGAAATAAAAAACTGTTAAACAAGTCATATAATATGCGTGATTACTTTTCTCACTTTTAGCAAACAATCAAAGTTTGGAGTTCACAATCCGACACTTTCAGGTATGCAATGGCGACCCAACCAAACTACCTAAAACTCGCCGTCGGCGAGGCTGAATTGAGATATCAGAAGGGTGAGAACATTTCTCAATATATATGTTTTCATGTAAACTCTTTACTAAACATATTTAATATACCACTTTTTCCTCAGCCTCTGAAGTCCTACAACAGAGCTCCTTGGGGAGGCTAACATAGACCCTAGTCAAGCGTACACCGCTACCTCGATATCAATACAAATCCACAAAGTACTCTACATTGGCATGGTCGCACCCGCTTTTCCTGCACTTCAGTGTATCCTAAGAGATCTAACATTGTGTTCTGCAAATGAACGCTCTCCTCAGGAAGTCGCGCCCACCTACTATATACTGTTAGACCTGTAACGGAGCCCATGAGCATTCACTTAGAAGCTCGCTCTCACTTGATATTTTGAGTCTTGTGAACTTCTATAATAAATTTAGCAAACAAATAAAGCATGGAATCAACCTAACCATTCTCTGTATATGTGCAACAGTGACCTGACCAATCTACCCGTTACTCCATGGGAGGGGGGCATAACGAATTATTAGTCAAGTGAAAGCTATTCTCAATTTATATGTTTCCTAAACATAATTAACTCACTATTTCTTTCTTGGTCTCTGGGACAATTTCACGATGCTCCCTAGGAAACTAACATACTATCCTAGTTAAGTGTATACCTCTACCTAGACATTAGAATTCACCATTTCTTTCTTGGTCTCTAGGACAATATCACAATGCTCCCTAGGAGACTAACATACTATCCTAGTTAAGTATATACCATTACCTAGATATTAGTACAAGTAAATAAGATACTCCATGGATAAGGGGTCACATCTGTTTTCCCGCACCTCCATCTATCCTTAAGAAGTCTAACCCTATATTCCACAAGAAAAGGCCCTCCTCGACAAGTAGAGCTTATCCATTATACTATTAGACTGGCAATGGAGACAGTTAGGAATCAACTCTTGCTCCTTGCTCCCTACTCCCACTTGAAATTTGCAATGGTAGATCTTTCTTTTAAATTTGATCATCTCATAATCAATATTAGAATCACATTCTAAATTTTTATTTAACCATTAAAATCCTAATCCAAATAGGTTCCTTTATTTATCCCACATATGTAATCTAATCTCGTTCGATACACTATGAAAATTTTCCTTTCTAATAATTCCACTTTTGATTTATCTAATCATATTAGATCTATTAGAAAAAAATTTCACATTCAATCAAATATTTCACCAACATATATATATAAACGGTCTTCTAAATTTATTCATATTATACATAATATTTAACTTATTTAAATAATATTAAACATGTGAACAAAATTTAATAAGTACCCTATTATCAGACAATTTGAACAACAACTCTTAAGGCCTAAATGTTGGAACCATTATTGATTTTTCTAAAACACTTTAAGAAAAGATTATCATATAATCTTAATTAGGATCTCATCCTAGTTAATGATTTATTGATTCAAATTATTGAAATAATAAATATTAAAAAAGATTTATTAAATGAATTGGGGAGCACCCAGCCCCAATGCTGGGCACGTTCCCTTTTCAATTTTTGTTTATGTATGTTTTTATATTATGTTATTTAAATAAATAAATAAATAATCGAATCCTATCTTAATCTCATTATATAGTAAATCGAACATCTAATCCTATTAGATATTCTTCGTTTTAGATTATCACAAAATATTCAATAATTGAATATTTTAAACCTTGGTTCAAAATCTAATCTAATTAGATTAATAATCTAAATCGTTCAACTCCTTGAGTATCTAATCTTATTAGATTCAATTTAGAATTACGCTCATTAATTGAATCCTGACTCATATAAAATTTTAAACAATTTAAAACTTTAATTAATCTTCAATCTCGTTATTGAACTCTTTTAATAACAACCTTAGGGTTATGTTTTTCCTTTAATGAAATTTCCAATTTCATATTTTCGTAATTCTATGTATTCCAATTTTATCAAACCTAGTGCTATTAATGTCAATCATGAACGTATTCAAATTTGCCTTTGATATCAATTGTTGGGAATATATTTCAAAAATATTTTACGAATTGACTAGAGCGTGCGTAGTGGAAAACCAATTTGAAAATCTTAATTTTAAATCTAAAAAGCCCTGACCTAAATAAACTATTTAATTAGGTCTAGATCTTTACACTAATAGGTTCATAATATGACAAACAAAAATATCGAATAAAATGAGTATGAATATAGTATGTTGAATAAACGAAATAAAGGAAAAACAAATTAAATATCAAATACTTAATTTAAACATACCTAAAGCGTGACTCCCAACTCCGACTTGAAGATCTGAAGTTGGAAGAAGAATTCTTGACACCTCAAGGTCTTTTTCGCAATGACCTCCTCTAACACCTGGAGTGTGGGCTCCAAAAATATTCATTCTAGGAAAAATTTCGGAACAAATTTTTCCTTAATCTTTCTGAAAAATAATTTTTCAAAAATATTATGCTAAACAATAATTTAGAAAGCCCCTAAAACTATTTTAAGGCTGTGTTTGGAGTATGGAATTAGAGGCTGGAATTGGAGCCCATAATTCCAATTATGTTGTTTGATTCACTTGCTAGAATTGAAATTACAATTCCACTGCCTAATTCCATAGAATTGGATTTTAATTGAAGATCAAACTTCCCAATTCCTTAGGGTGGGTATGAGGAATTGCAATTACAAATTAATTTCAATAATATAAAACCTAAAATGACCCAACTTTATTAACCCAATCCAAGATAACTCAAAATCCAAAGACTTAGATACAAACTAAAATTTGTCTCGAACCTTGAAATCACCCGACTCGAATGACTTAAACTTGAAATGACCGAAATCATCTTAATTCAAATTCCGAAATGACCCAACCCGATTGATTCAAAACTCGAGATGCCTCAAATATAGAAAATGAAACTACTCGACTTGAATGTGATGTAAGCAAGTTGAGCCAAAGTGAAAATGAGCCGACTAAATGGACCAAAAACTTAATATGATCCATACCCAAAATGACCCAACCCATCTCAAACTCAACCTAAGATAACTCGAAATTTGAAATGACAAAACTCATTTGTCCGAAAACTAAGATGACTGGAGCTTAAAATGAACTAAATGAACTTAAACTAGATCTTAACTATCATGAATCCTAAAAACACATAACTTGATTAATTAAAAATTCGAGGTAACTTCAACACCAAATGATCCGACGCGATACTCGACCTGATTTGACTAGAATACCGAATAACTCAAACTCAAATTGCATCGCTCTGACCATAATAACTTGAATACAATGTGAACCACTCCGACCAAAATTGAGCCGTAGTTAATTCAAAACTTGAAATACTCCAACTCAATTAACCGGAAACCTTCGATGATTCGAATCATTACGTAATTATAATTCCGATCTCCAATTACTTTGATGAACCAAACAATAGAATTTCAATTCCATCAGAATTCTAATTCCACCGGAATTAAAATTGGAATTGCAATTCCACAGTCCAATTCTAATTTCATGTGCCAAATAGAGCCTAAGGGTATTCGTCGTCGGAGAAAACCAAATCCAAAACCCTTGATAATGAATTCTTCAGGATAATATCATTTTTATGTAACAAAATACCCAACCGTTTTATCACATGTATTTAAACCCGTATTGCTCCCCTATCAGCGACGTCAGCCAGGGAGAAAACAGTTGCAGGCACAGCAGATTTAACATCACACATGTTTTTTGCATTTTCTATTTTTTATTTTATTTTAAAATATAATATTTATCGTATTATATATTCATCTCATTAATATTTGTTTAGCATAAAAATTATTTATCTTATAAATAAATAATTCATCTCATGAATTTATTTTTAAATATTTTTCAGACAATACTTAAGTTCAAACTTGGGAAGGAACCTCAGGGACTAACTTTACTTCAAATGAGTCAAATCTGATTATCATCTTATAATAACAATTGATTATTATTTAGTAAAACTTAATTCTACTAAATAATTTTTACTGCACTCTTGATGGAAATATATTCACTTAAGAATTTTTCAAATAACTTTTACTACGACAATTAACCCCTCTATTAGATATCTGTGAGTAAAAATAACTTCAATTACTATCATTAATTTTTTCGCAACTTTCACCGTAGTTCCTAAGTCACCCTTCTTGAACAATTCAATGATACAGAAACAATATCCATATTAATTCCAAATGTTAAACATATAAAATAGTCCGGCCAAAGATTCCAGAATATGTTCATATATTTGCAAATCAACTAAGGGGACATCTTTATCTTGTTAGTGACTATAGGTTCCATGTAAAATAATTGTTCCTGCCATGCTTAATGCTATTACCCAACGTACATGGGATTCAAGTGAACGCACTTAGGCTAATCCTTTTAGAACATCAAAACAACGAACAATCCATGCACGAGTTCAGATTATTTCATAGATTTAGAGTTATCATTTTAAAGATGTAATTATTTCTAATAACAGTTATAGAAACAACCAATTTAGGTGGTCCAACTTAGTGCTCCAATCATATAGACAACACCAACATAATACTTTTGGATCCCTATCCACATGATCAAGACAAGTCATCTAAAGTATTATATTATAGTCATAGGCCTTAAAATCTTGCTCCATTAAACAAGATAAAAAATTATCTACCCTATAATCGACATATAGATCAACACAGTCACTAATTTGACCTAAGTTAGACATGGCAAAGATACTTGCATCATCACAAATTAGAGACTGTCAAATCAGAAATCTTATAACACGATGAGAAGTTTGCATAACCAAGCTATTTCACCATATTTTCAATCCCCAAAATTTCTAATTATCCACATCAAATTATTCAAAAACGTTTACTTGTCCTCCTTTGTAACTACATTTATCGTCTTTGTCAATTATATCCCGATTATTGATTAACACTTTCACAAGGACATCCTTCTGGCCTGAAATAGAGTCATTAAATAACAGTTAAAATCCATCCATATCCACCATCATATTCAAACAACAAGGCACACATTCCCAAGATAATATTGAAGTATAATAATAAGATAACCCATACAATAACTATGAATCAACGATTATATTGAATGACCATCAATGGAATTAAATAACGTTTTCCTTCCATTTCGATTACTGTAAGCTAATTAAATCCAATTAGTATAAAGTTCAACCTTACAGAGGTTTTGCTACTATACACATGTTGCCGTAACATAATCTAGTACTATTTTTTTCCGATAATTTTCAAATACCAAAACAGGGGTAAAAAGCCCACAAGTCAGGCATCCCCACCAAGAATCGAAGGAACAAAAAAACAAAGGACAATAGCAATAAAAGCAAGGCAACACAAAATGTAGTAGATGGCATCAAACACAAACAAAATAGCACTTAAAAACCAACTTCAATGGAGGCCAAAATGCAAAACAGAAATAAGACGGGCGGAGCTTAAGCGAAGTGAGGACATAAAAATTTATAAGAGCCAATCCGATCTTCTTTTTTGGTTTTCTCTTTTTAGGTAACACATTTTTCTTATTTATGCAGGTGGCAGTGGGCTACAAACGCTACTCATTCCAGCCACGGAGTGCTAAAAATATTATCCTATGCCTAGTTTGGTGCTAGAAAATTTTATTAACATTAGTACAATACCTTTCTTTTTAACTTCACAAATATAATGCTAAAATAATTGATATAGGAGTAGTTTGGTGTTTTTTTAATTATTCCTATTTTAAAAATATCTTAAATATTTTAAATATGGATTATTTACGCCAAAGGTCTATATACTTTGTTCACTGTGTCAATTTAGTCGTTGTACTTTTAGTTGTGTTAATTCAGACCCCGTACAATTCAAAATGTGTCAATTTGGTCCTTAAAGAAAAACTTATGTTAAGTTTTAATGAAACTTTAAATGGTTCGGCTACAAATAAGGTTAAATTGAGTAAACAGATGAATTTATAATAAGTTACTTGCATCTAATATAATTTTACCATTCAAAATTATCATTAACACGACTTGAATTTGACCAATGGACTAAATTGACACATTTTAAATTGTTCAAAGACTAAATTGACACAATTAAAAGTATAAGGACTAAATTGATAAAATGGACAAAGTACAGAAACCTTTGGCATAAATAACCCTTTAAACATTTAAGAGTATTTTAAATAATTAAAAATCCTACTAAATATATAAAACATATTTTGAGTATTTATAAATTACTTTATATTAAAATATATCGTTTATTTAAAAAATTTTAATAGTCCTTCCAAAATGCTAACGACCTACACTAATAGCTACCATTGTTACCGCCGACCTCCAGCCTCGACCAATGTCACTGTTGTAGGCTTCTCCCGCCCTGTTTTAGTTTTTTTAAATACAACAACAACAACAATAAACCTAGTGCCTCTAAGGGCTCCAGCGAAAGCAGAGTCTAGGGAGGGTAGGTGTACGCAGCCTTCCCCCTTCAGGGGACTACCCTGAAGGGAGGCTATTTTCAAGGACCCCCAGCCTAAAAAGTTGGTCCGCATCAATCAGCCAAAGACCTGGCAACAGGAGAAGCAACAAAGATGCATAAGTATGATCATCAAAAATGCAAGAGTAAGAAAAAAAGGAAAAAAAAAAAAAAAAAAAAAAAAGCTACGCCGGCACAGATAAGGTGAGATAAAAAAAAGGATATATAGAAAGGATATAGCTAAAGGATAGAGATAGAGGTAGAAGGGGTAAAGAAAGAGAATAAGACAGGGATAGATAAGGTAGAGACAAAGGCTACCCTACTCAAACCGGATCATCTACTACTCCTATGCTAGCCCTCCATTAGGCCATCTCCTCCCGAAGGTTTAGGTGGGTGAGGTCTTGTCGGATCGTCTCAAGCCATCTCTTCTTTGGTCTACCTCTGCCTCTTTTGCCTAATTTGGTAATGGGCTGTTCGCATCTCCTGACTGGAGCGTTGTCCGGTCTCCTTCTGACATGTCCGAACCACCTCAAACGTTGCTCCCTTAATTTATCTTTAATGGAGGCTACGCCCAATTTGCCTCTTATGATGTCGTTTCTGATCCTATCCTTCCTTGTGTGTTCGCACATCCACCTCAGCATTCGCATCTCCGCCACCTTCATCTTTTGTGTGTAATGTTGTTTCATTGCCCTGCACTCCACCCCATACGCCATGACTGGCCTCACAGCCGTCTTATAGTATCTTCCCTTTAGCTTCAAGGGGAACTTCCTATCGCAAAGTACCGCGGAGGCCATCCTCCACTTATGCCATCCCGCTTTGATCATGTAGCTGACATCCTCGTACACTTCGTCATTGTGCTGTATCGTGGACCCCAAGTACCTGAATCCCTCATTCTTCGATATGGCCTCATGTCCAATCTTAACTTCTTCCCGGCTAGGCATGGTAGAGGGATCGAACTTGAGTTCCATGTGCTCGGTCTTGGCTCTGCTTAGTCGTAAACCCTTCGACTCTAGAATCTTTTCCACAGTTCCAGCTTCTCATTTATCTCTTCCCGCGACTCCCCCACCAGTACTATATTATCTGCAAAAAGCATGCACCAAGGTACACATTGCTGGATGTGCCTAGTGAGCTTGTCCATAACCAGAATTTAGTTTTTCTAAATATTTTTCTAAATATAAAAAAATTGTTAAAAATTTTAAATATTTCTTAAATATCTTAAATATTTTTTAAACAAAAATAAATGTTTTTAAATATAATATTTAAATTTTTATGAATATTTATATTTGAAAAAAATTTTAAATATTCAAAATATTAATAAAAGTATTTGTAATGCTTTAGATATTTAACATAACATATTTTAAAGTTTTTTATATATTTAAGTATTTTGAAAATACATAATCTTTTCAAATATTTAAGTTATTTTTAGGGTAAATTATATAAAATTCCCCTAACTTTTGCTTCAAAAATAGAAAACTTCGCTCACAAATAAAATTACTCATTAAACCCTCTAACTTTTAAAATTATTACTTTGCACCCAAGTAACTTTTTTTTGACTATTTTGCCCCTCAAAATAAAATAGTTAAGTATTTAACTTTATTTTTAGGTAGGATTTTATATTTTGAGGAAAAATAAGAATTTTTTTCATATTTATAAAAAAAAGGGACTTTTTATATTTATAAGAATTATTATTTTAATTAATTATATAGTAGTGATATTATAATATCAATAAAAATATTATATTTTATCTTATAATATTTTTTATAAAAATTTTAAAAATATTTTTTTCTTTAAACTTATAATATAATTATTATAATTAATTAAAATATTTATATTTTTTATAAATATATAAAATTTTCTTAATTTTATTGAGAAAAACATAAAAGTTTTCTAATTTTTACCTAATAATATAAAACCTCATTCTAAAAATATAATTAAAGATTTAACCCCCTCACTTTTGAGGGGTAAAATGGTCAAAAAAAAGTTTCATGAGGATTAAGTGATAAATTTTAAAAGTGAGGAGACTCTGTGAGTGCTTTTATTTGTAAGAAAAATTTTATATTTTTGAAGCAAAAGATAAGGAGGTTTTCTATAATTTACCATTATTTTTAAAATTTATGAAAACTTTTGATATTTAAAATAATTTTTAATAATTTAAACTATTAATAAGGTTTAAAATAATATTTTAAGTAAAGCCAAAGTGATAAAATTGTTAAATTTTAGATTATTTAAGTCAAATAATTTTGTAAAATAATTTAATATGTAAATTTATTTGTTTGACTATTTATTATTTAGTTACCTGATAAATTTTTATTGAAATCATCAAAATACCTTGTATATATAGTATATAAATTTTATGCTAATATAATGAATAATAACGATAATATATACAAGTCATTTCGATTTTTAATTAAAATTTAACGAATACCTGAATAATAAATAGTCAAACAAATAAATTTATAAATAATTTAAAATATTCATAATATTCATAATTTAAATTTTAAAATTAAAAAAATCCCCCCCATACAAATCAATGTCAATCTAACTCACGAAATCCAATCCAACATCCCAACACTCAAATCAATAGTTACGGGACAGTAATTTGCTGCCCCGGATTGTATATAGTATATAAGTATATAACTCCAAAGGAGTAATTACAAGCATTGTAATAGAGAAATGGGGACAAATCTAAGATGATAAAGGGAGAGAGATAAAAGAGGATTTGAGGAAGAGAGAGCAAAGTTCATGCACACAATCAAGCATAGCTAATTTTCTAACCAACTCCTCTTATTTGTACTAACAAACCTAAGATGAGGTGGCATTATGGCTGACATGGCGTGGTGATGTGGCACTTGTGTTGACGTGGCAGTCGGGAAGGCTCGAGACTAATTTGGGTGTGACTCTTGATAATATTGGCATCAATACTCCCGCCATGAAATGACCTTGTTCTTAAGGGTCAAGGTATATTGATATGCCAATGGGTAAACCCTCCAGGATCGAATACCATAATTACAAATTTTAATCTCTTAAATTTTTGAAAATTAACAAAAATTTTGATAATAATTTTTTTCTCTAAAATGTCTGAATAAATGGTGATTAAGTAACTAAAAACAAATTCGGCGGCAAAATAGTAATTATTCTCAAAACTAAATCTAAAACCCCCATCCTCCTTTGCGTTAACCACAACAAAATCCTAGCCACCTCTGCCATGGCTTCTCTACTGCTCCAACGACAGCCAATGCAACACCAAGGAGGTGGTGGCGATGGCGGATGTCCATCGAAGATGGTGGCATCATCTTCTCTTGCGAATCTCAACACTTGGTGGTATATTTCCTCCTCGCGAATCTCTTCCTCACTCTGACGACCGACATTGATTTCGCCACCATCGGAATCGTCATCTTCTTCCTCGTCATTCGTGTCCTCTTTGCCGTCCTTGTCATCGTCGACATCCTCTTCGAGGAGCTTCATTTGTTGGTCGGACCGTTGCCTTTCTCCTCCACTAACATCACTGGTGTTAGATCTATCACATCTACTTCAATCTCAGGCAGTGGTGGTGGCTCTGGTGCATCCTTGACTAGTTCTGTTGCTCTTGTTAGGGTAATTAACACCGATCTCATACTTTTATTGATCTCTTGCATCTGGTCAAGTTTTGCTATTACGTTTGTAATTATAGCTTGTATTCAGGCAATTGCTACCAGATCAAACTCCACTGTTGATGCAAGGGTCGTTAGCTCTGATACTAATTGATACAAATCAATATTGATCTGGCTCACGAAATCCAATCAAACATCACAAGCACACAAATCAATAGCTATGGGACAATAATCGGCTTCCCTAGATTGTATATAGTATATAGAAGTATATAACTCTGATGAAGTAATTACAAGTACTGTAATAGAGAAAGATGAAGAAATCTAGATGAAAAAGGAGATATAGAAGCGGATTTTGGGAGAGGGGGGGGGGGTGTGGGGTAAGAAGAGTAAAGTTCACATACACAATCAAGCATACTTAATTCTCTAATCAACTCCTCTTATTTATATTAACAAACCTAAGATGAGGTTGCACTAAGGCTGACATGGCGTGGTGATGTGGCACTTGTGTTGAGTTGACGTGCTGAGATGACAGTCAGGAGGGCTCAAGACTAATTCAAGCTTGACCCTCAGTAATATTCGTATTACACACTCTCTCTCTCTCTCTTTGTTACTACAAAAAAGTGCAGTGGGAGCCCCACTACACCTTCGCCTAGGGATGGCAATGGGATGAATAAAACCCGCTATCCACGGGTACCCACCCCGTTTGGGGCAGGTACAGGTATAAGTGGGACGGGTACGGGTATAGTTTTGTATTCGCCCTTCCCCACTCCATACCGACCCCGCCCCACCTCATATCCACCATACCCTCTCCATTTTATACATAGTTAACTTTTAAATTAAAAAATACGTTCTTAAATTCAATAGCCCAAATTATTTGTCAATGTTATAAAAAAAATATAGTTGGTTTTTAAAAATAGTATTAAATAACTAATACGAGCGGGTATAGATAATCTTATTCTATGCACATTAGAGAGGATACGGGATAGGTAATGGATACCCGTTAGATACCCGCGGATAATGGGGCGAGTGTGGGTATGAGTTTGTTTAGATACCCGCGGATAATGGGGCGAGTGTGGGTATGAGTTTGTACCCACCCGGGCGGGTATGGATATCCACTTCATACCCGTGGCAGGTAATGGGAGGGGTATGGGTATAGAATTGGGGTGGAGTGTACGGGTATAGAAGAGGCACTCCCTGTATCCTCCCCGCCCCATTGCCATCCCTTACCTTGTCCCCTCCCTCAGCTCGTTTTTCTCTCTTTTTGGTTTTTTTATTAAAATTGAACATACAATTCTCAATTTAACTTGCAAAATGTTTATTGTCTGCGAATTTTACTAACAAAGATATAAATGACTCCTAAAATAATTTTCAATTTATTTTCTTTGAAAATTTTTGAAACCAAGTAACTTCATAATTCTCGAGTTATTTTCTTTCAAAATTTTGATTTGATTTTTTTTTTTTTTTTTTGGAGTCACCACTTGTTAGTGAAAATTTATAATGTCTTCATATTCAACTTTCAAGCTATCCAAATACATGTATAAAATATGTATTACCTATAAATTTTACTAACAAAGGTATAAATGACTCTGTCATGATTAGTAGCGAATGTATTTCTTGGCATTGATTCATTGTAATGAGTTAGCTTATACTTGGAATACATTGTAATATTGTTGATACCTTGTAATAATGTTCTTGGGAATGAGTGTATAGGTTGTTACAATTAAGTAGAGTTTGTTGTATGAGTTGTATTGCTTAGACATATACAAGTATATACAGTCAGAAAGAGGTAATGAAAAAATTGAACAATTTTTTGAACATTCTCTCTCTTTCTTCTCTATCCTTCTTCTTCCCTTCTTTCTTCTTTCTTTTTCTTTCTCTCTTCCCTCGCTATGATCTCAGCTTAGATTTGATGCATGAAGTTAGATTCATAACAATTGGTATAAGGGCTAGATCTTGAGCCCAATTTTTTTTCTCTTACAAACCCTAATCAGTTCACACAGGCTAAAGGCAAGAAAAGTCCCACCATGGCGGAGATTAAGAACCAGATGCAAAGTCTGGTGCAGAAATTCCCGGGGTCACAACAATTTGCCTTAGAAGGAGGGGGATTGAACAAGAAAAGGCATACTCAGCAGCTTGAGGCCCTACAGCAGAGTAACGCTCAGATGACCCAGAATAGCACCGAAATGTTAGCTCTGTTGCAACAATTGGTGGCCAACTCCTCGAATCCTGTCGTACCTGTGCGAAGCCAAGAGGCTGAGGCAAGAGTGCATGAGTCATGGACCAACACAGGGCATGTCAATGCCGGAAAAACCCTTCATACCAGGAGTTTGCCCTGACAATGGAGAGAATAGCCAATTAGGACGCTCAGTTGGAGGTAAAAATTCTAAACCCAAAACTAAAGTTGATTTTCAGTTCTTCAATGGTGTTAACCCTAGGAGCTGGGTTAGGAAGTGCTAGAGATATTTTTCCCTTTTTCAAATTGCTATAGTATACTTAGATGATAGGACAAATGTATGGTTAGATGGCCTCATAGCGGATAAAGGGGAAATGGGATGGGCAGACTAATGTGAAGAGCTGTATGACAGATTTGAAGGAAGTGAAAATACTGATGTTGAAAGTCAATCTAACAAGCTTAAGAAAATCGGTTCTCTACAAGAATACCAAGAGAGGTTTGAAGAGCTTCGTTCCTTGATGTTGACAACTGATAGCTCATTTTTTGAAGGGTATTTCCTTTCTTCTTATATCTCAAGTATGGATAAAGAGATAGTTAGGAACAGTGTCCTGAAATTCAGATTTATTCTGGATATATTATTTTAATTAATAAATAAAATTGAAGTTCTAGTCATTTCTTAGTTAAATTTGAGTACGTGAGCATTTATACTGCATATGATTTTCTTTTGGGAGACATCCACGAGATGGGTGTAGTTCCCAGACTATAATTTACATGTTTGTTCTAAGTGGTTTATGAGACTAAGCCACAAAGAGACTTGTAACAAATGATATGAATTGTTGTTTGAAAGACGCGTAGTCGAAGAAAAGTTTGGACCACTTGTATGTTTAGACTATAATGTGACGCTTTAGATGACTTGTCTTGGTCATGTGGATGGAGGTCCGAAAGTGTTAGCTTAGTGTGTTTAATAAGATTGACACATTGAGTTGGACCATGTGGTTTACTTATTTCTAGACTACTATTGGAAATGAGTGATTCACGTCGTGCTGTTTGAGCGACGACTCTAGATCCTGAGGGTATTCTGGACTTGTGCATGGAGCGTTAGTTACTTTGGTATACTATAAGTAAGGTCTAAACGAATGACTGAAATCCCACGTACACTGGGTAGCGGCGTGAAGTGTGACAAGGATCGGGTATTCAATAGGGAATCTACAGTCTCTTATGAGATACAGATGTCCCCTTAGTTGATTCGCAAATATTTGAATGATTCGGAATCTTCGGCCAAAGTATTCCAAGTGTTTGACATTTGGAATTTATACTGTGAATACGTTCAAGTATAAATGAATTATTCTGTGAAGGGCGAGTTGGTAACTAATGGAGAAGTTGTGAGAAGGATAATGGTAGTGGTTATATTTATCTTTTGTCATGGACATCTAGTGGAGAGGTTGTTGTCATCATTACAGTCTATTAGGGAAATATAGAATAAATAATTTAAGTCTGGAGTGCAGTGAGATTTATTTAGTGGAATAAAGTCTCATTAAATGGTAATTAAATTATTTTATGTGATGATTAATTTAACCCATTTGAAGCTAGATTTAAATTATCCCTGAGGTCCCTGCGCAAGCCTCTGTATTTATTGCCATTTGAAAAATATTAAAGAATTCATGAGATGAATTATTTATCCATAAGATGGGTAAATTAATTTTGCCAAATATTATTCATGAGATGAATAAAAATTAAAAATTATAAAATAAAATAATTTTTAAAAATTATGAATTTTTACATGTGAAAAACAAAGAAAAATAAAAAAAATAGCGAAAAACTGCACAGGGATAGTGATCCGTGGCTAACGCTAGCAGCCAATCAGCGCGTGACACGTGTCATGCGCTAGGCTGTGTTACAGTATTGCCAGTAGAAGTTGAGATTGGATTAAATTAGGATCGAAAACAATCTGATTTATATAGCTAAAGCAGGAAGGCGGGAAGAGCCGTTGGAAGTTTTGGAGGTTAACGACCAATTAAATACCCCGGGCATGTGCCCAGCACATGACCAACAGCAAATCAGCAGCTCAGCAGCTTAAACCAATTCTGTTATAGATATTTTAGATATTTTCAGCAAGTAGGAGGAATTGGTTATAGATATTTGATATTATGAATTACTTTACAATTTCTTTTATTGCATTATAGTTCATATAAATTAGTGAAATGCCATTTAGGTTACATCATGAATGAAATACAATCTATCTTTCTTTTCTCCCTTAACATTCTAAACTTCTTTTCTCCCTTAAAATTCTAATTCCCTGTTATTGAAGCTGATCAGGATTTTTCTTTGTTAACATTGGTATCAGAGCCAACGGTCCTCTCGACTGTGGGTAAAACCAAACAATGGCGGATAATACTAGATCGATGGCCGAAGTAAGAAGGGTCGAAGAAGCAATGATAGGAAAGCAGGACGTAATGATAGAAAAGCAAGATGCCAGAATCGAGCAACTCAGATTAAGCTCGAAAAAACAGGACAAAGGGCAAGAAGAAACCAGATCCGTATTGATAAGCTTAAGAGATGCTATACACACATTGACAACACGGATGGATCCATCTAGAGGAAGGGCAGGAATGGTCCCGGGAGGATCTTCGTCCGCAAGTCCCGCTATGACAGGAGGAGACCAGAACCCAGTACCAGCAAGGGATGCAGCACAACACGCTCCTTTGGGTAATAATTCTTATGGTACTCGCTTGACTAAAGTAGAGTTTCCTATTTTTCATGGTGAGGATATGAATGGTTGGATGTTCACTTGTGAGCAATTCTTCACCATTGACCAAACCGCTGAGCAAGAGAAGGTTAGGTTAGCCTCGATACATATGAGGGGCCTAGCTCTTCAATGGCATAGGAAATATCTGCTTTCAAGGGATAATTTACCCTTACCTAGCTGGAACGAATACTGTAATGCCTTAAGGATGAGATTTGGCGACGCATTCGAAGACCCTGTATCTGATGTAGTACGCTTAAGACAGCAAGGGTCTGTAGCTGAATATACTGCCAAATTCGATGCTGCAGCAGTACGAGCAGACCTTAGCGAAGCCCAGCTTATAAGTTGTTTCCTCACCGGTTTAAGAGAAGACATTGCCCTTGAAGTAAGATCATCCCAACCTGTTATTCTTTACCACGTAGTGTGCCTAGCCAAGTTGGCTAAAGCCAAGTTTGAGGCATTGTCCAAACAACTCAAGTATTCTAAAGTACCCCTACTTCCCACACCAAACACACAAAAATCAACCATAAACCCTTATAGATCAAACCCTACCAGACCAAGCTACCCCACTCAAAATAACCCATATTCCTTCAAAAACCCAAGGACTATGACTAGAGCTGAAATGCAAGATAAAAGGGCAAGGGGGTTATGTTATTTTGTGAACAAAAGTTTGAAGTGGGACATCGATGTAAGAACAAAGGGCCACAACTCTTCATTATCAATACAGAAGAAGAATCAGTTGAAGAAGAGCAGCACGACCAGGAAGAAGCTGTAGATACTGAAGAACAAACAACTCAAATCTCCTTGAATGCATTGTCTGGTGCTTCCTCTTATCAAACTTTAAGGGTAGTGGGAGCTGTCAAGAGCAAACCAATTCATATATTGGTAGACTCTGGTTCCACTCACAATTTCATAGACCTTGCATTAGCCCACAGATTGCAATGCTCAATGAAATCTGTCTCACCTCTTGCTGTAACAGTGGCCGATGGTAGTAGTCTGCAGTGCCAACAACAATGTCAAGGCTTGTGTTGGGGATAGAATGGCTTTCCACATTGGGCAACATCAAGTTCAACTTCAAAGATCTGACTATGACATACTCCTATGAAGGCACAATAAGAGAACTCAGGGGAAATAGTTCGGCTAGCTGCAAAACCATGGGAGTGAAAGCTCTCTCGAAGGCGCTATCTGCATCACCCATTATCGCCTTGCTCGAAGTCTTACCAGAAGCTCTTCATGAAACCAATTCCGGACACCAGCTGATGAGTCTGCATACAAGGGAGCTCTCTGATCAACCCTTACCAATAGAAATCGATGCTCTCTTACTGCAGTATGACTACTTGTTTGAAGAACCACAGCAGTTGCCTCCAAGCAGGGGTCCCTTTGATCATAAAATTAACTTGAAAGAAGGCACACAACCCATCAATAAAAGGCCCTATCGTTACCCCTCATTACAGAAAGATGTTATGGAAGAAATGGTTCAAGAATTGCTTCACAAGGGGTATATCCAGCACAGTTACAGCCCCTTTGCATCAGCTGCAGTGTTGGTAAGAAAAAAGGATGGCGGATGGAGAATGTGCATTGATTATAGGGATTTGAATGCTACAACAATCAAAGATAAATTTCCAATTCCCTTAGTAGAAGAGTTATTTGATGAGTTAAACCATGCTAGATTATTCACAAAGCTCGATCTTCGATCAGGTTATTACCAAATCAAAATGCACAAGGAGGATGTGCAAAAGACTGCTTTCAAAACACATTTTGGTCATTTCGAATTCTTAGTTATGCCCTTTGGGCTGACTAATGCTCCATCCACCTTCCAAGCTCTTATGAACTCTATCTTTGCGCCTTATTTAAGAAAATTTGTCCTGGTTTTCTTTGACGACATCTTGATTTACAGTGATCACCTCAAAGACCATATTAAGCACTTACAATTGGTCTTTGACCTGCTCCATCAGCACCAGCTCTTTGTCAAAAGGAGCAAGTGTTCTTTTGCTGCTGCTGAAATTGAATATCTAGGCCATGTTATTTTTGATGGAAGGGTGCTACCGATCCTCAGAAGGTAAAAGCAGTACAACACTGGCCTGAGCCTAAGAACTTGAAGCAATTAAGGGGATTTCTTGGCCTCACTGGGTATTACAGGAGATTTATCCAACGATATGGCATGATCGCCAAGCCTCTTACTGCAATGACTGGTGGAGAAAAGCTGATCTGGACTGATCAGGCACAAATGGCTTTTAATGCTTTGAAGCAGGCTATCATCTCTGCACCTGTTTTAGCCTTGCCAGACTTCCTCTTGCCCTTCGAAGTGGAGACCGATGCGAGCAACACGGGCATTGGGGCTGTCCTATCTCAAACAAATCACCCCATTGCCTTTCTTAGCAAAAACCTGAGTCCAAGGCAAAAAATGTTATCAGCTTATGAGCGTGAGCTTCTAGCTCTGGTTGCAGCAGTACAAAAATGGCACCAGTACCTCATCAACAACACCTTCATTATTCGCACTGATCAAAAAAGCTTGAAGTACCTATTGGACCAAAAGGTTCATACACACTTTCAACAGCTATGGTTGGCTAAACTCATGGGGTTTAGCTATGTCATTGAGTATAAGAAGGGGAAGGATAACGTGGTGGCTGATGCACTCTCAAGAATAATATGTCAACAAATCACTTGTCAATTGCTGTCTACCGTGGATAGCAACTTATATGCATTGATTCAGTTGGGATGGCAAACCGATCCCACTCTGCAGCAGCTTATAGCAGATCTTATCAAGGGTTCTCCTCCACACCCCAAGTTCAGTTGGCAAGACAATCAGCTTAGAAGGAAGGGGAAACTTGTTATTGGTCAGGATTTCAGCCTCAAACAGATGATTCTTCAATGGTTACACTCCTCTCCAAGCGGGGGGCACTCCGGCAGAGATGCGACCCTCCAAAGAATTAAATCAATGTTCTTTTGGAGGGGAATGACTAAAGATGTAGCTGATTTCATAAAGCAATATTTGGTGTGTCAAGCATGTAAGTCCGAAACAGTGGCTTCCCCTAGTTTACTCCAACCTCTCCCTATCCCTCAAACCATATGGACTGATGTCTCTATGGATTTCATTGAAGGACTACCCGGCTCCCATGGTAAGGATGTGATCTTGGTGGTCGTCGACAGATTAAGCAAGGCACCTCATTTCCTTTCTCTCACTCATCCTTATACCGCACTTACCGTGGCTCAGCTTTATCTGGATCAGATTTACAAGCTCCATGGACTACCCAGTTCCATCGTCAGTGATCGTGATGCAGTCTTCCAAAGTGACTTCTGGCAAGCCCTTTTTACTATCCAAGGAGTGGAGCTTCACCTCTCGACAACTTATCATCCCCAATCAGATGGGCGAACAGAGGTGGTTAATCGAGGGTTAGAGACATATTTGCGATGCATGTGTAACACCCATCCTCATCAATGGTCGAAATGGTTGCCACTGGCTGAATGGTGGTACAATACCACTTGGCACTCCGCTACTCAAAAAACACCATATGAGGTGGTTTATGGCCAACCACCACCGCTACATATTCCATACCTTCCGGGAGAAACATCCATTGAAGCTGTAGATAGATGTTTACAACAGCGGGAAGAAGCAATTAAGGTCATTAAATTCCACCTCGCTCGAGCTCAAAACAGGATGAAGCAATATGCTGATAAAAAATGATCAGAACGCACTTTTAGGCCAGGAGACTGGGCTTACCTCAAATTGCATCCCTACGTTCAGATCATAGTGGCTCACCGAAGTACACACAAGCTCTCCCCCAAGTTCTTCGGCCCTTTCCTGGTGTTAGCAGCAGTTGGGAAGGTTGCCTACCGGTTACAGCTACCTGAGACCGCCCGTATACACAATGTGTTCCACGTCCCTCAGCTCAAACCTCACTACGGTCCCCTTCCACATGAGATTAATCATATCCCTGATAACTGGAATGCTCTACCACAAAAAGTTCCAGAACTTGTCCTTGAACGAAAAATGGTAAATCGAAACAACCGCGCTGCTACAAAGGTATTGATCAAGTGGAAAAATTTGCCTCGTGAGAACGCTTCATGGGAATTTCTCCATGATTTACTGCTAAGGTACCCTGATTTTCACCCTTGAGGACAAGGGTAATTTCGGGGGGAAAGTACTGTTGCAGTATTGCCAGTAGAAGTTGAGATTGGATTAAATTGGGATCGAAAACAATCTGATTTATATAGCTAAAGCAGGAAAGCGGGAAGAGCCGTTGGAAGTTTTGGAGGTTAACGACCAATTAAATACCCCGGGTGTGTGCCCAGCACGTGAACAACAGCAAATCAGCAGCTCAGCAGCTTAAACCAATTCTGTTATAGATATTTTAGATATTTTCAGCAAGTAGGAGGAATTGGTTATAGATATTTGATATTATGAATTACTTTACAATTTCTTTTATTGCATTATAGTTCATATAAATTAGTGAAATGTCATTTAGGTTACATCATGAATGAAATACAATCTATCTTTCTTTTCTCCCTTAACATTCTAAACTTCTTTTCTCCTTTAAAATTCTAATTCCCTGTTATTCAAGCTGATCAAGATTTTTCTTGGTTAACAGGCTGCCGAGGGGAGGAATTCGCGTGCCACGCGTTGGACCAATAGCGGTGCAACACGTGGCACGCATTTTGAATAAAAAATTTACTCGGTTTTGAACTGTTTGTGAAACGTAGCGTTTTGTGATATCCTAAGCTGAAAAGACGCGTTTTGATTAAACTGGAATTTATTTTATGAATCTCACATCGAATTTTTGTTATTTTTTCGTTGCGGTACACTCCTATAAATAGAGGTACCTATTCCAAGAGTTTGGCATTTCAAATCAAACAAATTATTTTGGATTTCTGGAATTGTTTCGAAGACCTAATTGGAGAGAAAAATTTCTGCTAAAATTTTCTTTCCTCAGTTTAATATTTTTCGAAGCCCACCCTCTGGGCAGTTCGAGGTCATTGCGTAGAAGATCGGGGGGTCTCAATTTTCTTGGTTTTATTTATTATTGGAGCAATTTCAGATATGTTCTTCTTTCTTTATTCTTTTTTGCTTTTCTATTTATTTACAGTATTCGTTATTATACATGTTTGAGTTTATGTATTACTATAAATGTATTAGAGTAAAAGGCCTGTAGATCTAAATTAAGAATTTAGATCTGTTGATTTTAAATTATGAATTTAAGTAAGTAGATTTAAAATTAGGAATTTTAAATCAACCCTCGGTTTAGAGTTATGTATTCTAAACCCGTTCCTCTGTGTTAACTTTATAAACTTTAGGAAGAATTTTTGAAATTCATCCCAACAATCGGTATTAAGGCAAAGGATTTATAGAGATAAACCTATTCACGGGAACTCTCGCACGTGAGAAGTCACGAAGCGTGACTCTCCGAATGGGGGCTTAGATAAGAGAAGAATCTCCTACTCTAAGTGCTCTAATGGATGTATATTGTTGTGACCATAGTTGAGAACTATGAACCCAATAGTCGGCATCAGAGTTTGTTTTTCCATCAAAATTCATATCTTTTCCCATCAATTGGTATCAGAGCTAGCCTCTAATTACATTCATAATATACATGACTAGGTATAATAAGATCGAAAATAAATAGATCGGCGATTAATAAAATAGAGATTTTATTAAGAAGGAAAGTTAGTTTAATTTGACGGTTCGATTTAAATTGTTTAAATTAATAAAGAATTAAAAGTTAATTCAGATGATTGTTTGAATTAGTGATTTAAATTGTTTAAATCATTAAAATAGTTAATTGTTAATTACAATATTTTAAAGTATCGATTTAAATTGTTTAAATCGGCTAAAAGAGTTAATAGTTAACTAGGTTATTTAAAATAACTATTTAAATTATTTAAATCGTTAATGAATTAATAGTTAATCAGATTGCTTAAAGTAATAATTTAAACTGTTTAAGTCATTAATGAATTAATTGTTAATTAAGATTATATAAGGTAACGATTTGAATTGTTTAAATCGTTAATTAATTAAAAGTTAATTTGATCGTTTGAAGGTAACAATTTAAATTGTTTAAACTGTTAATGAATTAATCGTTAATTCAGAACAACCTATAAATTTGTGATTATGTTGTTTGTATTAGGAGATTGTACGTTCTCAGTCATGATTTATGAAGTCAGGCAAAATTGATCTAATAAGATTAGATTCAAATATTTTTATAAAATTGGATAAAGTTGATCTAATGAGATTAGATTTAATTATTTCATACGAAATCGGTTAAAATTAATTTAATGAGATTAGATTCAATTTATTTTAAAATTGAATATTTTAATTTTAAAATTTAAAAAAAATATCTTGTCAGCGCTGACGTCTACAATTTAAAAAAAGTTTTTTTTTTTAATTTTGAGACGTGTAGGCATCAGTACTGATTTACATAATAATTATAAATTAATTATTTGAATCAGATTCTAAATTAGATTATATGATAATCTAAGTAGTGAATCAGTTTTTTTTTTAAATAAAAGTTATTTGATATTATTTTAGAATAAGATTCTAAAATAGACTATGAGATAGTCTAAAGTTTATTTATGTTTTAGAATAAGATTCTACAATAGATTATGAGATAGTCTAAGCACAAAATCACTATTCATTTTAAATAACATTATTTTTAATTTAATTTTGAAATCAGAATTTAAAAGTAGATTATGTGATAATCTAAATTAAATGTTGGTATTGTTTTAATTAAAATTAATTAATTAATTTTATTGATTTGTTTTAGAATGAGATTCTAATGCAAGATTATGAGATAATCTATATTGTAAAACGATAGTGTTTTTGAATAAATTAATAAATTAATTTTGGTTAATCCTAGAATGCAATTCTAAAGGGGATTACGAGATAATCCAGGTTGTAAATGCAAGTTAATTAAAAACCACTGGTTATAAAAATCAAGTGGGAGCAAGGTTTCAATTGTTGTAATCTCACGGTCTCCATTACCGGGCTGGCAGTATAGTAGATCGATAGACCTCCCTGCAGAGGCTGTCAGTTTGCATATTATAGGGTTAGACTTCTTTAGGATAAACCGAAGTGCAAAGAAGCGATGCGACCACGCTACCATGGAGTATTTCGTGTATTTGTATGGAGGTTTAGGTAATGGTTTACACTTGACTAGCGTGATGCATTAGCCTCCCCGAGGAGCTCTGTTATGTCATGTTAGAGACTAAGGTAAAGTGGTGAGTTAATTACGTTTAGTAAGAGTTACAAGAAAACAGGTTAATTAAGAATAGTTCTCACCTGAACTAGCTTCGTGCGACCCCGCTGCCGGGGAGTAAGGAGTGGTGTGTTTGGGTCATCATTGTATGCATGATAGTACAGTTTGGTGGATATCTAACTCATTATGTATGCTAAATTGAAAGAATGCATATCACTGCATTATACATGACTTATATAAGGTAGTTACACGATTGTTTGCATTTACAGTGTTTTTTTTATATGGATATGGCTAGCGATCACTTAATTTGAAAAATAAGTTAGACTTACTCACTACTTACAAGGGACCTATTACAAAGAAAGGAAAGGGTAATGGTTATTATTGTAGCAACCAAGTTCATAAGAAAGTCAGCAAAAGAAAAGTGTTTATTTTGCAATAAAACTAGGCCACTGGAAACGAAACTACATTAAGTACATAGCTACTCTTCCTACAAAGACTGCTAAGCCATCTGGTGAAGGTGTATTGATATCTCACTTGGAGAGTCCACCAGTTTCCTGGTGGGTGGACTCAGGTTCGAATGACCTTATCTGTAACATGTAGCAGGAGCTCAGGCTAGGCTAAAGGCTACACGATGGGTGTTGTACCTGATGGCCAGGGACTGTACAATAATAGTGGTCTTAAGTGTAAGAGACGTTAGCTTAGACTTTAGTGATAGAGTTTTGTTTTAAAGGATTGATTGTTTAAACCTTTGCTATATAGGAATTTGATTTCTGTATTTCAGCTAATGGATAATTGTTGTTCAGTTGATTTTGATAATAATAATTTTTAATATGAGAAATAAATTATTTATTTACACATACACATGAATAAATTGTTTATTCATGTTATTTCCTTATCAAAACTATGATAATTGTTTAATTGAATCTAATATAAGTTCACTTATTCAATCTTTTAAAAGAAAACACCTTGAAAGGGATATTGCCTACACATGGCACCAACGTTTAGGTCACACTAATTCGAACATGATCTAAAGATTGGTGAAAGAAGGACTAATAGAGGTTTTGGACTTGAGGTCATTACCAGTTTGCGAATTCTGCATAGAATGAAAGGTGACCAATTTTGTCTTTAAAAGTAAAGGCAACAAAGTTGGTGGCTTACTTGAGCTGGTTTACATAGATATATGTGGACCAATACGTGTTCAGGCAAGAGGTGAGTATGAGTATTTAATCCCGTTTAGTGATAATTACTCAAGGTATTTATATGTTTACCTAATTAAACATTAGTTGGACTCTTTTGAAAAGTTCAAAGAGTACAAAACTAAAGTTGAAAAGCTATTAGGTAAACAAATTAAGTCACTTCGATTAGATCGAAGTGGTGAATAATTTTTGGGTAGTTTTTGGATTTTCAAACTACAAATGAGATAAGATCTCAGCTTTCTGCTCTGGTTACACCGCAGCAGAATGGTGTTGCAAATAAAAGGAACAAGGACGATTTTTTCTACAATTTTTAATTTAAAAGTTTTTTTAAATACGGTGCAAAATACTTAGAGAAGGATTTTGCAAGTAAGCTGCAAAAACAAAAACAAAATAATATTAAAGGAAAATGACAATGATTCTGAACAGCTAGACACAACTTAAGATATAGTGGATGCATTGGATGCACCTACTAATAGGAACGAGAATGTTCCAGGTACACAAAAGCTTAAGTGTGGTGGGTAGGGGTGTAAATGAGCCGAGTCGAGCCGAGTACTATCTTGTTCAAACTCGAGTTCGATATGCCTTAACGAGTTCGGGTTCGAGCTGAGCTTTAAACGAGCTTTTAAATCTATGTTCAAACTCGGTTCAATAAGGAATACTCGGCTCGACTCGGCTCGTTAACTATAACGAGCCGAGTCGAGCCTGTTAACGAGCCGAGCCAATCGAGCTAATTTTTTGTAATCGAGCCCAATCGAGCTCCTTATGAGCCGAGCTAATCAAGCTAATTTTTTGTAATCGAGCCCAATTGAGCTCCTTATTTATGTGAAGCCTAATCAAGCTCATTTGCATTATCGAACAGAGCTACTTATCGAGCGGAGCTCATTAACGAGCTTGATTAGATTTTAATACAACATGATCAACCTATGATATAAAATATAATTCAAAGGGCAAAAAAAAAAAAAAAAAAAATTCCAATATAATACTGAAGCCCTTTCGAAGTCATTTAATTCACCTAAAATAGTCTAGAAGTTATATAGTATAAAATAAAAATATTGACATATTACATACAATATCATCCAAAAAACAAAATTCATACGACCACATCAATAAGTTAGCCAAATTAAATCCTTAGAGCTATTGTGACATTCACCACGTTCTTTTTTCAATAATTACTTCCACCAAGTCCAACGCTTTCACGCCAAAATAAGCCCATTGTTCTAAACAAAAGTAAAATCAGTATAAACACAAATAAAATTGAAGTGACGACATTTTGTTCAAATTGAATATCCAGCATCAAAAACATCTACATCTACTCATCATACTCAATAGCATAGCAGCAACTATATATTTTCTTTTCTTTACGTAATATTTTGCTTCACTAATAAAAATAGTAAATAAAAATTATAATAATATGACTTACCTGAACTCTATAGAACTCCAATCTTTGTTTTTTCGTCCTAGATTGATGAGGAAGTAAAAATTTATTCGTTGTTGGAGAAGAGTTGCAGAAGAGTTGATGTTAAATTTTAAGAGAAAAACTTTGAATATTAGATAGAAAACCTGATCAGTATTTGAGCGGGAAAGAAGAAGACCAAAGTTGACGGTGAAAATGGAGGGGGACTTTGCTTTGCGTGTGTAAGCTTCCAAATTGCATAAGATATGTATGACCTGACACAAATTTGCATTAATTACATTTAATATTATTATTTTATTAAATTATTAATATTAAGTGCAATATAATGTATAAAAAATAATATATATTTAATATTATAAATATAATTATTTACAAATTAATTATGTTTCAATAAATATATTATATAATAATTAACATACTTTAATGTTTTAAAGTTTTGTCATTTAGGTACTATCCAACTTGATTATATGCATTGCATTTTGATAATAACTCATTGAAGTTTAGACGAAAATTGTTAAATGTGGTACATGATTACTGTACTCATAGATTATCTACATCTTATGTACGTAGCCATGTTCTATAAAGTTATATATGTACTTAAATTTAAATATACTCTAATAATTGAGTTGGAATCACAACAAGTTCGAGTAATTTTAAGTGTGGGTTTTGTAGCGAGTTATTTTTGATTTGGCCCATCTCAAAAAAGTTAGGTGAAGTTTGAGTTGGAGCATAATATGTTTCATCTATTTTTTGCATCTCCATGTATTTTAAGTCAGGTTATTCTGGATTGAAATTATTTAGGACTTTAGATCAATTAAATCAAATCAAACCTCAAGTTAGATAGGACCGAGTTTTAATCTAGTCGGCTCTTCTTAGGTTTTTGAATCAACCAAATTGGAATAATTTGAGTTTTGAATCATCTCAAATCTTAACTGGTGACTTCAAATTATTGAAATTTATTTTATATATTTATATTTACAATGAAAAATTATTACTTAGATATATTGAGATACCGGTGGAAAAATAAACTAGCCAAATCAAAAATGCTTTGAAATAAATGTATTGACGGAGCGTAATACCGTGCTCACACACTCAGCCACCAATTCAATATTTTTCTAAATCAAAATTTTAGAGTTTGGTTATCTTTTTGGTGGAAAAGTTAAAGTTGAATTATTTTTAATGTAGGAAATAGAGTTAGATTATTTTTGGGTACGTTAAGATATAGTTGGATTACATATATATGTATAACTTAAATATTACACGATAATAGAATATCTTTAACTTATAATATGCAAAACTCTTCACTGTAACAAATAATAGAACCTCTTTAAATTAATATTCGGTAAATTAATAATCTCTTTTAAATAATAAAATTATTGGGTCTCGAATTAGTATCAATGTATTAATAATCTAAATAAATTATAAGATAATACATTTTAAATTTTTTTTTGCTATAAGTATCAAATACTTATAAATTAATAATAAAAAACACATATGATATCTCTATGATTTGACATTATTTTTTTTTTTTAAACTTATATTGTTATTTCTTAACACTATTTTTACTGTTATTCGATTAACCATTTTAACATTAGCAAATTAAATACCACCAATTTAAAACTAATTAGCAAACACTCAAATTAAAATTTTACAATTATTGGTCAATTTAATAAGATAGTAAAAAGATTTGTCTACAAAAAAAGTGACCAATAGTAACAGGATCAATTTTGTTGCTATTGGCTGTTCTTTTGTTACTATAACTTTTAGCAACAGACTTTTGTCTGTTACTACGCTATTTCTGTTGCAGCTGTCACTAAAGGTTATAGTAACAGCAAATGAGTGCTGTTGCAACTGTGCCCGAATAGCAACAAACACATGTTTGTTGCTAGTCTTGTTTCTATTGCCTTTTGTAACAACATAAGAATTTGTTGCTATTACCTATAGCAACAAAGCGCTTTCTGTCGCTATTACCTATAACAACAAAGCGCTTTCTGTTGCAATTGGGTTTTTTTTGTTATTATTTTTAGCAATGCCCTCATGGTTCTGTCACTATTGCTATTAATAATAACATCATACTTTTGTTCCTTTTAGTTATAGCAATATTCCATTATGTTGCCATTGCTTTTATTACAAACATATACTTGCATGTCCTAACTAGCTAAATTTCATATTTTCAACCAAATAAAACACATAATTGAATGTGACAATGATTATAAGTCGATAAGAACTTTGCACATCATCATCATACCAACAACTTTGTCATGCATTACATCCAGGGACAGTTATCCATAAATTATAACAAAAAATATACACCCAGAATAGTCAAAAATAATTCTTCCCATCATTTGCAAGTTTAGCCAAAATACATAATGTCCAACAAATGGGAGAGTCGGTAGAAAGCAGTTCAAAATAAGTTTCTTGGCAAATGTACGACGAACAATCATTCATATGGCTCATCTTCCACTGCATCATATATCCTCATCTTCAAAGCCATCATCCCCGTCTTGTTCCTCATAATAAACTTCATTGTCACAATACTAACTAGCTTCCTGTAAAACAATTATAAACATAAAATTCAAGCTAAACATGCAATTCATTTAGCATTCATAGTGGCCAAATCAACTCATACATTGCATCAAAAGACTCTACCATAAACAACATCCATAACAACCCATCATGAGCATACAACTTATGACCATAACCCAAATAAGGTATCTAGACACAAGCTAAATACCAATCCTATGGTCAATAAAGTTTCTCATATTAGACCTATACCTTACCCTTTTCCAAAAAATAAAAAAGAAGGCATGAAATAGTGATCCTAAGGACATAATAGCCTCCAAAGACAATAACAAGTCCACATATGAATTAAACATATCATTTTTTTTCCTAACCACATGTTGGAATTCAACAAAACACAGAAAATTGCAATAATTTCAGCAACATACAGTCCAAAACCTGAAGTAAAATTATTATTGACAACAACTTACAACAGCTAATAGCCATAATATGCATAAAAGCAATATGGACAGCAACTCACAGCAGCAATCATTCCATAAAAACATGTTTATCATCACTTCAAGCAACATGTAGCAATATATTCATCTTGCTTCAAACATAGCTATGGAAAATATATGACACATCAATATAGAGACAAATATATAAAATCATCACACAGTGATTTTCACAAAAGCTCATAAGTTTTCTAAGCCCTTTACTTCCTAATCACAAGAACTCTCATTGTTTGTAAGTCATATCATTGCCTTGATAATCACAATTTTGTATTATGTGGAATTTTAAAGCAATGCAAAAGCAAACTAACCTTTCTTCCCCTTTTCGTCATATTTGCCATTAAAAAATCTACCCTCTCAGATACAGATTTCAAGCTTTCTTTTACATCTTTAAGCTCGGCCTCCAACTTCCTGTTTTTCTCCTGCTCTTGAGCTAGGAGAGAGCGTTTCATGCCAGATCAATGGACTTTCACGCCTAACCCATAGGTTTTCGAGTATCCATTCTTGTCCTCTCCCGCAACTGCTACATATATTTTTTTTTCGTTCCTCTATTCTTGCTGTCTCATCAAGATCCTGTGGCAGCTCTTCCAATCTTCTATCAATCTCCGCCTGATATCATATTAAGAAATGATAGCCATAATTTTTAGAAGTGTCATGGAAAAAAATTAAAATACAAAATAACTATAGATAAACCATACCATAGCAGCGAGAGTTCCTGCATCATGTTTGGATGAAGACTTCGGCATATGGGTTTGTTGAAACATTGTGAGCTCATCTGGTTCTTTCCCATCAGTTATCATCTATACACATATGGAACATACACTTTTCAATAAAAATTCCTCAAAATCAAACCCCATGATTCAAAGCAAACTAAAAGACTAAATCAACCTTCTCATTGCGTCATCTAGCAAGAGTCTTTGTGCCACAATAATGCCTCAGTTTTGATCTTTTTTGGTTTTCGATGCCTCTCTCGCGGCGTTTCTAAACCCAAAAACATGACAAGTGAATAATAAATAACAGAATGTACTGCGATACTATACTTATGGAAACATATTAATATACCTGTCCTTCTTCAGAAAAGCAAAATTCAACAAAATTCTTCCATTGTTGAACAGGTGTAAGAGTAGGCCTATTCTTTATAGCTTGGTCCTTTGTCTTTCCTTCAACGAGGTTGTTTCTCCAACGATATTTGTTACTTCTCCATGATTGATCTAGCTTTGATTTCACCCATTCATACAGCTCTTTCCCTTCTGAGAAGTAGTATGATTCCTATATACAAACAAGGAACAATCAACATGTACACTTTATTGGCATATCTTTTCGTTCCACATTTATTATAATATTCAAACCGATGTTGCTAAGTCCTTCAAATTTACATGATAAATAGAAAATGCATTACCTTCACTATATCCCATACATGGGTAATCCTCCATTCTGGCATACTCTTTCATTCCTTAACATCGATCGGCAATGTTCTAGGATCATGTGCGTAAAATCCTATTAAAGAGGACATTTTCCTTTGTGTATCTGAGCAGGGCTGGCCATATTCGTTAACATCAACAAAAATGGGCTCCTTAGGGGTGTGGACTTTGTTTCTTCCCCTCCTCTTTTCACTTGTTTGTGATCCTACAAATTCAATGTAGATTTTTTAGTATAATTTTAAACCCAAGTAGAAGATCATTAACCCATCAAGCTTAAAAAGCATAAATGATAAAATCATTAACATGTCGGAGACTTTATACATATACTATAGTTGTGTATATTAATTACTCATTTCCCATACAATTGTGTAACATAACCTGTATCTTGACATCATCAGTCTCTTGTGTTTCCTCTCGGGATGAAGTGCAAACATGACTTTCAGAACCTATATAAATGATAAAATCATCATAAAAGTCAAAATCCTTTTCAAATGAGAAAAAGGCTAATAAGTAGAGAACACAAATGAATTGTAAAATAATATGTATATTAAACAAGAAACTACACAAATAAGATTGTTTAACCTGTTCCATGGGAACTCCCAACATGTCCCTCTGCTTGAGGACAAACTGTATCACTGCATTCAAAAGCTTAAAGATAAAAAATATTATAATATAGTTAGAAAGCATGATTAAACTATAAATTGACCAAGATGAATACAGCCAACAAATAGAATGGATAAGCTCACCATTTGGAGTCACTTGGACTTCTGAATCTCGCCTAATATCTTCTTGCACTTGTTGAAATTTCCTAGGGCTTCTTTTAAGAGTAGAAGTTTGAAAAAGGGCACGCCAAGCTTGGGTAACAGGTTCCGATCCGCTTGGATGTTGTGGTAGCAGGTTTTTTGGTATATTCTGGGTCATCTCTACAGCATTTCCATGTTGTGGTAGATTCTTAATAGGAGGCTCAACATCTCTTTGATTCCTAGGTAAAGTGGAAGAAACCAACCTAGGACTGCGCCTCCTTTGTAGAGAAGATTGTTGAAGTTCGTTCTTTTTAGACTCCATAATACGCTACATAAAGATATCATCTCAGTTTCAAAAAATAATGTTACAACAACAAAATAGAAAAATAATTTTAAGATATGAGTCATACCTTTAAATCAGATGCCGTTACCATCTTTCTCTTACCCTTGTTACTCTCAGTGGGTGCCATGGCGTCCTTCACAATTTAGAGTTAGAAAATGATGCAACATAATAGTATACATACAACGATAGAATTCACCATTCCAAAGCTCAATGACACAACTAAACCAAATATCACAACATTTAAACAAACAATAAGGAAATTAGAGAATGAAGAAAATGAAAAACGTTGAAATCGTTTAATCATTCAAATACAAAAAGTTTGTCATAAGCATATAAAGATATTGATAACATATCTCCCCAAACTTTAGTGTCAATCATAATCATATTGGGTATCATCTTCTTCACTATCACTATAGTACAAGTACTCCTCATTATTTTCGTCAAGTAAATTAGCATCATTTATAGGTATGTCAACCATTGCCCCTTCAATATCTTCTCTAACAATGTCAATATCATCAACATTAATAGCCATCATTGTTGTAGACGGAATACAATCCATTTCAGGTATGTTTTCCTCTCCCATGTCAAATAAGTCTCTTGGTTTTGTCTTAGTGACAACATGCCATTCTTTTCTCTCATCATTAGGAGTGTAGAACACTTGCAATGAATGGGAAGCTAGCACAAAAGATTCATCTGTTTTCCACAATACTTTTAGGTTGACAAGAGTAAATCCAAGTCGATCTTTCTTGACACCCTTACTAGGATCAACCCAATCACATCTAAAAAAAATGACCTTCCTTCCTTGATAATAGTTTAATTCCAATATTTCTGTTAGCACACCATAACATGTCACCAAACCACTTGTATGTGTACTAGCAGTGACAACAACACCGGAATTTTGAGTTACGGCTTTGGTGTCTACACTTTTGACACGAAATCTAAAACCATTGCAAGTGATTCGTGTCATTGTCTTTATCTGCATGCTAGGCCATTTACTCAACCACTGTAGGTCTTCTACTGCAACAGTCTCCGCAGGCGGATGAAGCTTTACCTAAAAAATTAAATATAAATTAGACTAATACATGTATTTAAAACGTTGGAGTCACTTGATAATTTTGGTGCCTAATATTATACTGTCTTAGAACTTACATTATATTCAAACCAAGTACAAAAGTATTTTTTGTGAATTTCTTCGATATCTAATTAACTCATCTGCGGATTTTCAATTGAAAGCAGTTGTTTATGCTCTCTGTAAAAAACCAACATAACATAATCAAAATGGATGATTGAATTAATATGATAAGAGGATTCAAATATTATGAGTCATGGAAATGACTTACTCGATGTAGATGTGGATTTCATCACAATTGAACAAAACAAACCTATGTGCTTCTTCTCTCAATTAGTCAGAAGCAACTATATTCTTCTTTGATGTGTAACGACTTTTGAGGGAGAATATTGATAATCCTTTACGCACTTCACCATCATCTAAGTTTTTATTTCTCTTAGAACGAGTCTCTCTTGTCTCAACACTTTGTAAGTACCTTGAGCAAAAACTTAAACACTCTTCTGCAAGGTATCCTTCGGCAATAGATCCTTCGGGCCGACTTCTATTACCCACATAATCTTTAAGCCTATGTAGGAACCTAGAACAACATATACTAAGTAATTAACAATACATTATTAGAAAAGTAAGCGTTGATTATATTAAACGCTACAAAATCAAACAGACATACCTCTCTATTGGATACATCCAGCGAAAATGTACCATGCCAGCAACCTTTGCCTCATATGCCAAATGAATGGCTAGGTGCACCATTATGTCAAAGAAGGAAGGGGGTAATATTTGTTCAAGATCGCAAAGAACTGTCTTCATGCGTTCTTCTAAGCACTCAAACTCATGTTGCGTTGCCACTTTCGAGCATAACTCTCTTAAACAATTGCATAGCTCAATTATTATCCGACTCACCTTCTTATTTTTCATTTTTCAAACTGCTAATGGCAACAATTGTTGCATCAAAATATGATGATCATGGCTTTTCAATCCATATATCTTACGTTCCTTCATGTGAACACATCGTGCAATGTTGGATGCATATCCATCAGGGACCTTAATCCTAGCCAACACATTCATAAGTTCCTTCTTCTCTTCACCGATTAATGTAAAGCATGATGGAGGTAAAACTATCCTTTCTCTTTCTGCTTTTGGGTGAAGATGCTTCCAAATATTCATATCCTAAAGGTCAAGGCGTGATTGCAATGTATCTTTTGTTTTTCCTTCAATATCAAAAAGAGTCCCGATCAAACTTTTAGAGATATTTTTCTCAATATGCATAACATCCAAATTATGACGTATTAGAAGATGTTCCTAATATGGGAGCTGGAAGAATATGCTCTTCTTCTTCCAGGGTCCAACGTCATTTACCCTTCTCTTGTTCTTTTGTTGAGATACAAGACCCTTGCCTAGAGTCACATTTAACCCTACCATCTGTTCCAACAACTCTGACCCTGATCTTAAATTCGGAGCATGCCTCCTGTCACTGGTTCCATTAAATGATTTCCTATTGTGCCGATATTTATGATCATCCCTAAGAAAGCGTCGATGTTCCTGATAACATAATTTCCTACTCCTTTTCAAGTAATGAGGACATGTATCTATGTTACAATGGGGACATGCAAATTTTCCTTTAACCCTATATCCAGACAAATTACCATAAGCAGGAAAGTCATTGATTGTCCACAATAATGCAGCTTGTAATGAGAAAATCTCATTCTTCAAGGCATCATATGTCTCCACGCCAGTCTCCCACAACTCACTTAATTCCTGGATCAAAGGTTGTAAGTAAACATCAATATCATTGCCTGGTGCCTTGGGCCCAGGTATGAGCAAAGAAATCATGAAGTACTCTTGCTTCATACACATCCATGGGGGTAAGTTATACATAGTGTACCCATTATCCCAAAGGGATTGAACCCATCACTTGATAGACCAAGCCTAACATTGCGTGGGTCTGAAGAGAAATTAGGGTAACGTTCATCCAAATGTTTCCAAGCCGCAGTGTCTGCTGGATGCCTAAGCTTACCATCTTTTGTGTGCTCATCTGCATGCCATATCATGTATCCAGCTGTTTTGGATGACATAAACATCCTCTTCAATCTTGGTATCAAGGGAAAATGGCGAAGCACTTTGCTAGGAACTTTAACACCGTTAACTAGTGATACCACAACCCCACCATTTGTAGTTTTCCATCTTAATGAACCACAAACTGGACATGTGTCTCAATCTTTCAACTCCTTCCAAAATAGCACACAGTCGTTGGGGCAAGCATCAATCTTTTTGTAGCCTAGACCCAACTTTCGAATTATGCTTTTTGTTTTATAAAAAGAGTTCGGCAATGTCTCACCTTTTGGAAGAGCTCTTTTAAAAATATTTAGAAAAGCATCAAATCCAGCATCAGTCACTCCATGCAAGCATTTAAGATGATATAATTCAACAATAAAGGAGAGCTTTGTAAATTCATCACATCCAGGGTACAAGGGTGTATCTGCATCATCTATGAGTTTCTATAGATTTTCAGCCTCAACATTGCGTCCCTTTTTAGGTGGTTCCAATGATTCACTCAAATTAGGACTATGCAATCCATAAGCATCTTCTAACATTTCATGCATGCCATCATCTGACGATTCATCAGAAGTATCCATTTCACTAGCAAAATCATTTAGCTCGGGATACTCCAGCTCCCCATGGAGATACCACTTGCTACGTGCATAATTATCATCCATGCCTTTAAGTGTAAGGTGAAGTTTTACTCTATCTATGTCCAACTCATATCGATTTGCACAAGTCTTACATGGGCAAGGGATCGACTCATCCACACCCACAATAGCAAGTGCATCAGTAACAAATGCTTCCACACCCTCTCGAAATTCAGGTGAAAATCGTGAGCTTGTCACCCAAGCTTTATTTTTAAACACATCCATACGAACAAATCCTACACTTAGAATGTATAAATATCATTAGAATAGGACATAATATTAGTAAAAGTACATTAATTACATATATTAATCTCTTATTGACCATAGGAACAATGTAAGATTTGTTACTAGACTCAAATTCCATGTAATTTGTATTTTACTAACTATAATCTGAATCAACAAATTAAATTCACTACACAAGCACCGAAACAAATTAAAAGCTAAAAAATGTGACAAAAACAGAACTCATCATCATGAAGCATCAAACATTATAATCTAATACAATAGAACTCATTGAAATCTACATTTTTAAGAGAAGAAATATCTTAAAACACCATATGCTTAGTTCATATTTTCTCAAAATCAAGCAAAAATTGAACAAACTAATCATTATAGCATACATCAAAACTAACACTACACCAAACACTAACACATTAGATAATCATAAATTAAACTATTCAATCCTCAACAAATTGACAGGAATCTTACATTAAACTACTCAATCTTCAACAAATTAACAAAAATCTTACATTAACCCTATTTTATTACAAGCTAACCCTATTTTGTTACTGTAACAAAAGAATGATGAAACAAAAGAGTGAAGACCTAAACATGAGATTTATAATACTTTCAAACAATGTAAACCTAGAATAATCAGACAGCGTACTACAAATTAAACTATATCACAACAGAAATTGAATTAAAGAAGTGAAGAGCCAAGGGAAGGGACGAGCGAAAGAGAGAGAGTAGAGACGAGCAAGAGACAGAGCGCATACAGGAGCGAGAGAGCTGCAAACGGGGAGAGAGAGAGAGAGCTGCGAAAGGGAGAGAGGGAGATGCGAACGGGAGAGAGGGAGCTGCGAACGGGAGGCCGGAGGGGAGCTGCGAAAGGGAGGGGCCAAACAGGAGAGACAGAGCACGTGCGTACGGGAGAGGGGGTGAGTGAGGGGTTGAGTTAGGGTTATAAAAGTATTAATTAAATTTGTACTACCCAATTTTGAGATTTGGAGGGAATTTTGGAGCCAAAATTTTATGGATTGACAAAAAATTTAAAATTTTTGCCAATATTAAGTTTATGTAATGTGTTTAGAGGACAAAAAAGTTAATATAATTAAATTATCTATGTGTCTTTGACAAATTTTTTTTATTTTTTTAGAACGTAATATTGGAGGAAAGTGAAAATTCGTTTCTTACCTCATGAAATATAAAAAATTTTCTAATAAAATATCATTACTAACAAACACTAGTGTACTGTTGGTAATGCTATATAGAATACCAACAGACTGATTTTCTGTTACAAAAGGGTTTAGTTTTCTATAAGATTTTGTATTTGCAACAAAAGAAAATTTTTGTTGCTATTGGTAACTCAATTGTAACAGAAATTTTTCTAGTTTGTTACTGTTGGTCACTTTTTTTGTAGTGTGTAGATATTATAGTTAATTGGAGAAAATGATTTAATACATTAATATTCAATTGAAAGCTTGAACAAAACAAAAGTATAAATTTTGGGATGGTTGAGAGTCAATGGCGGCACAACTTAGCTTTATCACCTAATTTTTAGAAGTTATACGCGCCAATACCAAAATTGTAAATGGTATAAAAAAAATTAAGTTGTGAATCAACACCAAGAACACATTTAGACTACTGGTAGAACGTGTTATCAATGTTAGTAGGCCGCGAGTTCAATTCCGAGTATTGTGTTTGTGTATTTATCACCTTTACCTTTTTTTTTTTTGCGTCCTTTATAACTTGTACCATAAAATTTTTTTTATCTGAATACCATAAAAGTTAAACCCTAGTTTTTAAAATTATAATTGTTTTCTATTTTCTTATCTCTTACCTTTCTTTTTCACCCATAATCGTATCGTATCACTCATATAGTATAACTAGTTAGTTTTCTTTCTCTTAATTGTTTCATTTTATTATATTGATAATGTTCATTTTTCTAATTTTTATAATATATAAATACATACGGACAATACAAATAGTTAATGTTACTTTTCGTTGCTATTATTATTATTTATTTTTAATATAAAGAAAGACCCCATATCTTTGAAGTCCTGGATCTGCCACTGTTGAGAGTCTTTATATTGAACTATACAAATAGATAACTTATTTTTAATAATTTTGTATTTTAATATTTGTTGCTTATAGTTATAGCTTTAAAAGATCATGTTTCTTTTCGATTTTAATTATAGATTATTTTAAGTCACCTATATAAATGTTTATACTAGCTCAATAGTCAATAGTTTACTAGAATTTAGTTTCATACTCTGACTTCTTGTTTATCTTTGTTATAGTTAAAAATTAATCGCGGAGGCTCAACATGGTGAGTTAGAAATTCCAGTCACTCCGAAACAATCTAACAATTCTATTGCATTCACAAATTATTTAATCCCCACATGTGCTGAGGACATAAAACCAATGGAGGGAATGATTTTTGACACCATACAACAAGGAGAGGATTTCTATAAACGGTATGCTGTTAGTGTTGGTTTTAGGCCATTAGCAACAATACCATATAGAATCGGTAAGCAAAACTAGTTGCGGAGGCCGGGTATTAGAAATAGTAAATTATTATTGTTTACAATATTCTAAATGTATTATAAAAAATAGTAAATTACATTTGTTTACAATCTTCTAAATACAAGGAGAACCAATTTTGAGTTATCTCTGTAATAAAGTTAAAGATAAAAAAAAATAAAATTGGGGTTAAACATAACAAATTAGATTATAAATATAAAAAATTAAGGTATAAACACAAAAAGGAGAGAAGATATAGTAAAAAATTGGAGTGTAATCTTATAAAGGAAAATATAGAGAAAATAAATTGACCAGTGGTTAAAAATGAGATGAGAGAGAGAAAAAAATTGGGGTGTCGTGTGAAATATAGAAAAGAAGAGAGAAAAAAAATTAGTAAAAAGTTAAAAAATAGCAAAAAAAAAAAAAAACTAGGGAAAGGTTAAAAACGTGAGAAAATTAAAGTGTAAATATAGAAAAAAAAATTAATAAGAAAAGAGGAGAGAAAGAGAAAATTTTGATAAAATATTAAAAAAGGATGAGAAAGAGAGCAAAAAAATTGGTGAAAAAAATTAGTAAAAACTTAAATGGTTAAAAAATTGGTGCAAGGTTAAAAAAAAAAAAGAAGAAGAAAGAGAAAAAAAATTGGTGATTATTTTTTCATTAAAGGTGAAAACTTAAAAAGATAAAAAAAAAAACAAAAAAAGAGAGAGAGAGAGCAAAATATTAGTGAAAATTTAAAAAGGACAGAAGAAAGATAAAAAAGAAATTGGTGGAAATTTTTTTTTTATCAAAAGTGAAACTTAAAAAGTAAAAAAAAAAAAAAAGAGAGTAAAAAAAAAGTTGGTGAAAGGTTAAAAGGTGAGGAGAGGAGAGAGAAAAGAATAAAGGTTTAATTGGAACAGTTGATCAATCTTATTTAAGATTTAATTTTGTCATATTCTTACGAAACTTCCATTCTTATTCTAGCTGTATATATTATGGCTATTATTAGCGAGTTTTTGATAAGCACTTATCGAGCGCTAATGAGCCTTTATCGAGCTGCTATCAAGCATCTTATCGAGATGCTATCAAGCTTTTATCGAGCCTTTACCGAGCTCTTATCGAGCTGTTCGTGAACACTATCGATCCAAACACCCTCCTGTTCGAGCTCGGCTCGATAGTCTTATCGAGCCTGCTCGAACTCGGCTCGATAAGCTATCGAGCCTCAAAAACGAACATGAATGAGTTTTAATCGATTTCGAACACGAGTAGTTCATCGAACATTTGATTCGTTTACACCCCTAGTGGTGGGAGGATTTTCAGGACACCCAACAGCTTCATAGCGGGAGTCTTAGTGGTAGACCGTGGCATTGAATTTGGTCCTTTTAGCCACAATAAAGTAATTAAGTCTTCTAGGTTTATGCAATCGGTTGCTCAAATCATGCGTGTCCAAATGATATTAAGAGAAAGTAGTGACTTTTTTAGTGTTATACAACAACAACAACAACAACAGTCCCAGTGCCTTGCGGCTCCCGCATAGCGCGGGGTCTGGGGGGGGGTGATGTACGCAGCCTTACCCCTTCCGGCAGGAAAGGAGACTATTTCCAGGGACCCCCAACCTGGAGTGGTTGAGTTCCTGCAGATAAACCATCAATTCATCAATCGTGCATAAGGGGGAAAAAAAATTAGGAAGGGAAGAAGAAGAAGAGGAAGAAGAAAAGGAGGAGAAGAAGAAGAAGAGGAAGAAGATCGATGTCTAAACTAGCCTAAGAGTGTTACACTACAGGTTATGCTCGCCTACGGAACTTAGACCACCTGCCACTCCCCGCCCTACTCTACTCTGCTATCTCCGCTACTCTAATACTAGCCCTCCAACGTGTCCTATCTAAGGCCATCTCCTCTCTTAGGTTTAGGTGGGTTAGGTCTTGACAAATCGTCTCCAGCCAGCTCTTCTTTGGTTTGCCCCTCCCTCTTCTACTTATCGTTGTGTTGAGCTGTTCACACCGCCTGACTGGGGCTGAAGTCAGTCTTCTGCTGACATGTCCAAACCATCTTAGGCGTTACTCCCTCAATTTGTCCTCTATCGAGGCTACACCCAGCTTGCCTCGAATCACATCATTCCTAATCCTATCATTTCTTGTGTGGCCAATGATATATGTCAATGATATACTACTCATTGAGAATGATGTAGGGGTGTCATTAGTTGTAAAGGCTTGGTTATCAGGATAGCTCGATATGAAGGACATAGGAGAAGCCAGCTCCACTCTTAGGGTTAAGCTTCTGTAAGGTCATAAGAGTAGGATGTTGGATCTCTTTCCAGCCACTTATATTGACAAAACATTGTCAAGGTATAGCGTGGAGTCCCTCTCTCTTTTGAGTTGTGTTCTGGGACACCTCAAGAAGAGGAGCAATTGAGGAATATTCCATATGCATTGGCAGTGGGAGCTTCAGGTATGCCATATTGTGCACGAGACTTGATGTCTACTATGCTATGATATAGTAAGCAGGTGTTAGTCTAATGTGGGTCCAATGGACTAGGTGGCAATGAAATGTTTTCTCAAGTCCTTGAGAAGAACTAGAGATCCTATGCTGATCTTTCAAAGTGATGAGCTGGTTCCAGTTAACTATACTGATTTAAGACTTCCAGTCAGATTAAAATGATAGACGTCTAAGCATGTCTTTACCCTTGGAGTGGGAGCCATTAGTGAGAGGAATGTCAAGCAATATTGTATTGCTGACTTCACAATAGAGTAATTGTGCTCACTAAGGGTTAGGCTCAGTAGACTTTTTGGTTCAAACTTAAAGGGGTGGGTGAGTATAGACTTTGCCATAAATTGGATTTAGGACAATGTTAGGAACAATGTCATGAAATCCAGATTTATTCTGGATATTTTATTTTAATTAATAAATAAGGTTGAAGTTCCAATCGTTTCCTAGTTAAATTTGTGTATGTGAGCATTTATACTGCATGTGATTTTCTTTTAGTAGACATCCATGAGATGGGTGTAGTCCTCAGACTACAATTTACATGTTTGTTCTAAGTGGTTCATGAGACTAGGCCACAGATAGACTTGGAGCAAATGGTATGAATTGTTGTTTTAAAGACTCGTAGTCGAAGACAAGTTTGGACCACTTGTATGTTAAGACTATAACGTGACTAGGTTAGTGTGTTTAATAAGATTGACACACTGAGTTGAACCATGTGGGTTACTTATTTCTAGACTACTATATGAAATGAGTGATTCACGTTGTGCTATTTGAATGATGACTCTAAATCCTGAGGGTATTCTAGACTTGCGTATGGAGCGTTAGTTACTTTGGTGTACTATAGGTAAGGTCTAAATGAATGACTAAAATCCCATGTACACTGGGTAGTGGCGTGAAGTGTGACAAGGATCAGGTATTCAATAGGGAATCTACAGTCTCTTATAAGATACAGATGTCCCCTTAGTTGATTCGTAAATATTTGAATGATTTGGAATCTTTGGCCAAAGTATTCCAAGTGTTTGACATTTGGAATTTATATTGTGAATGTGTTCAAGTATAAATGAATTATTCAGTGAAGGACGAGTCGGTAACGAATGGAGAAGCTGTGAGAAGGATAATGGTAGTGGTTATATTTATCCTTTGTCATGAACATCTAGTGGAGAGGTTGTTGTCATCATTATAGTCTATTAGGGAGATATCGAATAAATAATTTAAGTCTGAAGTGCAGTGAAATTTATTTAGTGGAATTAAGTCTCATTAAATGGTAATTAAATTATTTTATGTGATAATTAATTTAACCCATTTGGAGCTAGATTTAAATTGTTCCTGAAGTCCCTATGCAAGCCTCTGTATTTATTGCCATTGAAAAAATATTAAAAAATTTATGAGATGAATTATTTATCCATAAGATGGGTAATTTTATTTTGCCAAACATTATTTATGAGCCGAATAAAAATTAAAAATTATAAAATAAAATAATTTTTGAAAATTAAAATTCATATGATGAATTTTTACATGTGGAAAACAAAGCAAACTAAAAAAAAATAACAAAAAACTGCACAGGGATAGCGATCCGTTGCTAATGCTGGCAGCCAATCAGCGCGCGACACGTGTCACGTGCTAGGCTGCCCAGGGGAGGAATCCGAGTGCCGCGCGTTGGACCAATAGCGGTGCGACACGTGGCACGCGTTTTGAATAAAAAAATTACGCGGTTTTGAACTGTTTGTGAAACGCAGTGTTTTGTGATATCCTAAGCTGAAACGACGCATTTTGATTTAACTGGAATTTATTTTATGAATCGCACACCGAATTTTCGTTATTTTTTCGCTGCAGTACACTCCTATAAATAGAGGTACCTATTCCAAGGGTTTAACATTTTAAATCAAACAAATTATTTTGGGTTTCCGGAATTGTTTCAGAGACCTAATTGGAGAGAAAATTTTCTGTTGAAATTTTCTTTCCTCAGTTTAATATTTTTCGGAGCCCACCTTCCGGGCAGTACGAGGTCATTGGGTAGAAGATCGTATGGTCTCGATTTTCTTGGTTTTATTTATTATTGGAGCAATTTCAGGTATGTTGTTCTTTATTTATTTTTTTTCGCTTTTCTATTTATTTACAGTATTCGTTATTATACCTGTTTGAGTTTATGTATTGCTATGAATGTATTAGAGTAAAAGGCCTGTAGATCTAAATTAAGAATTTAGATCTGTTGATTTTAAATTATGAATTTAAGTCAGTAGATTTAAAATTAGGAATTTTAAATCAACCATCGGTTTAGAGTTATGTATTCTAAACCCGTTCCTCTGCGTTAACTTTATAAACTTTAGGGAGAATTTTCAAAATTCATCCCAACAACCGGTATTAGGGAAAAGGGTTTATAGAGATAAACATATTCCCGGGAACTCTTGCACGTGAGGTGTCACGAAGCGTGACTTTCCGATCGAGGGCTTAGATAAGAGAAGAGTCTCCTACTCTAAGTGCTCTAATAGGTGCCTATTGTTGTGACCATAGTTGAGAACTATGAACCCAATAGTCGGCATCAGAGTTTATTTTTCCAACAAAATTCATATCTTTTCCCAACAGAGATACAACCATTGGTTAAAGCCCTTAACCCCATGACATTGTTAGAAGCTTTTGTAAAGGCAAAGCTATTCACTAGATCTTTTGATGTAACATTACAAAAGGCCATAAATCTTATGAAAACCCATAACTCTACACCTAGTTTTAGCAACAACTTAAATCCAAAGTCTCAGCCCCATTTCACAAAAACGAACTCAAATTGGACCAAATATCCTCCCCAAAGAAATCCAAGATTGTTACAAATACAACAAAAGGTATTTGCTTGGTCACAAATGTTAAGATCAAACATTACACTACTCGAAGTTATAAAATTACTGGACCCTGATCTTGAATCAGAAAATGAGCAATCAGTGCCAACAATGGAGGAGGAAGCCATTTACACTTGTGATGAAATGGCTGAAGAAGTATATGTCCATGCGTTGATAGGGAATGCATCCACCAACACCCTCAAGATCCTTGCGCATCTTCATAAGAGATCCATAATCATTATGGTGGACAACGGAAGTACTCATAGCTTCCTTGATCCACGATTAGCAAGAGAGATTGGATTCACATTAGAAGATACATCACCTCTAGCCATCACGGTAGCCAATGAGCAATATACGGTCAGCAAACAGCAACGCCTAGCTGAATGGTAGATGTAAAGTCAAGTGTTCTCCTACAATATTCGATTGATGAAGATTAGGGGATGTGATATGCTGCTAGGTGTCGATTGGATGAAGCAGTACAATCCCATATCCTTGGATTTCAACCAACCAAAGCTCAGCTTTGTTAAGGAAGGGAAAACAGTGGTGTTAAGAGGTACCACTGACTCTGGATCATTAAAGCTACTGTCTGGTCAAAAGCTGCAAGGCCTATGCTATAAGAAAGAGGAGTATTTTATGGCAACACTGATGCTGGTTCAACGCCAAGGGGGCCCTCAGGTACCTACTTCCACCTTACCTCTTTCAGTTAGCACTCTTCTTGCTGAATATGATGTGGTTTTCCAAGAAGCCAAACCCCTTCCACTCTAAAGATCTCATGACCATCATATACCACTTAAAAATGATGTCCAACCTATCAATATTAGACCCTATAGGTATACATATTTGCAAAACAATGAAATCAAAAAACAAGTCAAAGAAATGTTAGAATCCTTGATTATACAACCCAGTTGCTCTCCATTTGCTTCCCCTATCCTATTAGTCAAGAAAAAGAATGGGATCCATCCGTTTTATATTGGCTACAGACAACTTAATGACCTTACAATAAAAAATAGATTTCCCATACCATATATAGATGACTTGTTGGATGAGCTCAAAGGAGCTTCCATATTTTCTAAGCTAGACTTGAGAGCTGGCTATTTCCAAGTTCGAGTACATCCACCAGACATTCCAAAAACAGCCTTTAGAATCTATCATGGCCATTTCAAATTTAGGGTCATGCCTTTTGGCCTAACAAACGCCCCAGCTACCTTCCAGGCCTTAATGAATGAAGTATTTGCCTCATTCTTAAGGAAATATGTCTTAGTTATTTGATGATATACTCATCTATAACCAATCTATTGAATCTCATTTGATTCACCTTAAATCAGTGCTCCAAACACTCAAAGACCATCAACTATTTGCAAGAAAATCAAAATGCAGTTTTGCCCAGCCTAAAATAGAATACCTAGGCCACATTATATCAGCTAAGGGAGTAGCTACTGACCCATCTAAGGTGGAAGCTATGGTCTCATGGCCCAACCCAAAGGAGTGTCAAGGAATTGAGATCATTTCTTGGCCTCACTGGCTACTACCGAAAGTTAGTCCAGAATTATGGCTCTATTGCTCAGCCTCTAACTAAACAATTGAAGAAGAATGGGATTTTCTTGGACAACTGAGGCCGAAAATGCATTTAGACAGCTGAAAACGGCTATGTCCAGTGCCCCAATCCTAGCACTACCAGATTTTTCTCTACCCTTTGTGTTAGAGATAGATGCAAGTGATAAGGGGATGGGGGTTGTTCTTATGCAGCAAAATAAACCCCAAGCCTTCTTGAGCAAGGCCCTTGGACCCAAGAATAAGGGTCTCTCCATGTATGAAAAGGAATTTCTAGCAATATTGTTGGTAGTCTCTAAGTGGAGGCACTACTTAGAAGCAGATAACGTTGTGATTGAAACTAATCACCAAGCATTGAAGTATCTCTTGGAATAGAGAATAACTACCAGTGTGTAGAATAAGGGCTTGTCTAAGCTAATAACTACCAGTGTGTAGAATAAGGGCTTGTCTAAGCTCTTAGGCCTTCATTATACTATAGCATATAAGAAAAGGGAAGAAAATGTGGTGGCAGACGCACTGTCCGGACGAGCTGATGCACCTTGCCATGCCATAACCACTTCAATTCTTCATTCAACTTGGGTGAATGAGGTACTCAAAAAGCTACGAAGGTGATGACTATTGCAACCAACTCCTCACTGCATTACTGGTTGCACTTGACAGTTAACCAGATCACACACTCAAAAATGAAGTTCGATTTCAAGGAAGAATATTGGTGGGTTGGGGACATAATCTTAGACAAGAATTGATTCAAGCCATCCACTCCTCTCCTCTTTGTGGCCATTCTGGTGTATAAGGCACTCATCAAAGGCTGATGAAGCTATTCTATTGGGCCTCAACTAAAGTTGGATGTTAAAAGAGTAGTGCAGAATTGTGACATCTGCCAATGTAGTAAGGGAGAACACATTGTTTATCCAGACTTACTACAACCGTTCGACATTCCAACTCAATGTTAGATACACATTGCGATGAACTTTATTGAGGGATTACCCCTCTCTGAAGGCCAAGATACTATTCTAGTTGTGGTGGATTGATTAAAAAGTATGCTCACTTTGTTAGTTTCTCCCATCCTTTCACTACAACACGTGACTAGACTTTTCATGGATTATGTGTATAAATTACATGGTCTCCCTAATAGCATTTTTTCTGATAGGAAAAAAGTGTTCCTAAGCCAGTTTTGGCAAGAGCTCTTCCACATTCTGGGCACTTCACTTCATTTAAGCTCCTTATACCATCCACAATCAGATAGCCAATCTGAAAGAGTGAACCAATGCCTTGAGACTTATCTTAGATACTTTTGTATGCAAAAGCCTAAGCAATGGCATAGGTGGCTTACACTTGCGGAATTTTGGTACAATACTAACTATTACACCAGCCTTCAGCTCACTCCTTTTCATGCTCTCTATGGCTATGCACCTCCCCAGCATGATTTGGAGAATGCTTCTAGTCCAACACCATCCACAGCTGCTGTTGGTGAGTGGCTGGCAGAAAGGCAGACCATGTTACGGCATTTGAGGCTCAATCTGAGCTAGGCACAAGCAAGAATGAAGTATTCTACTGATAAATGAAGAACAAAGAGGTCCCTGCAGCCTGGAGACTGGGTATACTTGAAGCTGCAAATTTAAAGACAGTTCTTTGCTTCAGTAAGGAAGAATCTGAAGCTGTCCTGAAAGTATTATGGCCCATTTCTAGTCCTTCAATAGATTGGCCAAGTTACTTATGAGCTCCAATTGCCTGCTATTGCCTCATTCATCCGGTATTCTACATTTCACAGCTTGAACGCAAGGTTGGGACTTAGCTATTAGTCCAACCCAACCTTCCTAAGACAACTGCTGAAGGTGAACTTAAAGTGGAACCAGAGAGGGTTCTGGCTAGGAGAATTATACCACGACACAATGTTGCAGTAACTCAGTGGCTGGTTAAACAGCTTAATCTGGATGAGTCAGAGGCAACCTGGGAGGATCTCAGTGCTCTGGCTTCACAATTTCCTGAATTCACCTGCCAATCCTTGGGGTCAAGGATTTCAAAGGGGTTGCAATGTCATAATTAGTAGCAAATGTATTTTCTTAGCATTGATTAATTGTAATGAGTTAGCTTGTACTTAGAATACATGTAATATTGTCGATATCCTGTAATAATGTTCTTGGAAATGAGCGTATAGGTTGTTACAACTAAGTAGAGTTTGTTGTATTAGTTGTATTGCTTAGTACATATACTAGTGTATATTGTCAGAAAGAGGTAATGAAAACACTGAACAATTTTCTAAACACTCTCTCTAATCTCTGTTGCTTTTGCAACCTTCTTCCTTCCTCTTCCTTCTTTCTTCTTTCTTCTCTCTTCTCCTTTCTGTCTTTCCTTGCTATGACCTCAGCTTAGATATGATGCATGAAGTTATATTCATGACAAACTCCTAAAATAACTTAATGGTTATTTATTTTTCAGTAACATTTTTGAAAATAATAAAAAGGATCTTAACCTTTTTGAATTATTAAAAATGCCCATAAGTTTTTATTGTATTAATAAAAAGGCTCATCTCAAGTGTGATGACGTCATTTTTTGTCGAGATAGAGCTGACATAATAACTGTTTTGTATTAATTTTACAATAAAATGACAAAAAATACGCTTCAAAACCCTTTATTCTTACTTTATAAGTACGAAATTTGAGATGTTGTATTGTATAGAAACTATTTATTCTTGCTTAATTTGTTTTAAAATATAGTTATTAAAGGGCATTTTTATCATTTTACCATAGTATTAATAAAAACGCAGCTGTCACGTCAGATTTGTCGACTAAAAATGACATCATCATATCGAAGATGAGCCTTTTTATTAATGCGACAAAAATTTAGAGATTTTTTTATTAATATGAGATAAACTTAGAAACCTTTTTATTAAATCAAAAAAGAGTAGAATCTTTTTATTATTTTAAAAATATTAAAATATGAATAACCTCAATTTTAAAAGCAACCAAATAAGCAGTGATATAGTGCCAAAAAAAAAAAAAAAAAAAAAAAAAAAAAAGGGAGAGAACAACGGTATAAATCCCTAGCAAACCTCCGCTTCCGCATTACCCCTGTATTATCCAACTCAGCTGGAAACTTGTAATGGAGACCCTCACGGGCACATCCATTCCCGTAACTTCGAACTCTTTTCTCTCTCACAATTTCGTCTTCTGCAAATCAAACAAGCGTCTCTCTGTAAATCCAAATCAAACCCTCAAATCCCTATCCCTAACCCTAACCCTAAATGGGTTATCGTCTTGCTTCCCAATTTCGTCGGAGAATCGTCTAATCGAAAGAAAAAAAGTAGTGGCAGTGTCGGCCAAGAAAAGCGATGATGATGAGAGTAAGATTAAGAAGAAGAAGAAGGTGGACTCTCATAGCTATGTGCCCACACCAGATGAAGCCACTGGGCCCTTCCCTGAAGCGGTGCTTCTTAAACAGAAGAAGGTCATGGAAGATGGCTCGTTTTTGCCTGAATTCGCGGATGAAGATGAGAGTAAGTGATTTCATGTTGGAAGCTTGGTTTCAATTCAATTCAAGTCGGTCATGTTATTATGTTTTTACTTGAGTACAATTTTAAAATGAGAAAAAGGAAAAAGAGAAAACGAAAAAGAAAAATTAAAAAATTAGGAAGTTCGCTTCCCAAGTCTTATATGATTTGTTTGGCAAACGGGCAGAGGAGGATAAAGAGGAGTAAAGCGGGGATGGCAAAGAGGGGTCAAGAGGTGGAGAAGGAGGTATTATCAAACCCTTCTTTGGATATCTTAATAATTAAGAGGGATAAGAGTAAAAACGGGTAAATGAGTTATTCTTATTTAATAATTAGGTAAAAAGGTGGAGATAAAGAGAGTTATAGTTAAAATAAGGGTAAAATTGTCCAAAATTTTTAAAACGTTACCTTATCCCTTTTGTCCCCAACTCGGGGGTTAAGGAAAATGGGGTAAATGGGATAATAGGGAGTAGGGGTTTGGGAATAGGCTTATATGAGTTGGGGGGTTTACTTCTGTAAATTTACGTGAGATTTGTCCTTTGTTTTTTGTCTTGGTTATTTTGCTACAAGTTGACTGAGTTGGGAAAGTGAAAAAGAGATAAAGAGTGTAGAGAAGAGAAACATGTAGGGAGGGTATGTAAAGTTGTAAGGTACCTCTTGGTAGGGAGAGGGAGGGAGAGAGAATGATTTTAAGAGTTGTGTTTGGGAGTTTTTTCTGTTTGATGTTGAGTAGGGTTCACCCGGAGCATGAAGGGGGTCTTGCTTGATAGTTGAGAGGGTTTTTGTAGATTGCTTTATCCAAAGCCGCGTTGTGGTAGGGTTGTTGACTTATCATGCAAAGCTATGTTGTGGGGGAGTTGGTGACTTACCGTGCAATAGTTATGTTAATGTTGATGATAATGGTATTATGGGGTTTTGGGGGGTTATGATTACAAATTGTAATTCTTTAAATTTTATAGTAGATGAGGTACTTGTTTGGATCCCGTGGTTTTTTTCCTCTAGCGAATAGAGGGTTTCTAACTTAAAATTTTTTTTGTTGATTTTTCAATATTTTTCGCTTTCGTTTGTGCTAGATTCTGTGATATTTTCCAACGTGTCCTGTATTTGTATTGAGTATAGGTATAATTGAGTTTCTTGGCTCTCCGTTTTGCAGGACAACTATTTGAATATCTAAACCTTCAGTTGGAAAGCGAATTGAATGTCGACCAAAGTAAGCATACTAACCTCTAATGCATTTGAATACATGATAGCATTTGTTATCTATTTCTTAGCAAGTCCAACAATTGTTTTCTTCATATACCCATAGTAAAATACGTGTATAATTGGTATATTGAACACCTACCCGTATTTTTCCCTTTAACAAGGGTGTCTATGTATGATTGTCAATAATACAATAAAATATGCACTTTTGTATGTTATATAACATACATTTTGTAACACGTATCCGGATTTTTCCCAAATTTAAAGCAAATATCAGTTGAAAATAGAGTTGTTTATATTTTAGTACCTCGACATTTCTGGAAATAATAAAAACAACCCTGCCCTTTCGGAATTAATAAAAAACCTCTAAGTTTTTGTAGTATTAATAAAAATGCCCCTCTCCAGCCTGATGACATCATTATCCGTCAATGGAGCTAACGTGGCAACTGGTTTTTTATTAATGCTACATTAAAATGACAAAAAACACTCTTCAGTATCATTATTATTACTTTATAAGTACGAAATTCAAGATGTTGTATTGTGTAGAGACTATCTGTTTTCGCTTAATTTGTTTAAAAATATGGTTATTTTAGAGTATTTTTGTCATAATATTGCAACCTTAATTAAAAAAAAACAGTTGTTAAGTCAGCTCTGTCAACCAAAAATGACGTCATCACACCAGAGAGGGGCCTTTTTATTAATACGACAAAAACTTAGGGGCCTTTTATATGAAAAAATTTAGAGGCTTTTTTTAATAATTCAAAAAGGACAGGTTTTTTTTATTATTTTCAAAAATGTTGAGGTATTAAAATGTAAATGACACTTAAAAATAATCATACTTGTATCTAAATTAAGTATTTATATTCTATATTTTGTAAAATTTGTCACTTCAACTCCCAAACTATGGACTTATATATTATTTTTCACTATACTATAAAATAGAAATCAGAATTAACAGAATTGCATTCATTTTCGTTCTATCAGTATTTCAGAAGGAGTCATTATAGTCATGAATATAATCATATATAAATTCTTTATAAATTAATGAATTTTTGAGAAAATTTCTATATATAGAGACGAATAATACGCGAGCGCATTAAATTTCATTTAATTCCTGTTCCATATTTTACTAACAACGTATATCAATGAATCAATAAATCAATGTATTACGGATATACTTGCTCTCATCTTCTTGCAGTGCGACACTACGAAGTGGTATACTTGATTCATCAGGATCACAAAGATGCCGTTGAAAGTGTAAATTCCAAAGTTGAAGGTAACCTTTTCCCACTTATATCTACTCTTCTTTGTCTTGCTTTGATGATGCAAATAATTCATATTTGTTATTGATTGTAATTTGAACTTTCTGGAACTCAGGCTTTGTTTGTTTTGACAGAAAAGTAGAATCTAGGAATTGATTTTTATTCGGAAAAGATTTTCTAAGGAAATATAAATTCTGAGTGGATTTTTCCGTTATTTGTTTGAAAGGAAAACTTAATTGACCATGTCTTCTTGTATGTTTTAAAAAAAATATATTTTTCACCAATCATTTTATATCTTGTTATAGGATAACATAAGTAACAATACAATATATATAAAGTAACAAAAAAAAAGTTAACTATCAAAGCTGTATAACTTGGGAAAACTGTTTCTTGGGTATTTTAAAATTTGAGCATTTATCATTTAAATACCTTGTCATTTTACTATATACAATGAGGTGCCTCGAGATAGGAAAATTTATCACTTGTATATATATACTGTATTAAAATCTGGTGAATTTTCATTAAAATTCGGCTAATTTCTGCCAAAAAACTAATGTGGTATAAACTATGATCATATTATCAAAAGGTTGTCCACATTCTGACAAAAATCACTTAAATATTATAAAAAAAAGTGTCATGTTAGCATTTTCGCACAAAAGAAATTATCGCACTACGATAGAGGATACATATAGATTATTGTTTTCATTTAAAATCTACTAAAATTTGGCAAAAGATATCTGATTTATACGAAAATTTTTAAACTTCAGGGTCTATCATTGTATATTATTGAAATATCATAGTACCTATGTAATAAATGCTAAAATATTAGGGCATCTAGATAATTTTCTTGTATAATATTATATAACAATTCAACTTATTAAAATTGTTGTGTTGCAACTATAACAAAGCAGCATCCAAACTGCTTTTAATTATTCGGTCTATTTCTTTTCTGATGTTGTAACATTAAATGTCTACAGTCCAGTTTGGTTTATTTTGATTTGATCTAGATTTGCATTATGATTACCGCGAAGGTTTTTGGGCCATTTAGAATCATGACTTCCCCTGTTTTGAAAGGAAAGTCATTTTTCCTTATTTGAGGGAAAATGTTTTCCATAAGCAAAAAACACGCCAAACGATAGAAAAGGGGAAAGCCACTTCCTAGAATGTGGTTTTTCCTCTAAACGAACAGAGTTTGGTGTCTGAGTCTTAAGAATGGGTTATTGCAATGAGAAAAAAGTACTTATGAGTTAGTGTCCTTTGAGAAGGTCTCTTCTTTAAGAATGGGTTATTGCAATTTGGTGTTTCTTCTTTCAGAAATTTATTGGGCATCAAGTCGAGGATGTTATGTAATATAAATGGACTTTAAAAGAGTCGTTCTACCATTGCTAACTATACTTCTGTGATGTGAAAATTTGTGTTTGACTCCTTAAAGCACATTAACAATTGTATTTACTAGTAAAGAACTATCAAAGGGGTGTAGAAAGCCATTCATTCGAATTTTTGCAAACATAAAGCTCTTTCCAACGTTGTCGATTCCATGGAGCTAATATAGGAAGATAAAGTGGACTGAGTGAGAATTCTTTAGCAGTGGCTCATCCTCATATGGATGATCTTGATGGACCGTGGCTTCTGTTTTTGCTATGACGTAACTGACATTAAAGTACCTTTGGGGTCCTGAAATTCCATGACATGTTGAAATCATTATGGGAGGCTTGAAGCTAGAGCCTTTAGACAAGCTCGACTTGCTTCAATTAAGCTTGAAATTGGCCTGGCAAGCTTTCAACCAAGCTTTACTTATTTAGGCTGAACCCATCTCATTTAGGCTTGAATTAGACATTCACCTAACTAATGCTTCTATTCTTGTTTTACAAGCTTTGTGATTCATCATTTTACACGTTGAGGGGGTCACTATATGACTCTATACACAAAAACAACAAACCCAATGCTTCAAGGACTCCTGCTTGAGCAGGGTCCCCCGGGGGGGGACAGCCTTACCCTTTCAGAGTTCTACCTTAAAGAGAAGTTGTGTTTGCGGGCCCCCAACCCTAGAAACATAAGGTCAAACCAAAGTACAAGTGAAAAGTAAAGAAGTAAAAGTAAAAAGTAAGTAAACAACAAGATAGGGCATCCAGCATGTGACAAGCAAGCAAAAAGCCTGCAACAAAAGAGCAAAAATACAACATGCAATTAAGCAAGCAACAATACATAATATCTAACGAGAAAGCCTGGGGGCTTTATGCACTAGTTTCTTTGTTCTCCTCCATCCTAAATTACTACATCAGCTACACTTATTCTAACCCGTTACTCAGCTCTAAGGCCATCTCCTCATTTAGATTCAGTTGGGTGAAGTCATGTCTAATCGTCTCCATCTAACTTTTCTTAGGCCTGCCTTTAACGCTCCTCCTGTGCGTTATATAAAGTTGTTCGCATCTCCTGATCGGGACAATGTTCGGTCTCCTCCTAACATGTCCAAACCATCACAAGCATCGGTCCCTTAACTTATCCTCAATTGGGGCCACGCCTAACTTGCTTTTTATAACATCATTTCGGATCCTGTCCTTCCTTGTGTATCCATACATCCACCGCAGATCCTTATCTTTGCCACCTTCAATTTCTGCAGATGTTGTCGTTTAACTAGCCAACATTCTGCACCGTATGAGACATAGCCGGTCTTACTATTGTCTTATAATATTTTCCCTTTAACTTTAGCGCAAACTTTCTGTTACGAAGTACCGCAGAAGTCATCCTCCACTTATGCCATCCTACTCTAATATGGTTGTTGACATCCTCGTCAACTCCGCTATCCTGTTGCACTATGGACCCTAAATATCTGAAACACTCTTTTTTCGGTATGCATTCCGATCCAATTATCACGTCTTCTATGCTTGGACTTGATGAGGTACTGAACTTAAACTCCATATGCTCGATTTTAGATTTGCTGTGCTGTAATCCTTTCGATTCCACGACCCTTTTTCAAAGCTCAAGCTTCTCATTTACCTCTACTCACGACTTGCCAACCGGGACTATATCATTTGTGAAGAGCATGCACTAGGGCACACCTCCTTGAATATGCGTAGTGAGCTCATCCATAACCAGAATAAACAGGAAGGGACTCATGGATGATCCTTGATATAACCCAACTTTAAATGGGAAAGCGTCTATTTCCCCTTCTGTTGTATGCACATTAGTCAGTCTGTCCTCGTACATGTCTTTAATGGCTTGAATATAAGATACGGATATATCTTTTTTTTCCAATACTTTCCATAGGACCTTTCTTAGTTCTCTATCCTATGCCTTCTCCAAATATAATTTACTAAAACATGTTAAGAAACGCATTAACTTGTTGAAAACTATCAAAGTAACATAAATATTAAGGATAAATGCCTTAAGTAGCCCCTAAATCATTGGTCAAAGTAAAAGTGACCACAAACTTTTAATTTCATCGAAAACACCTTGTGAACTACTGATCAAAATCAATGCGGCCCCCAACTTCTAATTTCATCAAAAACACCCCTCGAACTATTTTTTAAAACCGATGTGATCTTCTCAACTTCTAATTTTATTAAAGAAATCCCTCAGTTATTAATAAAAATCAATTTAATACTTCAAATTCTAATTTCATTTGAAACATCCCAAACTATTAAAGAAAAATGTTAGATGTACCTAATTTAGGTGTTCAATTGATGTACTCCATGTTATGACAAAAACTTATTTAATAATGAGTGATAATAAACTAATTATTTTTTAGGGTTTTTTTGGCTAATAACTACCTACATTTTATGCTATCTAGCTTGTAAGCACCCAGTTTTTTTATTTTTGGTTTTAACCACCTAAAAAAAGTTTGGGTAGCAAAGGACCACCAGTTAATCCTTCCGTCAGCCAAAACTGAATATTCAGTCCATTTTTGGGTGGAATATTCCATTTTGACTGATGGAAGGGTTAATTGGTGGTCAAAAGCAAAAATTAAAAAAAAGGGTTGGTTAAAAGCTATATGGCGTAAAATAATCTTTCAACCTAAGCAAAAAAGAAAAGTTATATAATTTTTACCTTTGTTATTACCATCGCTTTAGTAGAGGGTAGTAAAATGTTTTAACCTTATTTTAGGGTAAATTTTTTCATGAGTTAGATGTTAATGGTAAACAAAATGGGGCTAAAAGAGGTGTAATGGTTTCTCCTGTAATCATTAACCTCTTTTAACCTCAAACCAAAAATGCCCTCAATGGTGAGGCTAAATAAAAACTTTTGCCAGGTCTATTTGTATTGTTTTCTTGTGCAAATCATGGCATACTGTACTTGGACACATGAATAGTAATAACGTGAATTATCTAGGCCTACGATATATCTTGACTTGAAAATGTTTTGAAGAGAAAGGGAAAAGTAAGCTATTATAAGGAATCAAACTTGTGGGAAAAGGAGTAGCCAAGCGTGCTTAGTACCACTAGACCAAAACATTGGCCATTTACACTAAGATTATGCTAAAACTCTTACAATTTAGATTTGTATAAATGAGCATACTAAAAAAATAATTAATCAATTATGAGTGTTTACTACCCAAGTTAAATTCTTTAGTTTATCGTATCCTAAAAAGTATGCTACAAGAAGATAGACTTGATTTAGCCTCAACAATAGACCCTAAGTAAATCTCTATAATATCACCATAAATAACGATTCTAATGCTTCACAAGAATCATGCTCAACATATTTGTTTCTGTCATTATGTGGTCGAGGGGCTTTCCTGATGCCACATCCAACATGTAAATATATTGAAATAATATTTAATTCTTAGTTTTTATCTCCATCTCTAATAATAATTTAGGAGCTTTTTTTTTTTTTTTTTTTTTTTTTGTGCAAATGACCACTTACATTTTTTGCCATATAGCTATTAACCACCTGATTTTTTAAAAAATTTTTTTATCCACCAAAAAAAAAAAAAATGTTTGGGTAGCAAATGACCACCAGTTAACCCCTCCTTCAGTTAAAACGGATTATTGCATCCAAAAATTCAGTTTCAGATACGGAGGGGTTAAATGGTGGTCATTTGCTAACGAAACTTATTTTAGGTGGTTAAAATTGAAAAAATAAAAAATTGGGTGGGTAAAAGCTATATGACATAAAATGTAGGTTGTTATTTGCAAAAAAAATCCTATTTTTTATTATTTATATCAAATATACACTGCAAATATTTTCTCGAATATGTATTAATTTGCACGACAAAATAATCCTCCTCAATTCAATACACTTTTTAGGTCCCTTCTTATAATAAGATCAATTTATTCTCCACAAATCAACGAGCACCTGTGCTAGCCAAGAACCAAAGCAGATGTTGGAAGAGATAGAAAGGGGGAGAAGCACATTGTTAGAGCACCTATGCAAATTGTTTATGGTAACAATTCTTGTTTGTTTTTAAACGACAAATCTATTTATAACTGGGAAAATTGATCAAATGGTTCGAATCTTTAAGCTTTCCAGCAAAAATGACCAATCACTAGAAAATTAGTTATTTGCTTTATTAGTGCCTTATGCTTGTAAGCTTGTTGGAATTAATCCCTTACTTTTATTGTTCAAAATAGTCTTTTATGTTCTTTGACCAAATTATTCCCTTATTTAGTGTTATATACAAGTTAAAAATTAAAAGATAAGAGATTAATTGTATCATAAAATAAAATATCAATAGCTATCTGAATATAAAACAGATTAGAGACTAATTTGAAAAACTTAGAAACATCAGGAACTAACAAAATTAATGACTCCTAGGAAAACATAAATAGTCAAATTTTTTACAACTTCAAAATGCCTAATTTTGTTCTCACACATGCTAAGTTTATACAAGACTTCTTAATTATAAGATCGCACAACTGTAAAATAAGTCAAAATCCCTTACATACTAAGTTCATGCTTGGATTTGTTTGGTTTATATGTTTTTAGCTTATGTGTTTTAATAAGATTTGTATATTTAAGGTATGTATTTTTCTAGCGTGGTGTTTGGTTATGTAATGTTTAGCTTTTTACAAGATATTGTGTTTAAATAAATATTTAAAATAGAACTTATCTATTACAATAATAAAAAAGACATAGTAATATAAACCAATTGATAATGGTAAGTGGTGTTGATCGCCCATGTTAGTGGGTGGATCATGTTGATGCCAAGCAAAATTGATAGATGATTGCAAGTCATCGAATTGAGTAGTAGTTCTGGCAAGCTATGGTAATCTAATGGGGTTGGCCATGTTGCTAGAGGAACATCATGGAGATGACAAGCCATGGTGATGGGCAACGGAGGTCCACCATTATGGTGAAGAGAAACTATGAGAGTGGCAAGCCATGTTGATTGTGGGCATAGTGGTGGGAGTGCATCATGTTGGTGGCGGCTCATAGTGGTGGATGTTGATTGATGGAATGGTGAGAAGGTGGTGGTAAGTCATGTTGTTTAGAGGTGAATTATAAAAGAGGCTAGTCGAGGTAGTGGAGAGTGGTGAGTCGAGCAAGTTATTATGGTGGTAGAAGGGATGGTAATAGGTATGGTTGGTGGTGGAAGTAAAAGTGGATCTTGATTATGAAGTTTTAAGGCTAACATAGTCTTTATAAAACAACAATAATAGACCCAGTGTTTCAAGGGCTTCTTCATAATCTTTATAAAACATCTTTCTAAATAAGTTGCGAGAAAAATTAAGTTTATATCTTTTTTTTATTTAGTTATAAAACACTTTTTTCATCATCTTGTTTAAGTTGTGATTGATGCGGATTATCTTTTTAGGCTGGGGGTCCTCGGAAACAGCCTCTCTTCAGGGTAGCCCCTTGAAGGGGGATGGCTGGGTACACCTACCCTCCCCAGACCCTGCTTTTGCAGGAGCCCTTAGAGGCACTGGATTTGTTGTTGTTGTTGTTTAAGTTGTGTACTTTTCTGTGAGCCAAACGAAAGTCATACAAGCAACTGGAACAGTTTTGTAGTTTTAAGTAATTTAAAAGTTGAAGCAAATTCAATCTTAGTGATTTTGGATTCTTAGGTTTGATCTGTGCAGGCATTTGCAACAATTCCATATCGCGTAGTTACGTCTCTGTCCGTGGGGAGTAGAATAGTTGAAGGGGTGGGGCTTTTGTTTTGTTTGGACAATTATTGACTACTATAACTAATTTATTTATTTATTATATACAATAAAAATATTTAGTCAATAAAAAATATTTTCTTTGACCCAGGATTTATAATTTAATAACTTTCTGTCGCAATATTGAGTACACAATTTAGATACCTTTACCATCTTTTAACAGTTTGGGATGTCATTAACAAAATTTAATATTCGAGGGGATAATATTTATTTTAATTAATAGTTTAGGGGTGTTTTTGATGAAATTAAAAGTTGAGAATTGTTGCCAATAGCTTGGGGGTATCTTTGGTAAAATTAAAATTTGGGATGGTTTATTTGATTTTGACTAAAGTTTAAGAGGTGTGTTTAACCTTTAAAATTATTGCATAATATTCATTCAATTTTTTCACAAATACAAGCCTTAAAAGCCACTTATGTTCGCCTAGAAAACTGCACATGACCACCACGACCTGTCAGGTAATATCAGCAACTGATGTGGAACTGCAAACAGCAATATGATTCCATGTATGGATTCTTGCAGACTTTATTAGGGAGAAAAAAGGGAGGGTATGGAGATTCAGTGACTGGGGAATGCGGAGGCTGGCCTACAAGATCAAGAAAGCAACGCACGCCCACTACATACTTATGAACTTTGAGTTGGGTGCTCAATGGATCAACGATTTCAAGTCCATGTTAGACTTGGACGAGCGAGTGATTCGTCATCTAGTGATTAAACGAGACAAGGCTGAAACTGAGCTGTGTTCCCCTCCTCCTGAGTTTCATGCCCTGCGAGCCAACATGGACGGCGATGATGTGGATGACGTGGAATATGATGATGAGGATTGGGAAGATGACGGGGAAGATTACGAAGAAGATGACAATGAAGATTACGAAGAAGATGACGCGGATATTAACAGTGATGATTTTGGGCCAAGAGTGGACCAAACGGTCTCTATGGATGATCGAAGAAAACTAAACCGGGAAACACATAAGGTAAGCAGGTAAAGGATGAAAATACCTTAGAAGGTCATCATGGTTGGAAAAAGGAATAAGAAGGGCATTACTATTTATTGAACACTCACGAAGAGCATCTTGTTCTTGAAAAACAAAACAAAAGGCAACATGTTTTGAAGTTTCATGTTGCCTTTGCTGCTCTTCTTTTCTTAAAAAAATTGCCTTGTTAAGGTATTTTTCCTCGTCAAGTGATCAGCCAAGTAACGGCTTCTGCATTTTGTGGCATAGACAACCTGGAGAGCCGCTTCTGGCCTCCATGCTGACTTGCATTGCGTGTGGGAATAGTAAGTATTGTGCTCAAGTATTGATATTGAGTTGACGCAGGAATGCTTTTTGTTCCCTTCTTAGAAATAGTTTGTATTTAGTAGAGAACTTGATCAATGATTGAATGTAAGCTTAAGATTTCAAAGTTACATGTGCACGTCCCTGCAATCTATAAGGCTGTGATTACAACAGGAAAAATGCAAAGAGGTGTTTTCTTCCTTTGGAATGAAAGGAAAAAATGAAGGAAGGAAAAAAAAAAAAAAAAGAAGAAGAAGAAGAAAGGAATACAACAACAACATTCTAGTGCCTAAGAGGCTCCTGCCATGGTAGGGTCTGGAAATGTACGCAGATTTACCCCTACAGGATGCTACCTTGAAGGGAGATTATTTCTGAAGCTCCAACCTTGAAAGAAAAGACAAGAAGGAACAATATAGATAGGATTACGCAAAGCAATAAAGCAATAAAATAATAAAGTAATAATAGGCATGCAAAATACATTAGAACAACAATAAAGTGCAGGCCTAGGCATATTTTGGACTAGCATAGGTATACTCTTATCTCCTATCCGCTATGTTGACTACATGTATCCTTAATCACCATTGAGCTCTATCTAAGGCTATCTCTTCAGGAAGGTTTAGTTGGGTAATATCACATCTAATCGTCTCCATCGTAAGGAATGTTTAGGAAAATCTTGTTTTTAACAAATTTCATTTTCCTCTCAAGTATGCCAAGAGAAAAGGCATTCTTGTAAATTGTTGTGTTTCGGCCTTTCGTAGCCTAGTCGTTTTGTACGTCACTGGGGTAGATTTTGTAGGGTGTGTTTTGTTGGGGTAGATCTTTTCCATTGTCTCGTAGTGTTTAATTTTTGTGTCATTAGCTTTAGGTTAGCCTTTGCCCTTATTAGGCGTTTTTTGTTTTGGAGTTTTAATTGTAGGTAGCCTATCAGACTACACCTTGGGTGTTTTTAAACGCCTTTGGTAATCGTCGAAAAAAATGCGAGGAAACGAGAGGGAATTGGGACACTTGAATGTATAGCATCTACTCTACAACCAATTAAGCTAGACATTACTATTTCTGAGTGGACTGAAAAAAAAAAAAAAAAAAAGAAGACTTGGAAAATACTTGAGTTATTTGGTCTACGTCCAGGTAGGATTGTTATTGGGGCCAGCAGTAGGCCTTAATCTGGAGCTTTATGAAAATTCAATTGGATCTATCCATGTTTATAGTAATTAACAGGTAATTTATCACTTGGGTAGCCTGAGGCTTCGATATTAATCAACTACGTATTTGGACATTTCAATATATATAATAAGTCACTTTTGTATTTGTTCTCTGATGTTCGCTTTTATGCGGGTTGATTAGGACTTTATTTGTATGAGTTGCCTATTTTGTACTGCGACCGTGTCGCTAATTATCAAAAAAAATACAATGAGTCACCTTGAGGTTTCATAATTTTATTAATTACACACACTATATGCCAAATTTTGGTGAATTTTATCAAAATCTGATTAATTTTCTCCATAAAATATTGAGGTGGTACATATATATATATATATATTTTTAATCAAAGAAGTGGTACCTGATTACTACAACATATGTGAGCTATATCAATGTTTCCAACAAAAAATCTTAACGGATATGGGATAAACTATGGTGGAAGATATCTATATATTGGCAAAATAATGTGTATTGTTAGCAGTTTACTATAAAAAATATAATATTATGATAGCGTACACCTATTCTATTGAATTTTGACAAAATGTACTTAATTATAAAGTTCTTAAACTTCAGGAAACCTCAGTAATAAAATTTTAAAACCTTAAAGTATCTCATTATATATATTGAAATCTTAAGATACTTGGGTGATAAATCGTCAAACCTCAATTTACCTAAGTGATGAATAAGCTAATTAAGATTCCGTTTGTTTCAAGGGAAGTACTCTTTCCCCGGAAAACGTTTTCCTTTAGAAAAAGTTCTCCATGCAAAATGCAATTTCCATTGAGGTTTTCCGCTTCAATATAAAACATATTTTCACATTTTGATATTCCTTGTTTGTTTTAAAGAAATAATATTTCTACCAATCATTTTTTCTCCCGATAATTAGCGACACGGTCGCAATACAAAACGGCAAATCGTAAAAACGAGGCCACGATCATCCTGCATAAAAGTAAGGATCAAGGAGAAGATACATAGAAGACAAGGCAAAACAGAAAAATGGGATAAAAACAAAACACAAACCAGCCAAATAGAAAAGAATCAGACAGGCCATGGAAAGGGGAAATGACCAATTGTACCAAAAGTAGAGCTGAAATTGACAAGGTTAAAACACCTATAACCCTATTCCAACTTTGCAAATAGCTTAACCATGTCCGACTCATCGCCTCTATAAGACAAACCAATTTTTTTCCATACTCCCACTTGCATCTCGCATTAATAAGCTTCACATCCTCTATAGCATTGTACCCTCCTCACCAACCCTCCTTTCTTTCTTTTACCAGAGGGTTTGATTGGTTTCTTTGCAAACTTTTCTGGAGACATGTCATTTAGGAATTTCTACAGATTCCACTTTTATGCTTTACGACTCCATTTCGAAGAAACGAGGTTAGTACCATGAAGACCCGCCACCGTCTTCGCTCTTCTCTTCCTCGACATACTAGATTCCACCACTGGTGGGTCCATCGCCAATGTGGGTTTAAAACTCGGTGGATACTAAGATCTAGAAGACCTAGAATTAGTATCACTAGTGGCATCCCGAGCTTGGATTTGAATGTCTTGTAAGTGAACTTGGGACTCTTCGGAGTCGTCCAAGCCAACGTCGTTCTAGGGTAGGGCAAGAGGAGACTAAGTTGCCTAGGTTGCTGCTCGGGAACTTGACGGGATAAAAGTAGGCAAGATGGTCGAACATGGGTGATGAGCATCCCAGGTCCATCCACCGATGCCACGCTACCCCACCCCCCCCCCCCCCCCCTCGGGGGGAAGAGGACCCATGGAATCATTGCAAACTCCCCACGTCAGCATTCAAGCGCTCATGTAAGGAAGGACCAATTGGACAGCAAGTTCTTCGAATGATGCAGGCTTTGAAGTCAGTATCAACCTAAGAAGATGATTCCATTTCCCCGGAGAGCCTAGCAGATGCGACAAGGACAATTACTTCAAGGGGAGCAATGAGGGATAATTTCAAAACCACCTTCTTTCACATAAGCCACATGGGAATCCCTCGTGAACCTGCACTTTCTTATACTCAATTATAGGACAATACAAGTAGCAGCACAATATATTTGAAGCTATCTAGATTTTGTGTGGTTGTGAAATTATTACTAAGATATCATGAGGTTTGAGCATTTATTACAAATCCTGACATTTGAATATATACAATGACGTAACCTGAAGTTGAATATTTTATCATTCAGGTACCATATATCAAAATTTGATGAATTTTTGTAAGAATACGTCAAATATAAAAGTGTTAATATAATATATAATAATATTTACAAGCCATGTCAATTTTTTTAGTAAATTACAATAAAAAGTGCATTGTATATTGATGTAAAGTACCTAAATATGGCCGAAATCATATGTCGTGTTAGCATTTTTTTAGCAAAAAACATTAAATTCCAATGAAAATACTTATATATTGTCAAAATTATGTTTTTGGATGACTCGAAATGATGACTTCCCCTGTTTTAAAAGGGAAGTCATTTCCCTCATTTGAGGGAAAAGGTTCCGTCTCAAAACTTACACCAAATAACAGAAATTGGGAAAACCACTTCATAGAATATGGTTTTCCCTCTAAACAAACAGATCCTAAATATTGAAGATGTTATTGTATTGCTCAGTAAGAGCCTAGACTAAATTAGATAATTTGATCCATAAGGGTATAGAAGCAATATGATTGAGGGTTTTTCTTTTTTTTGATCAGTAATATGATTGAATTTGTTCCTCACTCATTACATAGTTAAATATCGTATGAATATTGAAATGCCTTCAATACATTCGGGTATTATTTGATTTTACCTACGAAAATTCAGCTAAAAGTTTGTTGACTTATAAAAAATTATGTGTGAAGGATAATTATAGGTAAATACACAAACACAAAGTTTACGGAATACCTCAATTGTGGAACAGGATCGAGACTTGCCTTACTGCCTTGCTAAAACGCCGTAGAAAACCGTAGTATCGACTTAGAGGGCTACCAGAGTCCTCTAGGTTTTCACCTCCACAAAACCACGAGTCTAGATGGTGACTCTTAGAGAGAATTTAATTTTAGGAGAGATAACTAATATCTATTCCTAAATTAGATGATTTAACTGACTGAAGGAGTCAGTATATATAGCCCAAGCTTCTCAACTTCTCTCTCTATTCACCAGGGAAAATATCCCACAACTTAAGTGGGATATCCTATAACATCTCACCATGAGATATTATAGGATAGTGGCTGTTAATCTTATCTATATCTAACATCTCCCACTCAGCCACTAAGGCTACTCTCTCACTTCATACAGGTAGTGGGATATGCGACAAAACGATACAATCAATAACGGAGCGTATTATATTAAGCCACCATCTAACTAGCATAATACCTCAAGAACACATAAGTAAGTTCAAAATACCCCAAATCATTTAACATCACCAAGAATCTAGCATCATTGATCCCTCAAACTAATGAGCTAAACTCTCACAACTTTGATCATGTCATGACTCATGTGATATGATAGCCAGGCAGTTCAGATAATGTCAAAACAACTTTTCCTTAGACACACACGTCAATCCATCTTAGCCTAGTCGCTTTCCTAGACATGTTCCGCTGGACCGTGTCCATCATGACCCTTGGATTACACGCTAAAGTAGCAGCACCATTTTCCAACTTCATGACATGGTTCCAAGTCCCGAAGGGTACCAACATGGACTATTAAGTCCAGGAGGTCACACAGTGAAGAAGAGGGTATCCATTCAATCACTCTCAACTCTGGTTGTCTCATAGCACATACAGTATGATATATATGTTATGGCATAGCTCCCACTTAACTGGGCGTGTCACTCTATCATTTATGCCACACGAATTTTCTCACATGCAATACACAATATGCCACTAAAATTTGGCTATCTAACAGGCATGACATGGAACGAGTTAATGAAATCCATGTTCAACTCTTTCAAATCTCATCTCAGACTAACTGAGGCGACATTGTTTCCTATGCCTGTCATACAACACATAGAAAGGCATGATGAGATCCATGTTTACTCAAAACATGACCTCATATGGTCTCATCTCCAATGCACTCAGCGTTGAGGTGATCATCCGTGTGAGAGGACTGATCATGGCCTGGTGACATCTTTACACTGGCCTCATTCATAAATACTCATGCCAACAAGATCAGGTTAACAAATAAACAGAAATCACTAAATTGCATAAGAAACAAGTACGTTACGTAAAACGTATATAATTACATCAAATTCTTCGTAGTCCTATGCTCCACACATGAGCTTGAAAAACATTTCTAACAATCGGCTTGGTCAAAGGATCAGCCAACATTTTACTTGTAGAAACATGCTTAAGGACTATTTCCTCCCACCTAACCTCATCTCTAATGTAGTGATAGCACTTACGGATATGCTTCACCTTCTTATGGAATTTCGGATCCTTCGAATATTGCAATGCAGCCATGTTGTCACAATATATCATAACAAGTTCCTTAGCAAGAGTCGTGACAGATAACTGTTGCAGGAAACTACGTAGCCACACTGCCTCTTGAGTTGCTGCACAACCTGCTACATATTCTGATTCCATTGTCGACAGGGCAATGCAATCCTTCTTTTTACTAGACCAAGAGATAGGCCCACCTCCAAGAATGAACACATATCCTGAGGTGGACCTACATTCATCTCGATCTTCGCCCCAATCCGCATCAGTATACCCTTTTAGCCTCAAGTCACCACCATGGTAACAAAGTACTAAATCCATGGTACCACGACGGTAACCAAAAATCCTCTTCACAGCTTGCAAATGAGCTTGTCCAGGATTACTTCGGTATCGGCTGACTAACCCGATAGCAAAGCAAATGTCTGGACGTGTACACAACATAGCACACATTAAGCTCCCAACTGCACTCGCACATGGAACGTTACTCATCCGTTCTTTTTCCTCATCTGTTTTGGGGCACTCCTCAAGGCTCAAGCTTTGGCTTTTCTCAACTGGTGTATCAATGGGCTTGGAATTGTGCATACGAAATCGTTTTAAAACCTTCTCAATGTAAGCCTTTTGAGACAAACCAAGAAGCCTTTTAGAACGATTTCTCACAATTTCAACCCTGAGCACATATTTTGCTTCACCCATGTCCTTCATCTCAAAAGTGGAGGACAACCACTTCTTAGTGGTGTTGATCATTTCCAGATTGCTTCCAGCCAACAAGATGTCATCGACGTATAGAGAAAGAAACACAATCCCCTCTTCTGTCTTCTTAACGTATACACAGTGGTCCTCATCTACCATGGACAAACCAAAAGATGTTATAGATTCGTGGAATCTAAAATACCACTGTCTAGACGATTGTTTGAGACCATAAATGGATCGTTTAAGAAAGCACACTTTGTTTTCTTCTCCCTTGGTAACGAAACCAAGAGGTTGATCCATATAGATCTCCTCAATTAAGCTTCCATTTAAGAAAGCTGTCTTGACATCCATTTGGAACAACTCTAAGTCCAAATGAGCAACAATGGGCAGAAGTAGACGTATAGAGGTTAGTCTCACCACTGGAGAAAAAGTGTTCTCATAGTCTACACCCTCGATTTGGGTATATCCTTTTGCCACTAACCGAGCCTTATATTTGTCAATTGATCCATCTACCTTGGGCTTAATCTTGAAAGCCCACCTGTTTCCAATGGATTTGCGCCCAGGCGGAAGGTCAATCAACTCCCACACATTGTTCTTAGCCATCGAGTCTATTTCATCTCTCATGGCAGCTAACCATTCACTAGAATCTGGTGAAGCCAATGCCTCGACATAGGAAGTAGGTTCCTCATCTTGATCAGGAGTGCACAAAAACACTTCCCCTTCAATCTGAAGGTATCGACGAGGAATAAGACCACGCCCACTTCTTCGCGGTCTAAGTGTAAAGGAGTTATCGACTGGTGGAACATCCCAACTCATGGGTGTTTCATTAGTAGAAGGCAACTCACTCCCACTATCCTTGGCAAACTCTAGTTGAGTTTGAAAAATTTCACCTTCCCCACCTTCGCCAAGCGATGGTGAATCCTCATCTAGCAATTCATATAGCTCAAGGTCCTTTTTAACTTCACGAAGATTGGGGAACTCATCCTCTAGAAAATCAACATCTCTAGATTCTACCTCTGTCATACCTCCATTAGGTTGCTCACCAAACATCACATACCCTTTTGAGTGTTCTGGGTATCTTATAAAAACTTGCTTGCTAGCTCTTGGACCAAGTTTACCATGTTTGTGTGATGAGTTATAAACATAACCACAACACCCCCATGGACGAAGATGATCCAAACCTGGCTTACTACTATTCCACAACTCATATGGCGTAGTAGTCACAGACTTACTGGGAACACGGTTAAGTATATAGGTGGCAGTCAAAAGCGCGTCTCCCCAAAAACTTATAGGAAGATTTGCCTGAGCCATCATAGACCTAACCATGTCAAGTAAGGTAAGATTCCTTCGCTCTGCAACATAATTTTGTTGTGGTGTTCCAGGAACCGTGAGCTGTCGACGAATACCCTTTTCTTGACAAAATGCCTTGAACATATCAGACAAGTATTCCCGACCTCTGTCGGTGCGAAGAGTTTTCACATTTCTCTCCCTTTGGTTCTCTACTTCAGCTACGAAGCGTTTGAAGCAATCCAACGCTTCGGAACGGTGAGACAAGAGGTAGACATATCCATAATGTGATTAGTCATCTATGAACGTGAGAAAATACAGCGCACCATGCCTTGCTTTCACGTTCATGGGTCCAAAAATATCAGAGTGGATGAACTCTAATGGGTGGGATGCCCTTTCAGCCTTACCAAAAGGCTTTCTACATGCTTTCCCTGCTAAGCACGACTCACACATAGGGAGTCGTACCTTTGTAAGAGGCCCCAATAGGCCATCCCGAACTAATCGGTTCATTCTATCTTGGCCAATATGGCCAATCCTAGCATGCCATTTAACAGAATCTGATTTATCAATAGGTAAAGAAACAAACGCAGTAGAATAACTAAAATCATCGAGATCAAGACGAAAGAAACCATTAGTAAGACGTCCATAACCAAAAAAGTTCCCACGAAAATAAATGTCTACACGATCAACAACGAAATTAAAAGTGTAACCAAGACGAAGCAAAGCCAAAATGGAACAAAGATTACATCGAACTCCAGGTACATACAGCACATCATGCAAAATTAATATATTCTCACCACGCAGCTTGAGTTGATACGAACCAACTCCTAGTACTTCTTCTTCGCTGCCATTTCCAAGCATGACAGATTGCATGCCGGACGAAATTCGATGGTAATCTACGAACCCAATTCTATCACGAACTATGTGCTTGTTTGCTCCTGCATCCATGATCCAATCAGGGAGATGGTGAGCAACCAAGGCATGAGTACACACGAAGGTATTCAAAGAGTTGGCTAAAGAGGGTACCTTATTGGGATCGGGACAATCGCGAGCAAGGTGGCCCTTCTGTTTGTAGTTATAACACTTCATCTTTGAGGCATCCTTTTTCGGGGTTGCTTGCCCTTCTGGCGTTTCCAAACTCCAGCACTTTTAGGACCATGCTTATGAGCACCTTGGCCGGGCTTGGGTCTCTGACCCTTATGCTTAGGCTTTGAAGGCCTGTGCGTAACAGAATGAGCAACAAGAGCAGTACCACGAGAAGCCTCACGACGCTCTGCCTCCAATTCAAGGTGCCTTGAAATGTCAGCAAAGGTCTTAATTTGCTCACTGTGAGTCATTAAGAGCTTCATTTGGCTCCACTCATCATCTGGTAGTGAACGTATCACAGCCAGAACTTGTTTCTCATCGGTGACCTCGGTTCCAGCATTTTTGAGGTCACGAATCATAGAGCCCATAACTCTCAGATGTTCAGCCATAGAGTGGTTTGGACTTTTGATGTACTCCATCCACTTCAGATTTAAAGCACGAAGCTTTGTAGCTGAAGTTTGGCCATATGTAATTCTCAGCTTATTCCACATAGCTTCAGCTGTTGTGCAAGTCTCAAACTCGCCAATCAGGTCATCGCGCATGTAATACAACATAGTATAAGGAGCGCTTCGCTCCTTTTTGAGCCAAGATTCGTAAGCAACCAAGTCCTTTAACCCTTGTTCGGACTTGTCTTCCTTTGGCTTAGTCATGGTTATGGTTAATGTTTCTAGCAGTTCTCGTTCGTTTAGTAGATATTGGATTTTTCGGTGCCACATGTCATAATTAGTTCCGTCCAGTTTCTCTAAATTGGACATATTGCTTAGGGTGCTTTTGGCCGCTATTATCACTACAATTCACAGTATGGGCAATAGATTAATTGAGGCACACTTATTTAATTTAATTAATTAGATCGTCATATCACATCTCATGTTATAAGATCGAAAATTTCACTAAGCTCATAATCATCTCAAACAACATAATTTGTAATACTAAACCTAATTAATTACTCATAAAGAACAAATCCTTTCTCAATAACTCTGTAAGACTACGAAATCCATATCATAACTAATAAGCAAGAAACAAATCCAAATAATTATTTTAGTGAAACATATTCAAAGATAACTCTGACTACACAAATCAATATATTACATAAATAATGCGAGCAGGATATATATTAAGCCATAAACATAATATTTACTAAAAATATATATACACATATAATAAGGCTAACTTATTCAAATTTATGACCTAAACAATAGTATGTCGCTTGTCCTTTTTTAAAAAAAAAAAAAAAATTAAAAGAGGCAGTTCCAAAACTGAATTGGAACTCCGTGCTTCTATTTTAACAGCTAAGAAGTAGGCCATGAAGCCCAACTTGGGAAACAGGCCATTGTGACCAAATCCCAGTATCATAAACAAATTTTGTTGAGTGGGCCTTACAGCCCAGCCCAGCAGTAAGCCCACGCGGAGTGGGCCATTAATTTTGGGCCTATTTTATTTATTTTTTTTTTTTAAAAGGAAAAATAAGATAGGGTTAACTTAAAGCCCTAAATTCCTTTAACTACTCTCCATATTTGCCGCAACACATGGGTGGTTGGGGTTGATGGTTATCCCCACTCGGCAATGACGCCGGTCCGGTGAGCGACACCAGCCACTTTCACTGGTGACTCATCCAGGTGATTTCCATCAAGGATCGTTCGATTTCACTACCCGTTGGTCCTCCCACCGAGGGATAGAACCGATGGGTTTTTGAAAAGGATTTCGGGTCACACCTGACTTCAGTTCAGACCCGTGTCGTTGCCGCCGTTACGGGCACCGTCATGGCTCATTGTTAGTTAGGTCCTTTCAATCACTCCCCCCCCCCCCCCCCCCCCCCCCCCCCCCCCCCCCCCTCTTTTAAATAACGAAGGGATAGACGGTCCTTTGCCGTCGTTAGAAGGCGTTTTAGACTTACCGGCGATAGGTTGCGGCGCGTGGTGAAATATGAAACACATTCATAATTTAAAGTTATAAATTAAAGCCGTACAAAACTTGCTAAAATTAATCTGAATGCTTAGTATAGTCCAGAAAATATGAAATTTTCTCATTAAATTTATATATGATAATCTAACGATTTATTCTACTAATTAACTCAAAATTAGTAAATTATCGGCGAAGACAAGTATTAATGGCTCTGTTACCACTGAAGGATAATTATAGGTAAATACACAAACACAAAGTTTACGGAATACCTCAATTGCGGAACAGGATCGAGACTTGCCTTACTGCCTTGCTAAAACGCCGTAGAAAACCGTAGTATCGACTTAGAGGGCTACCAGAGTCCTCTAGGTTTTCACCTCCACAAAACCACTAGTCTAGATGGTGACTCTTAGAGAGAATTTAATTTTAAGAGAGATAACTAATATCTATTCCTAAATTAGATGATTTAACTGACTGAAGAGCCAGTACATATAGCCCAAGCTTCTCAACTTCTCTCCCTATTCACCAGGGAAAGTATCCCACTACTTAAGTGGGATATCCTATAACATCTCACCAAGAGATATTATAGGATAGTGGTTGTTAATCTTATCTATATCCAACAATGTGCATGGATATTTCCATGCTTAAAACAACTATTTTTAAGATATGAACATTGTTGGTATATTTTCGAACTAAGTAATGACTTCTAAAAAAATATGTGCATGGATATTTCCATGTTTAAAACAACTATTTTGAAGCTATGAACATTGTTGGTATATTTTCAAACTAAGTAAAAGTATAGTTTTAGCATATTTTGAAAGGGTATGTCTCTTCATGAAAAAGATACTTGAGACTTCTATATAAAGCCCACCTAGTCAAGTTTGAAATACTTAGAAAAAGGGACTTGAAAAATCACATAATTCTCTTATTTTGCAGTCTAGGTTATCCTTCTTCTCTACGCTTGTTTTTTTTTTTGGTTTCATTGTGTCCTCAAGACTATTTCGGTATCCAATAAATAAGTCTTAAGAAAAGTAGTTCGTTACATACCTTGAAACGGGTGACTGATTTTGATACTTGTTTTACAATTTTCCTAACAATCTTAAGACTTAATATCGTTCATGAAAATAGCTTCTTTCCTTGGTGTGATGATGGCAAACTCTGTAAGTTTTTTTTTATTAATAAATTTGTAAGATTGGAGAAAGTGATTAAGAGAGGGATTGCAATGGACTAAGGTACCTTCTGTAAATGCTAGAAAGGGGGCCTGTAAACGTTATTCAACAAAATGCTGTTTGTTGCTGTGAAATATTCTATTGTCTAACAATGGTAACTACTGCCCTGCTGTAATGTATGAATTTCAGTTAATTGATATACAGTGTAATGTAGTTATTCTACGGTAAAATGTTCATGGTGTAATGCACTATAGTAATCATGGTAATTCTTTAAAGTACATTCATTATGTTGTGTAAAAATAAATAAAAGGAACAGAAAACCTTGTTTTGGGTACTTGTTGAAAGTAGACGTCAAGGCGACGCCAAAAAGATAAAATCCTTGTTTTACGTGGTTGTTGAAACCAGACGCCGAGATTATGCTAACATGTCACGAGCCTAGGTCCGTAACTTAAGTTCAAGACCGGATTGATCAAGAACTTAGGGTTTAGAAGTTTTAGAGTTAAGATGAGAAAGAGAAGGTGAAAATTAGATGAGAAGTAGAGATAGAGTTAAGACGAGAAAGAGAAGTGCTTCATTGATATTTTGATTGAATGATCAATACAAGTATAAGTTCCCTTATTTAAACTACTTACATCAATTCAAAAATAAGCGGGAAATAACTAACTACAATTCAAAGTGATTGGCGGGAATTAAACGTCCAAGCAAAAAGGCGGGAAGGGGGAGGAGCGTGTTGGCTTAACCGTTCTAGAGGGTTCTAGATTATTCTATATTACCATGTGACTAACTAATTGAATTAATACCCAATTTATATTTATTGTTATCGGGCTTTAATCCAACTAAGTATGGGCCAAAAACAAGAAAGGATAACGGGCCTTGAGAATATCCTGACTAGGCTGGTGCGCGCCCTGGATCGGGCCCAAGACAATGTCATGACATCCCTAGCAGCGAACTAGAGTAGACCCGGACAAGCCTCTGGCGGGACCTAGTGCGGACCCGACAGCGACCTGGGCTGAGCTCGTGACAGTGCCGCCCCCATAAAACAATCCTTGTCCTCAAGGATTGAATTGTGGAAACTGCTTGCGTATGAAAGCCCAATCTTCCCAAGTCTCTTCTGCTATGTTCTTCCACTTGATCAGTACTTGTGCGACCTTCTTCTTGTCCCTTGTCACGGTTCGGTGTTGGAGCACCTCTTGAGGCATGACTTCCCGGTCTCCGTCTGAGTCATATTGTGGGAGTTCATTATTAATTTGGGCTCGTTGCCTAATCTTCTTCTTGAGTCTGGACACATGAAAGACCGGATGAATTTGGGCCCCTTTTGGAAGGCCCAACTTATAAGCAACTGATCCGATCTTGGCTATGATTTGGTAAGGCCCATAGTAGCGAGCTGCCAGCTTTAGGTTCCTCCTTAGGGCCAAGGAAGTTTGATGGTATGGCTGAAGCCTGAGGTAGACTAAGTCACCTACCTCAAACATGCGTTCCGTCCTCTTCAAATCTGCTATTTGTTTGTAACGGTGCTGTGCTGCCTTCAAGTTTTCTTTGAGGACGTTGATCATGATGCCTCGTTCTGTGACAAAGTTCTCTACATCAGGAGAAGTTGAGTGGCAGGGCACATCCCAAGCCAAAAGGCGTGGTTCATACCCATATAAGGCCTTGAACCGTGAAGTCTTTAAGGATGAGTGATAATTGGTATTGTACTAAAATTCTGTAAGAGGCATCCACTGGGCCCATTGCTTGGGCTTGAGGAGGACCATAGCACTGAGGTAATTCTCTAAACACTGGTTGACTCTCTCGGTTTGCCCATCAGTTTGCGGGTGGTACGAGCTGCTCATAAGCAAGTTCACTCCAGCAAGGCGCATTAGTTCCTTCCAGAATAGACTCAAGAAGGAAGAGTCCCTGTCTGAAACTATGTCCTTGGGCAAGCCATGCAAACGGTAAATGTGGTCCAAGAAGAGCTGGGCCACACGTGCTGCTGTATTAGGGTGCGCCAACGTCAAAAAATGGGTGTACTTGGTGAAGCGATCCACCACAACGAGGATCACGTCCTTTCCTTGGGACCTAGGGAGGCCCTCAATAAAATCCAGGCTGATGCTAGACCAGGCCTGGTCTGGAATTGGCAGGGGCTGAAGAAGGCCTGGATAGGGCACATGCTCGCCCTTAGTTCGTTGGCCAACGTCACAGCTGCGTACCCATTCTTTGACACTGTCTCGGAGCTTGGGCCAGTAGAACATGCTCTTGACTCTCATTAGCGTGCCGGTTTCTCCTGAATGTCCACCCACTGGTGAGTCATGAAGGGCCTGCAATACTCTGTCCCTCACGGTTTCTCCCACATAGATGCGTCCTTTATAACGGATGATCCCTTGCTCAAGAGAAAATGGGGGTTGGCCCTTAGGATCAAGGATCAGCTGGGCTAAGAGCTGGGAGGCTTGGGCGTCATCAATGTAGTTGTCGCTAACCTCCTTCACCCAAGTTGGGGTGAGAAGAGTCAGTTGTGACAGCGTGCCCTGGTCCGGTCCTTCACTGCATCTGGATAGTGTGTCTGTGGCACGGTTCTCGGTCCCTTTGCGGTACTGAATGCCATAACTGAGGCCCATCAGCTTGGAGACCCCCTTCTGTTAAAGCCTTGTGCTGATGTGCTGGTCCCAGAGGTGGCGCAAGCTGGAGTGGTCTATTTCGATGATTAAATGGCTGTCTAGGAGATTATGCCTTCATTTTTGAATGGCCATGATCACGGCCATGAGCTCCTTCTCGTACACGGATAGGCCTAAGTGGCGTGGGCTGAGGGCCTGGCTGAGATAAGCCAAGGGCCTACCCTTTTGAGTCAAGACAGCTCCAATTCCCACATCACACGCGTCCGTCTCCAGGATAAAAGGTTCACTGAAGTCAGGCAGGGCTAGCACGGGTGTCGTCATCATGGCGAACTTCAATGTCTCAAAGGCATTTTGGGCGGCATTGCTCCATAAGAAGGCTCCTTTCTTGAGGAGGCTTGTTAGGGGTTTGCTCAACGTTCCATACCCCTTGATGAACTTACGGTAGTACCCAGTGAGCCAAGGAACCCACAGAGGCTTTTGACACTGGTAGGCACTGGCCAATCCCTCATGGCCTCAATCTTGGCTGCGTCAGTAGCTACGCCTTCTTGTGAAATAATATGTCCCAAGTATTCCACATGGTCTTGTCCGAATGTGCATTTGCTGCATTTGGCGTATAGCTTATGGGCACGGAGCATGTCCAAGACCAATGCTAAGTGTTGCAAGTGTGCGCCCATACCCGGGCTATAAATCAATATGTCATCAGAGAAGACCAAGACGAACTTCCTCAAGAATGGGGCAAACACCTCATTCATTAGGGCCTGGAACGTTGCTGGAGCGTTGGTCAGACCAAAGGGCATGACACGGAACTCGTAGTGCCCTTGGTGTGTACGGAAGGCTGTCTTGTGATGGTCTTCATTTTTGACTCGAATCTGATGGTACCCCCGGCTCGGAGGTCTATCTTTGAGAAAACCGCATCCCCTCGGAGTTCATCCAAGAGATCATCAATGACCGGAATGGGGAACTTGTCTTTAACCGTGATCTGATTGAGCTGACGATAATCCACACAGAAGCGGTAAGTCCCATCCTTCTTTTTAACTAGGTGGACGGGTGAGGCAAACTGGCTTCTGCTTGGCTGTATGATTGAGGTTGTGAGCATCTCCTTCACTTGCTTCTCTATCTCATCTTTTTGATGATAAGGGTACCGGTAGGGCCTAATGTTAACAGGCTTGGCCCCGGGCAAGGTAGGAATGCCATGGTCGTGAGTACGAGGTGGAGGCAACCCCCTTGGAATGTCAAACACATCCCCATACTGATTCAGCAGGCGTGCCAGATCAGGATGCAGCTCATCCTCATAAGATTCGGTTCCCGTAGCCATGAAAAGGTGGCCTAGCACACAACTAGCCTGTTTCTTCAAGAATCTCGTGATGCCACGCTCGGATATGGAATGTAAGGTGGCCTGTTCAACCATGCCTTGTAACGGGATTGCTTTTCCCTCCTTATAGCAAGAGAAGTAGAGGTTTGTGAAGTCAATGGTTATGGGACCATAGCGTTGTAACCAATCAACTCCCAAAACCATGTCACTCCCACGTAGCTCAAGTACTCGTAGGTCATCAGTGAAGGTAGTGCCTTGGACCCTCCATTTGACACCCGTGCATTTTTGATAACTCATGAGGCTCTCCCCATTGGCAACGGTGATGGTCATAACAAGTGTGGGCACTGTTTCCAGCCTGAGTTCACGGACTACCGTAGCGTCAAGGAAGCTATTGGTGCTTCCACTATCAATAAGGACGGTAATGGCCCTCTTCTTGATAGAACCCCTCAAACGCATTGTGTTACGAGTAATGCGTCTAGAGAGAGCGTTGAGGGAGATCTCCATCACACCGATTTCCTCCTCCTGAGCCTCTTCTTCTTCTTGTATTTCCTCCTCTTGCTCTTCTTCCATTTCCTCCTGTCCCTCCATACTTTGGAGCCGTTTTGATTTATATATGTGCCCAGGAAAATAACGCTCCTGACACTTATAACACTGGTCGGGTTCGCGCCTTGGGGCGTTGGAGCCTGAGAAGGACACTGGGCCAGACCGTGCTCCCTGGAACCTTGACACAGTCCCTGGTCCTGAGAAAGACACATGCGATCCTGGGTGTGCACTGGACTGGGCCTTGACATGGGATCCAGGCCTAGCGACACTCGATCCGGTCCCTCTGAAGCCACGGATCTTAGCGATAGCCAAATCCTGAAGTTTGGCTTGTTCAAATGCCAAACTTAGGTCCTGTGGTCGTGCTGCTTTGACGGAGGCTCGAAGTACAGGCTTGAGGCCGCTTATGAAGCTCGCAACGAAGTAATCTTCTGTCAAAGCTGGGTGATAAATCAGCATCCAACTCTTGAGTTCTTCAAAACGCGGGATATAGTCCTCCACAGTATTGTTTTGGACGATTTTGCTGAATTCCTCCACTATGTCCTGAAGGGACCGATCTCCAAATCTCTTGCAAAGTTCATCAACAAAGGATTGCCATGTGATCACGGGATTTTTGAGCTCCAAGGCTTGGTACCAAGCCTCTCCTTGATCGGGCAAGTGATTGGAGGCAAACTCTACCCATTCTTCAGCTGGCACATGGTACCAACGGAAATACTTGAGCAATCTCCTGATCCAACCCCTAGGATTTGATCCATCAAAGCGAGGAGGATCTAATTTGGCGGTATGATGCGAGTTCCAGGTACGGTTGCTTCCATTGTTGCCACTGTTGTCAGCCTCATCACCCATACGTGAAGGAACACGTTCATTCCTGACCTCCTTAGGTCGAGGTGGAGGAGGAATCAAGCCACTTCCTCCAATTGGAACATAATTGCTAGAGCCTCCAGCAGTACCTTGAGTGGGAGCAGCCGGCATTGCCACCTCAGGTCGTTTCTCTTGGCTAATTGTGAACCTCTGCATTGTAGCGTTCAAAGTCTCCATGGTCATCCTAAGATTCTCGGTAATCTGAGCCTGAGAATCAAGGGAAATTTTTAGTTCGTTGCTTATCTGAACTTGATTTTCAAAAATTCTCTCCAATCTCTCCAATCGCCGTTCAACAGGTTCAAATTGTTGTTGAACTTGTGAATCAGCGGTTTCCTCTGATGAAGACATTGTGGCAGCGGATCGAGTGCTTCTAGTAATGGCCAGTTTGGTGATTGTAAGATGGCTCTGATACCACCTTGTCACGAGCCTAGGTCCGTGACTTAAGTTCAAGACCGGATTGATCAAGAACTTAGGGTTTAGAAGTTTTAGAGTTAAGATGAGAAAGAGAAGGTGAAAATTAGATGAGAAGTAGAGATAGAGTTAAGACGAGAAAGAGAAGTGCTTCATTGATATTTTGATTGAATGATCAATACAAGTATAAGTTCCCTTATTTAAACTACTTACATCAATTCAAAAATAAGCGGGAAATAACTAACTACCATTCAAAGTGAATGGCGGGAATTAACCGTCCAAGCAAAAAGGCAGGAAGGGCGAGGAGCGTGTTGGCTTAACCGTTCTAGAGGGTTCTAGATTATTCTATATTCCCATGTGACTAATTAATTGAAATAATACCCAATTTATATTTATTGTTATCGGGCTTTAATCCAACTAAGTATGGGCCAAAAACAAGAAAGGATAACGGGCCTTGAGAATATCCTGACTAGGTTGGTACGCGACCTGGAGCGGGCCCAAGACAATGTCATGACATCCCTGGCAGCAAACTGGAGCGGACCTGGACAAGCAAGCTAGGCCGGACCTGGACAAGCCTCTGGCGCGACCTGGTGCGAACCCGACAGCGACTTGGGCTGAGTCCGTGATGTAACACTAATAATAATAGTAAATAAGTGAATTATAAATGTATGCATGAAAGTGATAAATATGTTGATAATGATTCATGAGTTTTACACATTAAAAGAAACAATCGGTTTTCAGGGAACATGAAAACGTATAGTTTAGATTCATAATATGAATATGTAATTGAATGAAGGAAATAAAAGGTAAAATGATGACAATGAAAAGTTTGATTTTCGTTATTGAGAACCATATATTTACTTTGTAAAGTATTTATCCCTTTGATACTCATAAATATTTGCAGACTTGAATATAATATAACATTTGCATGTTTACTTTGCAACTCCCTGCTGAACATTGCTTACGTAAATATTGGCACAAAAATCAACACATGTGTATGGTCGATGATACATGTTCGTAATGATTGAATGATAGTAACTAATATGACTTTCAATGTACTACTTTTAGAGGGAAAATATATTCTATTATTTTCATTGATGATTTTTCAAAATTTTGTTATGAATTTGTATTGAATTATATAATAATCAAGAATTTGAGTAAAAGCATGAATATATATATTAATGCATTTACAAAGTTGATGGATCCATGCATGTTAATACAATCATCAATTTTACGGATTTTAATTTGTAAACATGATTGTTTTTTGTTGACTCGGTAAAATCGTAAGTGGTGTGAATTTGAGTGGAATGAAGTCTATGAATCTTCAAAGACATAATTATATTTTTTATGTTGATTCGATCATATTATGTCTTGTGAATTAATTACTCAAATTGAGTACAATTTTAACATGAAAAGTAATTTTCTTATGTGATTTCATACCGGTTTACACCCAAAATTTGAGGGAGCTGCGACGACGTTGTTTTGAGCAAAGTGTCACATGTTTAACACCTGAGGTCCTCCTCGAGGGGAGTTAGTTCTTTAGGTGCTAAGATAATGGTGTCTCGAGCTCAACATCCTAAAGTATTTTTTTACGTCTATCAAAATTTAATATTATATCTACTAAACACATCTAAATTGAAGTCTAGGGTAAAAGGGTGTCAAACCATAGGAACTAAGAGTACATGAATTTATTTTATGACCTAAACTGGTTCAAGAAAAATTGAAAAATTTGTGTTAGTTAATCTAAAGAAGCGACAATTAAACAAGAAATTCTACTTCTAAAGCAAAAAAGAATTTGGAATTGGAACCTAGGGTTTTAAATCCATCATTAGCCAGTTATTCTTGTGTTTGACTCTTAAATTGGGATTATGGATTGTCACACGGGTATTAGTTTAGGCTACATGCTTCAACCTACTAAGATAATGTTATTAGTATCGCGTATTGGCCGTATCTAACTAAAGTATAATGAAAATAGTCTCTACCTAACGTATTGTTAATTATCACGTATTGACCCTATCTAACTAAAACATAAGGAAGATAGGTTCGAATTAACAATTCGGTGAGTATTATTGCTTGATTAATTAATTCTAAGGTTACAAGTACAAAGAATTAATTTATAAATATTAACATCAATTATCAAAGGTTACAAAGTCAATAATTATCTCAATTAGATAATCGATAAAAAACGTAATATTTTTCAAAGTATTTATCTCAATTAAGCAATTCATGTAACAATCAATTTAACCCAAATCAAAAGTAATACAAGAATAAAAAGACTATGATTTCATCTAACTGGTGGAGGAGGAGATGAATAAACTCATATCAATCTTCATGCTAATTTCGCTCACATTCCAATTTAATGAAAAGAAAAAGAAAAAGTAAACAAAAGAAAAGAGAGAGAACAAGAATGAGAGGCGGTGCGTTTCTACAGCAAAAATCGGAACAATAACCTCCACGAAAACAGAACAACTGCCCTTAAATCCAAAATAGAGCCTCCAAAACGAGCTGCTTGTCACGGGATGAGCGCAGATCACCCGTGCGGCGCCCGGGCCCTGAGGCTAGGGCCGGGCCAGCCTACCCCCTATGGTCAACAAGCAGCAATATGCACCTTCAAGAGACGAAATACACGGCATACCACGGACATACCTGAACACAATCAATGCGCATTAGTATCTGTCAGGCTTAGGAGACCCCATATGGCATATGTCTGCTTATTGAGCACCGGGGACAGTGTCAGCCAAAGGTGGCCCGTGACATTCTCCCCCACCTAATTCCGCAAACGTCCTCGTTGCGGGTGCCTGCCCATCATCGCATCCCTGCATCTCTAGCAGCCTTGAGTGGTCACGGGACGACCACATCATCATCCCCTCCAACGTGACACCCCTGACATGCTATTGACACTCACCTGATGATAAGCAGCGTGCCCAAAAAGCAGCATGCCAGCTCCATGCACCATAGTGCACCACGTACACGTCTCGCTCCACGATGCTTGTTGACTCTTCACCTTGTGAACTTCGCACTGCACCCCAAGGATCGGCCCAATCTCCACGCAGTAAGCCAGCCATACGGTCAGCACGCCTGATCGGCGCCCAACACGGTGCGCCTTCCGCCACATTCGGAACCGCGAGCCACCCAACTTCACTCCGAAAGTTCCTCGTTAGAGTGCCCCTCTCACACAAGGAGTGTCCATACACGGACAAACCCCCTCAACGCACCAAGGACACGAGCAACTCCCATTCCCTAGGAGTGTCCACCACCACGGACAAAGCTCGGTCCCACCACAGCTGCTTACTCGCATATCCTGAGCCTCGCTCTGATACCACTTGTCACGGGATGAGCGCAGATCACCCGTGGGGCGCCCGGGCCCTGAGGCTAGGGCCGGGCCAGCCTACCCCCTATGGTCAACAAGCAGCAATATGCACCTTCAAGAGACGAAATACACAGCATACCACGGACATACCTGAACACAATCAATGCGCATTAGTATCTGTCAGGCTTAGGAGACCCCATATGGCATATGTCTGCTTATTGAGCACCGCGGACAGTGTCAGCCAAAGGCGGCCCATGACATGCTGCTGCAAAACCAAACCCTATGTCGAGTTGGACCTGTGAATGAGTTGAGGCGTGGGCTGTGGATTGGTGTTGGGCTGGTGTCAACAGGACACAGGTGGGCCAGGCGCTGGTGGGTCGGGTGATGTCGTGGGCTGGAGTGGAGATGACAGTGACGTTGATGGTGATGACAATGGGTCTGCACTGGGCTGCGCTCTGGTTGGGTTAGGCTAGTGTCGCAGGTGCGTGTTGGGCGTGGGCTCAAGTTGGGTGGTCTGTGACACTACGCAGGTGGCTTGGGCTTGTGCTTGGGCTTGGCCAAGGAGGTGCGTGGGCTTGAGGTCAGCGAAGTGCTGGTCCGGTATGGGTTGGTTTGCGTTTGGGGTAGCGTGGGTCGTGTCAGTGTCTGATGTCGGTGCGGGTCAATGGTAGTAAGGGTTGAGCTTCATACGATCTCGTCCCAATCTCCAATTGACTTGATTTAATTGCCTATGCATCCAATTTTGCCTTATTTGCAGCAAAATTTGACAATTTCGGAACTTCAATCTTTGAACCTATAAAACATTAAAATTTTCAAAGCGAGATATAACAATAATCAAATAGGTGCAAAATAGCTAAAATAACAAATAAAAGATGCGTAAAAATCAAACATATCACATCCTGGCAAGTTTATCACCCTAACAAGGGTATTAGCCACTCAAGCCTCGAGATGGTTGAAGGGTAAAGGGAGCTCGAGCTCTAGGGCTGCCAAGAAGGCCGCAAGATAGGTGATTTCCAAACTCGAGAAAGTTACTTGGAGTATAACCTCAGATACTTGAGTACTAAACTTAATCCAAGAGAACATAGGGCTTCTAGAAGGGACTTCAGCTAGAAATTTGGATGTAGGCTCTAAGGAATTCCCTCCAACACTGAATCATGGACATGTTTATTAATCATTCATGCACAAGAAAGAGCTTAGTGGCCTGACATAGGGAGCAAATGCAGCGGAATTAGGGGGCATCTATTATTTAGTTTTTCTATAAATAAGAGACTCTATGAGAGTCCAAAGTAGTACACACACTCAATACAAAACTTCTTCAATTTTTCTTTGCAACACACTTGTGCTCTTTTCTTAGGAGTAGCATAACTTGACGTAGCATAGCTTAGCATAAAACTTGCTGTACTTGCTTCTTTAGTAATACGGTCTTTCAGGTTTCAGGTACGAACTTCCTGTTTGAATCTATTCCCAAATTTCGACGAGTTAAGAATTGAGGCTCTAGTTTAAGGCTTTGATAGCCAAGGTTTGACCTTGATTGTGTTGGTCTTAATATTATCGTCACTGCTTGATAAGTCAGGTGAACTTAGGTTCACGCTGTTGATTAGGGCTTTGATAGCCAAGGTTTCACCCTGATTGCGATTGTCCTAATCCAGTGACTAGAATATGTGTTGGCCCTAAAGCCAATATTATTGCAATTTTGATGATAACAAGCATTTAGTGAGTCATGTGATTTAAATTGTTCTAATCTTATTTTTAAGTGACTTATAAGAAAGCTAGGCACATCAAAGATTAATCATGTATACGAAGCTTTCCAAAAGATGATAAATCAAGAGGAAAAGAGATAAAAGTTGAAGATAAGATTTATCCAGATTGAAGAGAACGTGATCCGAGTCCGAGCATCTTAAATTATTTATTTTTATTGTCTAGGACTTAGGATCGGGATATATCAATTGAGTCCAAGTCTCAATATTGATATGTGATGCTTTTACAAAAATGTTTTGAAAAATATTTTTGAAAGTTGATTTATCAAATCCTATTTGAAAAATATTCAAGTCAAAATTGAACCAACCTAATTTATCAATTAAAATATTTTTAAGATTGGTACTTTAAAAAGTATAATCAAATCAGATAAAGATAAAATTTTAATGGGTGTTGATTTAGTTTGATTTATGGAACTAATTATTTTTATAATCAAGTAAAGTGGAAAATAAATTCAAAAATTTGAACAAATATAGTAATCAATCAATCAATTTTTTAACTTAGGAAATGCAATAAAATTATCCCACCAATCAAGCAAATTGATCAAAACGTGTAAATGCACCCGGGTAGGCCGAGTGTCGACACACAGGCGGTATGTGTCGTCACACAGACTTACAGTAGCCACAAAGAGCTGCTGTGTGTCGACACACAGCCCTTATGTGTCGACACACAGACTGAAAAAGCTCAAAACGGCTACTTTTGACTTGATTTCTTTCCAAAACCTTTTTCCAACTTTTTGAATGTCTTAATGGCCCTCATTTGCCTATAAATAGGGCTTGAATGCTTTGGTTAAAATCATCCAATACTCTCTAAGTATTCTTTGATAAAAAGTTCTCTTATATACTTGCGCTTTAAAGGTTTGTTTTTAAGTTTTGTTTAAAACTTTTATTAGAGCATCACTTGTTCTCTTATTGTTGGTCTTTGAACTTTATTGGCATATCCTTAGCTTTGGCCAAGCTTGATCAAGTGTCAATTCACTCTTGAACGAGTGAAGAATTTGAGTGCCTTAATTCTTTCATTACTTTATTCAAATTTGTTGCATTGTAAATGTTGAATCCTGAACCTACTGTTACAAAAGGATCAGTTGTAAAAGGTTGGATCTTGAGCCTGTTCTTAAAAAGGATCATCGAGCCTAGTTAAAGGCTCAAGTGACTAAGAGTAGTCATTTGAGAAGTGGACTAGCTTCCGGTTTGGAAGTGAACCACTATAAAAATCATTGTGCATCTCGTTTATTTTTGTCTTTGCCTGTTTCATTTAAGATTTATTGTTTTGTTTTTAATTGAATTTTTGGTTCATAATTTTAATATTTTTATTTATCACTAAAGAACCTAATTCACCCCCCTCTTAGGTTGCCATTTGGACCTTCAATATGGTTTGCTCCACCTTAATCTTGTTGGACCTAAACTCATTTGAGTTGTTATAAGTCAAGGGTGCCAGGCTTAAATATCTGATTGACTCGGGCTTGTAAGTGGACTACTGAGCTCTTGGGTTTGTCTCCACCCCAATTCCTGACTTTTAAGTGTATGAGGAAAGGGGTCTGTGGGCCCTGCTCTGTCTCTGTTACTATCACTTGACTTAGGTCCATATCCCTTTATTTTTCTAATATATATACAAAAAATCCTAAAAATATTTAACCAAGTCTTCTTAATTGAAGCATAAGCTAAATTCAGGGTATAACCAAAGTTAGATACACCAAAATATCACAACATTTTCTCCGAAAATGGTGAATGGTTGAGGTCAAAGATGTGCGATTTGAATTTAGGCTCACTCCCTAGTTACGGTGAGTCCCTTTTGTACATTTGTTTTTTTATCATTTTACAGCACTACATCACACTTAATTACAAACAAAATAAAGCAAACACGCCTTTTCGTGATCATAGTGGAAGGCTTAAAACAAGACTTCATCATCATTAGCCCATCGTGGATTACTAAGACGTAATTGCATACCATTCGCCGATGTCAAAACTAGGAAGTCCAGTGCTCTCGAGCATGAGGAACCAAAGGGCTTAGCCCAAATTGGATCCTCGCTTAAGCGTCCTCTTGAACAAAGCCCTATAACACGGAGTGATGAACCAAGTCACAACCACGACAGTGAAAGCGGTGGCAATGATGACATCCCAGAAAATTAATGCATTATGCTGGATGGCCATTCTCACAAGAGTTTCATGGCTATGCCCAAATGCCATTTAGAAATCGTGGACCAAAGAGTCCAACAAACAATGCGAGAAGCCTTTGAGAGACAATGTGATGAATCAGAGTGCAATCTAGCGGCCCAGCGTGAAACTGAGCGGCCATGAGAGCCATGATAAATGACGTTGGGAACTCAATGAATGAAAGGCTTCACAAGGAGACTGACAAAATCTTAGTTGAAATGAACTCAACCTTGTCTTCTACTGCTACCTTTATTGCTAAGGACGTGGCAAGACAGCAGTAGTTGAGGCCTATCTTGGTTAGACAGGTTGAGGCTTACAATGGCTTAGTCCTAGCTCTTAGAGAGGATATTAGGCAACTTAGCCCTGCACCTCTTCCATCAGCACCAACCAGATATCCTCGTGAAGCTCCTTTGAGCTCACGATTACCAGTTGCTGAGGTTGACTATAGTTATGGCTAACCCAGGTATCACACACTTGGAATCCTGTCATAGGAATGACAACGTGCCCCTTGGGGTTGTTGGGCCGTTGAATTAGGGTTTTTCTTTTGCTTCGAGGGATCTCAACGCCAATGTGCCACTGTTACCTGTCCATAAGACCGGGGGGGAGGGGGTAACTCTTCATACCCTTCTCAGGTAGCAGAGGTTGCCTCGAGGCCCACTCAAGGCCCTAAAGTAGGAGTGCAAGGAAAGGTACCCACTTCTGGGAGCTAGTCTCTCCTTCCTAGAACTGATCATGCTTACCATACGGGGGCCAAGCTAACCACTCACTTCCTCAAGATCACGACTTGGGGATTAATCAAATAAGGGTGAACCAACAGCCTGATAACATTGGTGTGCTCCCAGGTATGCCATATGACCTAGGTTCTGCTGGAACATACTTCGTGGCCAACCAAGAGCATGGCCAAGTTCATCAAGGGGGTTACCCTGGGTTTGGGGGGCAATAACAGTTCCCACACCCGATTGTGATAGGTGCTCAGGGGCATCCTATAGATCCCCCTTGAGATCCTTACCCACTTGGGAGGCAATGGCAAGCACATAACCATGTGCCTCACCTATCCCTCTAGGACCAATTGGCCACCCTCATCGAATAGATGTATGGGCCAGGCCTTGCAAGGGTCAATAAACTCTTGTATAGTAAACCTTACCCTAACTACATTGATAGGGATTACTCTTTTCCTCGAGGATAAAAAATCCCCGAGTTTACCCTTTTCTTAAGAGAAGGAATTGTGTCTGCCCTCAAGCAGTTGATTATCAGTTGATAATCAGTATCTTAAGCTGAGGCTGTTCTCTAGTTCTTTATCTGGAACCGCTTTTCAGTGGTACATTGGCCTACCTCCTAATTCCATTTATCATTGGGATGACATAGCTAGGCAATTCCAAGCACAGTTCCTAAGAATGGAACTAGGAAGTTCTATGTTTAACTTGGCTCAAATGAGACAAAAGCTAGGTGAATTAGTGGACGATTACATTAACTGGCTTAAGAGAGCCATGTTAAAATGCATTGTAGCCCTTACTGAGGTTGAATATTGGCCTTGAATGGCTTGGATATTGAATTTAGAAAGAAATTTGAAGGCTTTAACTTCACGACGCTCTTATAGTTGGCAGAATGTGCCACTAGATATGAGGTTGTCTTAAAAGAAGAAAGCTTAAAAAAAAATAGCGTGTATGGGACTTACGTGCACGACCTAATCAAAGAGGATGACGATCCTCCATATGAGATTGACGCGCTGAGTACGACAAGGGACCTCCTATGGTTTGCAATCCTTTGATCAAGAAGGATATTAAAGTCAGGAAGTCTTATCAATCCCAAGACTTGAGAAAATACTCATTTGACCTCCCAAGAGCAGATGTAATATTTGATTGGCTTGAGAAAATAACAAACTCAAGATTAGGGGTAAACATAGAAAGCCTCACCTAAATTCTACTGAGGGGAAGGTATACTGTAAATGGCATGATTCATTGACCCATTCAATGAAGAACTGCGTGATTTTTAGAAACGTGGTTCAGGATGCCATAGAAGCAAGGAAATTGATCTTCCCAAGAGAAGGACCAATGGGCATTAACAAAGACCCCTTCCCTAGTCCTGCCCAAGTTAATATAATCGAGGTAGCAAAGCCTTATGGTTTCCATAACAGCCAAACTAAAAGCAAATTCTATGCAGGATGAGTACAAACAAAGACAATCTGGCTGTAGCCAACACTTTGTTTGACAAGCTGCTAGAGCTAGGAACATTGAGGTTCCCCAGAACCTCGGTAAGGTTTCCGGAAGTTTACTGCAAGTGCCATATCAAGGCTGAACATTTGACACGCAATTGTGTAACGTTCAGTAGGTTCTTGAAGAAATAATTAAAGGAAGGAGTTATTCTTCTCTCTAAAGAAGAAGAGTTAGCCATGTGAATTCTTACTGATGGCCATTGGGAGACAGTCTTCACTTCCAAGAAGCAGGTGTCGAAGAAACTCTTGTGTCTTACACACGACCTTTACAGGAGTTGTAACCACAAGTTGGTGTCTAAAATGAAGAAGCTGAGCCTTTATACACAGAAAAAGCCATCTCTCTCAACAAAGACATCACAGATAGGGCCTCCTTGAAATCTTACGTCAAAGACCCAGATCATCATGAGGACTGGGCATCCGAAGAGAAATACGAAATACCATCGACTGGACGTGGACACCAGTCAGGGACCATGACAGTTAGGACACTAGCCTTCTGGGGTCCGCTTCGGTAATGTCTAGAGGAGAAAGCACCTCGATCAAGAGGATGCTAGTTCCTTCAATCTTACTCAAACTCAGAAGAGGAAGCAGCTACAGCAGAAAGCAGCTTAACGAAGATCTCTACTCGATACTTGCTTAACTAGGATATCAAAAGAAGAAGCCATGGTTCGCATGGGCATGCAAGCTGAGCCTATGGATCTTAAGGATCGACTGAGTCCAGCCCTTTTACCACTGCTTGTAAAGGGAAGACACGCAAGAAGCTTGAGAGATGGGCTAGTCTCTCATCTTCTTAAGGACAAGAATCTTGGTGGGACCAATTTGCTAAGAATTCACTGGCTCGAAGATCATTTGATGGTGTAGCAAAGTATTTCCCTCTCAACATCAAAATAGTGGAACCTCTCGACTGTGTTAACCCGACATGGTCTGACATTGAGAACGACTTCCATGATGAAGACTTCCCCCAACCTTTGGAGGAGTCTCAAACTCCGGGGGTTGATCCAAAAGACCAAACTCTAGATCATGACATGCTAGAAAATGGCAATCCTGGAAAGCAAGATCAAGATGTGCCCATAGATGGCAGCCTGTAAAAGAAAAAAATCAAAGGGTCCGAATACAATTCGGGATACTACCTTAAAAGGTTGATGTTAGCGCTTCCTTGCTCTTTTCTTTGGAGTTCATGGCAACTAATACTCAAGAAGGCCTCGAGGGAGATGTTATAGCGTTAGACGAGGATCTCCAAGTGGAATTTGTGGCTGAAGTAGCAGCCATCAAAGGTAACCTCGATCCTATGTCTTTTAGAGTTAATACCCCAATATCCAAATCACCTGATGACACGCCTAACATAGTGAAGTTGATGTTTGATTGGCCTAGTACCGCAAATAACACATCAAGCCCTTATACATGAAGGCCAAGTTTGATGGCATTCTGATTAATATGGTCTTGGTGGATAATGACATATCTATCAATGTCTTGCCTTCTTATATGTTGGGGGTCATCGGTAAATCTCGAGATGATCCGATTACTATAAATGTTGCAATTTGTGGCTTTTCTGGAGCTACTATTAATTGTGAAGGGGTCATCCCGATTGAGTTAACTGTTGACAGCTTAAGCAAGCTAACAACTTTCTTGGTAGTGGATAGTACCTCCAGTTACAATGCCTTGCTCGGGAGAGATTGGTTACACGCCAATTATTATATTCCATCTTCATTACACCTAGTCGTTAATCTTCTGGAACTATGACAAGTATGAGATTGTTCTGGCAGATAATAGGCAACTCATGGCTTGCTTCAACTACGTTGAGGTAAAATTTTATGAAGATGGCGTGGGACTGCTTGATATTAAAAGGACCACACCACAGTCTGCCTGATAACAAAACATGGCATACATCCTTGATAACCCTCTCGCCGATGCTTAGGTTGGTTAGGATGATGTGTAGTTAGAAGACTCTGATCTCTGATGATGCATGAGAGCCCTCCTTGTTGAAGGAGACCTCTAAGGCACGCCAAAAGCTTTATGCAGAGGGGCCAAGACCTCTCACTAATGGCCCAAGAGGCCATTTCCTCAGCACTAGCAAAGCTTGTGGCTTGGCATGCTGAGGATCAACTTTGGACTGAACAACCATTATATGGTTTCGAGGTCCAAATGACTCAAGAAAAAGAGCTGGAGCTATCTAACTTAAGAGCAACACCAGCCAAGATGGAAGATTCAAGGGTTGAAATTCAAGACCCCCTCCTCGCGATAAACTTGGGCTCAACAGAGGACCCAAGACCTACCTATCTAAGTGCTTAGCTTTCTGAGGAGTAGAGAGAGCAGTGTTTGACCTTGCTTTGCAAGTTCAAGGACTGCTTTGCTTGGGACCATCACGAGATGCCTGGCCTAGATAGAAAGGTGGTTAAGCATAGGCTTCTTATCAAGCCAAGCTCAAGGCCCATCATTCAAGCCCGGAGAAGAATGTCTGAACAAGTTATTGATTTGGTCAAGGAGGAGATCAAAAGACTTTAAAGGCCAAATTTATCAAGACTGCCAGGTATGTTGAATGATTGGCAAATATTGTTCCTGTCATTAAGAAAAAAAAATGGTAAAATTAGGGTCTGTACTGACTTCAGAGATCTAAATGCAGCCACCCCAAAAGATGAATACCCTAATGCCAATTGCTGATGTGCTCATTGACTCAACCTTGAGGCATGAGGTCTTGTCTTTTATAAATGGCTACTGTGGGTACTACCAAGTTATGCTACTTCAAAGAAAACCCATAAGATGGCATTTAGGTGTCCTGGGTTAATAGGATCCTTTGAGTGGGTGGCTATGCCATTTTGATTGAAAAATGTTAGTGCCACCTACCAGAGAGTCATGAACATGATCTTTCATGACCTCATTGGCAAGACCATGGAAATCTATATAGACGATATTGTGGTCAAATCAAAGTCCTAAGTCAGACACTTGGAAGACCTAAGGGGCCGTTCCTTAGAAAGAGGCCCCATAATCTCAAGATGAATCCATTAAAGTGTGCCTTTGGCGTACGCCTGGAAACTTTCTTGGTTTTCTAATACACCAGAGGGGTATTGAGGTGGACATTAATATTACACACATCTTTTTTTAGGAGGGCCATTCAATAGGCTAAACCGCCTTTAAGAAAAAAGGAGCTTCAACAGTTCTAGGGACTGGTTAATTCCTCAGACATTTCATCTCAAATGTCACAGGAAAAATGAAAGTCTTCTCTCCACTACTGACCCTCAAGTCTAAGAAGGAATTTAAGTGTGAAGAGCCACATCAAGTAGCTTTCGAGGCCATCAAGGAGTAATTGATCAAGCCGCCAGTTCTCATTCCACCAAAGGAGGGAAAACCTTTAAAGATTTATGTGTCTACTTCTGAGGAATCTATTTGTTGTTTACTTGTACAAGAAAATGAGCAAAGATTTGAACAAGCTGTGTTCTATCTTAGCCATTGCTTAAATGGATGTGAAATAAAATATTCCTCAATTGAGTAATTGTGTCTATCTTTGTTCTATGCATCTTTATAATTAAGACATTATTTCTTGGTATTTACCATATACATTGTTGCCCGGACAGATATTCTTAAATACATGCTAGATAGACTCTTGATGAGGGGGAGATTGAAAAAGTAAAGTATTGCTCTACTTCAGTTTGAATTGGTCTCTGTCTTACAAAAGTCACTTAAGGTTCAAGCCTTAGCAGACTTTTTAGCTGACCATCCAAACATTCATACTAGCTTAAACTACGAGCCAGACTAGCTCCTAGTCGTGGAAATGGTCCCTTGGAAACTATACTTTGACGGATCGAGGACCAATTCAAGTGCTGGAGTTGGAATTGTGATAGAATCCCCAACTGGAGTCATCACTAAATTACTTTTTACTTTAGTTAGCAAATGTTTCAACAATATGGCAGAGTATAAGGCATTGATAATAGGCCTACAGACTCTCTTGGAAATGCAAGTCCTCAATATCATCATTAAAAGGGATTCATAGTGGGTGATTTGCCAAATAAAATGAGAGTAGAGACAGTGAAAGAAATTTGAGCCATTGTCAGATAGGATTCATGAAGATGCAAAAGAATGGAAGCAGATTGAATCAAGAATTGAAGATTTAAGAACAGCAGAGAGCAAGTGTTTCAAGAGTGCTTGATTACAACAAAGAGAGAGCACAAAGCAGAAAAGTAAAAATTCCAGGCTTAACTGTCATACTTATAGACATGCGGGAAGGAAAAGCAAATGACAAACAATGTTCCCTTGAGATCCCTGTAGCCGTTGAGGGTCAAATAAGCAGAATTTAGATGGTGATTTTTTTTTTTTTTTTTTTTTATGATTTTGAATTTCAAATAAATTTAAAGTGTTTCCCTTTTATATAGTTGCTATTTATATAAGATCAAATGTTCAGATGAGGTGTTGATGGAATTTTTCTCGGAAGCCTTAAAATTGCCTTAATAGAGGAGAGGAAAGAAGTGTGAGAGAATGACGGTTATACTACAACAACAACAACAACAACAACAACAACAACAATAATAATAGACGTTGAATATATTAAGCATGTAAAAAATAAATTTTCTTAAATAAAGCTTTACAAAAACAAAGTGTATGCATATCCGTTATGATGAGTGCTTGGGCAGTCACGTGGGAGGCGGCTATCCTTAGCCATTCTCTAAATGGAATAGATCAATTATCTTCTTTGTACTAGTAATTTTTATGAAATTTATCACAGTGCCATAATCACTGTGAAGTTATCATTTAAAAATTATCTCCATGAAATTCGTCACAGTACCATAATCACTGTGAAGTAACTGTCTCAAACTTGTTGTGAAGTAACTGTCTTGAACTTGGAAACCACCTGCCTTGTAGCCTTTTTTGTAGTTCCTTGAGCTTGAGCTCCCTTTAACCTTCAACCATCTCAAGCGTGGAGTGGTTGATACCCTTGTTAGGGTGATATACTGTTGGGAATATATTTCAAAAATTCTTCCCTAAACCACTAGAGCGGGCGCTGCGGAAAACTAATTTAAAATTCTTAAGTTTAAATCTAATGCCCTGATCTAATTAAACTATTTATTTAGACCTAGTTCTTACTCTAATAGGCTCATAATATAACAATCAAAATATCCAATAAAACAAATATATATATGGCATGTAGTATAATGAAATAAAGGAAAGAACAAATTAAATATCAAATACTTAATTTAGATATACCTGAAGCGCAAATGCAAACCCCGAGTTTGTAGATCTGAAATTGGAAGAAGGAATTTCTTGACACCTTAAGATCTTCTCCGCAGTGACCTCGATTAGTGCCAGAATATGGGCTCCCAAAATATTTAATTTAGGAAAAATTTTAGAACAAAATTTATCCTTAATAATTTTTTAGAAAAACTATGCTAAACATTAATTTGAAAAATCCTAAACAATTTTAGGTTTTACAACATGAGAAAAAACTAGGTTTCAAAATCTAAAAAACATTATAATCGCATGACAACCCTCACGGCAAAATAATGCAGCTTATTCATATAAAGGAAACAATAATCGCAAGACGACCCTCACGGCAAAATAATGCAGCTTATTTATAGGAAGGAAACAACGGCTGACTTCAGCTTGACGTTAGCACCTAGTACGCATTAATAACGCGTACTGTATTATGCAGCTGACGTCATCATGACATCAGCAGAACTCATTTTCGCTTTTTTTTTTTTTTTTTTTTTTAGTTTTCAAGTACATTGCTATGTGTCGCGTTGCGACTGGCTCACTTTGAACCACACAGATTCATAAGCTGCGCGCCAGGTAGGGATGGCAATGAGGCGGATAAAACCCGCTACCCGCGGGTACCCACCCCATTTGGAGTGGGTACGGGTGTAAGTGGGGGGGGTAGTGAGTACGGGTTCGGTGTACCTACCCCATACCCGTCACGGGTATGGGGCGGGTACGGGTATAGCTTTGTACCCGCCCCGCCCCGCTCCATACCCGCCCCACTCTACCTCATACCCGCTATACCCGCTTTATTTTGTACATAATTAACTTTTAAATTAAAATAATACGTGTTTTAATTCAATAACCCAAATTATTTATCAATGTTATAAAAAAAATATAATTAATTTTTAAAAGTAGTATTAAATAACTAATAAGACTCGGTATAGATAATCGTTTTCTACGCATATTAGAGAGGGTACGGGGCGGGTAATGCATACCCGTTGGATACCCGCGGGTAATGGGGTGGGTAAGGGAATGAGTTTGTACCCGTCGGGGCGGGTACGGGTATCCACTTCATACCCGTGGAGGGTACGGGTATTAGATTTGGGTGGCGGGTATGGGTATGGAGGAGACACCCCCCGTACCCGCCCCGCCCCGCCCCGCCCCGCCCCGCCCCATTGCCATCCCTGGCCCCAGGTGGCACCTCCTGATTGGTTGTAGTTGCTGCTAAGGATGCACATCGGTCCAAGACCGGACCGAACCGGACCAGATTAGACCGAAGACCGAAGTACATCAAATGATGAGACCAAGGACCGGACCAATTAAAACCGGGTTGGTCTGGTCCAAGATCGGTTAGAAACCGGTGCGGTTTTGGATAGACTTTTACTTAACAATTTCATTTATAAGAAGAAAAAATTTTTAATACGAAAGTTAAAAATTAGAGAATAATGATAATAGTATAATTTACACAATAAATATAATTTAAGGTTAGTAATATGAGATATTTATATAATTATTAAATGGTAAAAAAATAAATATTTAATTTTATAAGATTTAATATTTTTAGATATATACATTATATATTAAAATTATTTATCCAAAATATTGCGTAATTGATGTTATTCGATCTTCGGTCCGGTCTTCCGGTTTTTCGATCTTGGATCGGACCGGACCGAAGACCTATTAAGCACATTTATACTAGAACCGCGGACCGTACCGATATATGGTTGATCCGGTCCTTGACCGAAAAGGCCAGTTCGGTCTGGTCTACTTGTTCGGACCAATTTTTTTTTCAGCCCTAGTTGCTGCACACAGATTATGGACTTGCTAAACATGTTTTTCCACTTTTTTTTTAATTAAATTGCTTAGTAAAATTATTTTATTCAAATATTTAGCAAAATTAATTTATTAATCTCATGAACAAATAAATCATCCCATGATTTAATTTAAATATTTTTCAAACAGTGCTTAAGTGGAAGCTTGTGGAGGGATCTTAGGAACAATTTAATTATAGCTCCAAATGGGTCAAATCTAATTATCATCTCATGATAATAATTGACTGCCATTTAATAAAACTTAATTCCACTAAATAAGTTTTACTGTGCTCTAAAATGAAATATATTACTCAAGAATTTCCCAAATAATTTTATTATTTTGCGACAATCAACCCATCTATTAGATATCAGTGAGCAAAAACAACTCCAACTACTATAATTATTTTCCTCACCTCTATCACTGTAGTTCCTAACTTGCCCTTCTCGAACAATTCATAATACAGAAATAGTTTCCGTATTAATTTCAAATGTCAAACATGTGGAACACTTTGGCCAAAGATTTTAGAATATATTCGTGTATTTGTAAATTAACTAAGGGTGACATCTTTCGTTGTAGATTCCTAGTAAAATATCTATTCCCGCCACACTTCATACAATTGCCCAACAATGTAAGATCCTGATTATTAAATTTTAACCTCATCATTTTTGGCATCAAAGCAATTAATATTTCATGCACGAGTTCGGACTATTTCCCGGATTTAGAGTTATCGCGTTATAAAATTAATTATTTCTGATAGCACCGACATAATACTCTTGGATCCCTATCCACATGACCAAGACAAGTCATCAAAAGTATCATATTATAGTCTTATTAGACAAGTTGTCCAAACTTATCACCGACTACAAACATACTTTGACAACATGTCACTAGTTTGATCTGAGTCTTTCCGTGGTTCTATTATATTGACCACTTAAACTAAATCTGACACGTTATCTTGGACAACGTCCATCTCACAGAACATTTTAGAAAAACAATGACGCATGTTTGACTCGTAAAACATAATAAAACGCTAAATAAATAAAACAAATTTAGTTATTTAATATTTAAAAACTAACTAATTGGGTTTTTCTAGGACACCTATTCCAACATATACTTGTCAAAGTGCCAGGCTCGAGATGCCGTTATCTTAGTACCTAGAGGTATGATTCCCATCGAGGAGGACCTCACGTGATAAGCACGTGGTACTTTGCCCAAAACTGCATCATCCTAGTTCCCTCGAAATTAGGGTGTAAACAAACGCCCCCCTTTTAGCCATTAGTAAATTTAAATTTACAACACGTAAAAATTTGCTTGATTTGACCCTCTACACGGCGCTCAAGAGAACATTGTTCGATATATGAGAGTTAGGGTTTCAGATCTTCACTATCTCTGCTCTGTGCTCTCTCTTTGCTGTAACCAAGCGCTTCAAAAACACTTCCTCTCTATTTTTAATTCTTTGATCTTTCTCGATTTAATCTATTCCTTGTTCCTTTGCATTTCTTCGAATCAAGCAATGATGGCTCAAATCTCTTATGCTGTCTCTTCTCTCACCCCTCAGGCTGCCGTCCCTTAACCTTTGCACCCTGTGCTCTAGGGCCCCGTATTTGACCCTTTTCATGACGTCTCCAGTCTTGAGAGCATGTTTCCAGATACTAATGAATCACTTTTGCTTCGTGTAGCTTATGTAGGTCAATCTTGGGGAGGAAGATGCATTCCACATCAAATGCTTTATCTTGGGGTGATTGGAGGGGGTGGGTTTGTATTTAGAGACCAAACACGTATGATGCTCGGTACATGGTATGGAGGTGAAATCAAGAAGTAGGAAGGGTTGGCCAAGTCAATAGCAACACTGCCTTTCCAAAGGGCGTATCCCAATTTAGTTGAATAGACTCCATAGCGCCAAATCAGCAAGTCATTCATACAAGAGTCACCCAACGGGATGGCGTGGATGCTCTCTACTTCAGCTTTTGAGAAGAGGGTTTGAATTTTTCAAACATACCATTTCCTGGTGTCGTGGTTAATCAGGTTGGCAACTGATGTCGGGGCCTCGGGTGAGGGGCTGCTGGAGTGGACCATGAAGCTCGGGAGGCTCGGAACCCACTTGTCCTTTCAAATGTTAACAGCTTTCCCACTTTTAATATTCCATCTAAGACGCTTCTCAATGAAACTGAGACCCTCGAGGATGTTGCGCTATCCCTAAGAGCGGTTATGGCCCATTTTGGCCTCCCTGAATGAACAATTTGGGAAGTAGATACCATTGAGAATGCGGATCCAGAGGGCATTTGGATTATTAATGGCTCTCCAAGCTTGTTTGGTAAGGAGTGCTCGATTTGATCCCTCCATATCTCGAAACCCGAGACCTCTTTTATGTTCTAGAGACGAAAATTTTCCTCAGTTTGCCCAATGAATTCCCCTTTCATCCGGATCTCCCCCCTTCCACCAAAAATGAGTGACCATGCTATTGATTTTCTTTATGAAGGTGGTTGGGATAAGGAAGGCACTCATGACATACGAGGGGATGGCTGAAAGAACGGACTTAAGGAGAAACTCTCTTCCGGCATATGAAAAGAGATTTGCCTTCCAACCCTGGATTTTGCTTCTAATACAGTCCATAAGAAACTTGAGGGCAAGCTGTTTTGAGTGGCCGCAGAGAATACGAGACCCTAGGTACATTGGAGAAGGCCCACTCCTATAATTCTCATACATTCCTCTTTAACGTTTGAAGGAGTGTTTGAGGAGAAAAAGGCATGAATTTATTGAAGTTTATCTTTTGTTTCGAGGCCTGGAAAAAGGAAGAGAGGATGTCCATAACCATGTGGCAAGTATGCAGAGTGGCCTGGAAGATCAGGACACAATCGTCAGTAAAAAGAAGGTGGGTGATGCCAGGGTAAGACGGTTTGAAGTGGAATCTCCCCCAAAGTCCCGAGTTTTCAGCATCGCAGATGAGGCACGATAAGCCCTCTAACATGATCAGAAAAAGGAAAGGTGAGAGAGGGTCTCCCTGTCTAAGGTCTCGGGTGATGCGAATGTTACAGAGGCGTTCTACGCCTACAGCCGGAGAGATATGGACCGAAGAGACGCATTCCATCACCCAACCGACAAAATTTGGGGAAAACCCCATTGTTTCCATAACCCGGTGAAGGAATGGCCATTCAATTTGGTTATAGGCTTTGGCAAGGTCGACCTTGAGGGCAAGAAAATGCTTTTTTTTTTTTTTTTTTTTTTTTTTCCTTTTCTACTGTTTTTTAGGGCGTGGAAGGTTTCATTGGCTATGAGAATGTTGTCCTGGATGAAATGCCCCTTTATAAAGGTTGTTTGGTTTGGGGAGATAAGGCTGTTGATGAGGAGTTTGATTCTATTTTTGAGGATTTTTGCAATAATTTTGTAACTTAAGTTACATAGGCTAATAGGGCGGAAGTGGTTAATGTGCTCCGGTCTATTTATTTTGGTGATGAGGACGATGTTTCTAGAAGCAAGCATTTTCTTACCTTCAAGAAACCCCTTAACAGCTTCAATCACATCAGGCGATACAATATCTAGAAGGACGTATAAAAAATACCCGAAAAACCATTCGAGCCTGGAAATTTAAGTCCACCCATTTGAAAAACAACATCTCTTATCTCGGATTTGGAGACAACTGCAGAGAAGGAAGAGTTTTTGTTTGGATTGATAGCCGGGTGAATCAAATTCAGCACTTTGTCCATGTCTCGGGTGCTTTTTGCCCTATAGAACAATTCAAAATGGTTGATAATGTGATCTTTTATTTGTTCTAGGTCATTGACCCAGCCAACTCCTTTGACTTTTAAGCATGAGATGGAGTTTCTTCTTCTTCGGGGAGTAGACGTAGCATGAAAGAATTTTGTGTTTTTGTCTCCTAGCTTGAGCCAATTCACACGGGACCTTTGGTGCCAAAATCTTTCCTAAGCATCCCACAATTTTCCCAGTTTTTCCATGATTAGAGCTTCTTCCTCTTCATCATTTTCGAAGAATCGGTTTGTCACAAATTTAAAAAGGCCTTTCTTTCTCTTTGCTTCTCAATACTCCAGTCTTTTATTGCTTTCCCATAGGATCGCGTTTTACATGAGAGGCGATACATACTGGACCAATTAATGGAAGCCGACCACCCATTTTGGACAACTGGTTTACATTCACCCTTGATGAACCAGTTTGATTCAAATCTAAATGGTCTACAGGGGGTTACAGGTTGACTACTATGATAAATGAGAAGAGGGCTATGGTCAGATTCCATTGCAGGGAGGAGGGTTGTGTTCACTTCTGAGAACATTGAGAGCCACTCATAGTTTAAAGAGACCTTGTCAATACACTCTTTAACATTTCTGCTACCCCTTTGCCGGTTGGACCCCAAGTATCGACATATGTTCGATCTGATTTCCGAGAGTAAGCATCGAAGAAATCAAGAACCCACCCTACGTCGTGGTCAGTCACTAGGTTCCCATCGAGCTTATCATCAATTGAGGTGATGGCATTAAAATCGTCCGAAATGCATAAAGGGTGTGGGATGGTTTTATAGTAGGTTGTGAGATCACTCCAAAACAAACATCTATGAGCACGAACAGGTTCCCTATACACAAACAGACGCGTCCATACATTACCATTTTCCAACATTTCAATACAAGTACAAATAAAGCAGCTACATGCATCGGAAATAGAGATATTAAAACCTAGGTTCCACAAGAGTGCAAGCCCCCCAACGGTTCCCACTGGTTTGACTTGGCTACAATTTTGAAAACCTAATCTCCTAGACAAACGGCTAACATACTGGCCAGAGTTTTTTTGTTTCCATTAAGAGCATAATATCGGGCATGTTAGAGTTTAAAAGCTCTCGAAGAATCTGAACTGTCCGAGTTTGGCCAAAACCCCTACAGTTCCAGTGTAGCATACTCATGGCTCCTGAGACAGTTGTTCTGGGACAGCCGCTGCAAACCCAACAGGAGAGATGCTAGAGGAGGAAGGAAGCATATCCACATCAGAGAGGATGAACATCGGGGAGCGAACTCTTTCCGCAAGCAGGGGTTTAGAGGTGCTCTTGTTCTGATCGATACGATCTTTAAACCAGGCAACACGTTTCAGCTTTCTGAAGTGTTTTGGTCCAGTGGATCCGAGGAGGCTGCTGGACAGTTATAGGCGGTGCGGGTAGAACATGTAGCTTCACCACTATCTTCAATTATTCCATTGAGAAACCCTGCGTTGTCGTTACATATGTCCTGGTCGAGGAACCAGTTTCCAAACTTGTCCTTCTTCACCATATCAATCACAATTCCCTTCAGAATGGCTTTTGCCTTCTTTCAGGCTCCCGGAAATCCTTCATCTTGTATTTTCCTTTTACCCCTGTAAAGAACAGCAGCATGGGATTCACCCTTCTCCTATTGAAGGATTGCTCGAGAGTGCTCAGTGTTGAGAGGGCCCAGTCACTCCTCTAATCGAGTTCCAAAGGGTGCTCGATTACAGGTCCTGGCATTTCACAGATTGCTGATTCGGTCTCCATTTCAATGGGATCAACATGGGCATCAAGGTTAGCAAGTGTAAGATTGATTTTTTCAGCATTGAATTCCTTGGCCATGAGATACCCATCGAATAGAGGTTTCTCCCGGGGTGCTTCCTCATCTGGACATTGTCTCTTGGTATGACCCAATTTCCCACATACATAGCAAAAGTCTGCAAGTCTCTCCTACTTGAAATGACCCCAAAGGTTGTGTTTCCCCTCACGTTTCAAGTAGAAGCCGGCTTTTTGGGCTTCATTTGTGTTGATTTCAACCTTCATTCATATAAATTTTGTCCACAACAGGTGGGCTTTCTTGTCCTTATCCATCTTTATAGTCATATTAAATAGGTTTTCCAATTATGATTGCATTTTGGATCGATATTAGGTTTGGGGGGAGGCCTTGGACTTTAACCCAAAAAACCGTTGTCCAGAAATCAATTTCTACAAAAGAGGTGTCTCCCGCCCATTCCTTAATGACCGTATGGGAGTCGTTGATGGTCCACAGGTTTCCATCCGTAACTCTCATTTCGTCTTTTTCTTTTTCAAAAACAAACAGGAAAATGTTAGTGGGGAGCTCATGTATTTCTAGTTTACCTTTAGGTCTCTAGGCTTTGAACAAAATAGCTTTTAGTGGTCCAATCTTGAAGGGTCTCTCCATTAAGATCTTCTCCACTGTGGTCTGGGAGTGAATCCCCTTCGTAGTCTCCTCTTTTTCTTTAACTTCCAACAGGTCAAGATCATTAAACATATTTTCTGCATTTTCTTTTGAGGGTTGATGATTTATTACTCATTTTTTTTGGGGATTCCGGGGGGGAGGGGGGGGGGGGGGGGGGGAATAGGTGGTGGGTCAGTAATTAAAATGGGCCGGGGGGGTGGGGGGTAGGTGAAATGCTAAACGGGGGTGAGTAAATGACGAAACTGGGGAGATTTATGGAGTGGAGGGGTCTTCTGATTTTGGGTGGCTGGGGTAGTAGGGATGATTTGAGGACTTGGGTAAATCTTTGAATTGCACCTGCTGGGATTGTGGGTCAGAGGAGAGGATGGGAGGGGATTTAGAGTTTCAGGGCATATTGCTAATTTGCAAGAGATCTTTTGACAATATATATGTGCTACGTTAGATTTTCAGTAAAAATTTGTAAAAATTTAGCAAAACTTTATATATTGTCAAAACATGTGTATCATGTTAGTATTTTCCAGCAATGGATCACAAAATTTTTGGTGCCTATATATTACATCAAAATCATGTTCTAGCTCAACATTTTCTTACAAAATCAATTAGATTTAACATAAGGTATCAAAATAAAGAAAAATTAGATCTGAGGTACCTTAATATAAATATTAAAATGTTAGGATTCCGTATTATAATAGTAAATTAATCGACTCAAGTCCAATCCTAAAATTTACTCAACTTGATGCTCGATGAGCCTCGGGAATAATTGAAAAACTAATACATTTTCAATTTCCCTCCAAGTTTAAACTGTAATTTCCCTCCAATATTCCAAAATTTTCCTCCATTATTCAAATTTTCCACCATCCTTCATCTAAATTTCCCTTCTTCACTTTCTCTGCTATCATTGTGAATAGGCATAACTTTGTATTTAGATAAATGTCAATGAAATCAAATGTTATTTTCTTTCTTTTTTGCTTTCTTTTATTGTTTTCTTTAGTTAATTTTGGTCTATTTTGATTTAGTTCATATCAATGGTATCGAAGCTTATGGTCCTCCGACCAATGGCTCTATTGGTTTCAAGTGATCGAGCTCGGAATCGATCTCAAACTAATAAGAGCAAGCCAATATTGGAGAATCATCCCCGACTCAAGACGACAATAGAGGAAATGTTTCAACAATGAGATCAACGATTTCAATAATTAGTTCAAGAGATTAAAGAAATGTTCATTCACATGTCAAGCCAATAAAATTGGCTCAAATTAGGGTGAGTTCACAAACAATTCCCAAATTTGAACATGTATCTGATAATATACATGGAAAGGCCTATGGTTAGTTTTAGTGAATGAAGGAGGGTGGACTGTGTTTTGCAGCACTGGCATGCCAAAACTGAAGCAAAGGGGTGAAGAAGACACTTTGGACCCACCACCTCCCACTGAGATCAAAACATTGCCGATGGCAATGCCGAAACACGAAGAGGATTTTAGTGAAGACGAGCAAAAGGACCACCAGGTCGATGAGATGAGGACGAGAGAATCACAGAAGGGGAAGATGTGGCCAATTGTACTGCGGCTTGCAAGAAGGCCATGAAACAGAGGTTGACCGTGATGAAGCGACTGGGAGGTCAAAGACGCTGCGAACACAATTTCCACAAAGATCGTGGCCTCGCGTTGCCAAAGAGAGAGGAACGGCAAGTAGCGTTGAGGTCAAGGTGGCTGAGAACACAACGAGTAGCCACAAAGAAGCTGGCGGAAAGGTTGTAGAGGTTATGCCACAGTGGCGTAGTGTCTCCGATTGCCAATGGAACGGCGGCGCCAGTTATGAGATGTGCTAGGTGTTGGAATAGGTGTCCTAGAAAAACCCAATTAGTTTTATTTTTAAATATTAAATAAATAAAATTATTTTGTTTATTAATTGTCTTATTATGTTTTACGAGTCAAATATACGTATGATTTTTTTTCTAAAACGTTCCATGAGATGGAAGTTGTGCAAAATGACCTGCTAGGTTTCGTTTAAGTGGTCAATAAGGTTGAACCATGAAAAGACTTAGATCAAACTAGTGACATATTGTCAAAGTATGTTTGGAGTCGGTGATAAGTTTGGACAACTTGTTTGATAAGACTACAATATGATACTTTTGATGACTTATCTTGTTCATGTAGATAGGGATGCAGGAATATCATGTTAGTGTTTTCAATAGAATGGAATACTGAGCTGGATTACCTGAATTAGTTGTTTCTTTAACTGCTATCAAAAATAATTAATTCTGTAAGACGATAACTCTAAATTCGAGAAATGGTCTGGACTCATGCATAGAATGTTAATTACTTTGATGCACTAAAATGATGAGGTTATTAAGAGTACAATCAGAATCTTACATCATTGGGCAATTGCATGAAGTGTGGTAGGAACAAATATTTTATTAGGAATCTACAATGTAAGATGTCCCCTTAGTTGATTTGCAAATTTACAAGCAGATTCTAAAATCTTTGGCTAGAGTATTCCATATGTTTGATATTTGTAATTAATACAAAAATTATTTCTCGAGAAGGGCAGGTTGGCAACTACGGTGATAGATGTGAGAAAAATAATGAGAGTACTTAAAGTTGTTTTTCTCATGGATATCTAATAGAGAGATTAATTGTGGCAATAAAGTTGTTCTAGAGTGCAATAAAACTTATTTAGTGGAATTAAGTTTTACTAAATAGTAATCAATTCTTACCATAAGATGATAATCAAATTGGACCCATTAGGAGCTAGAATTAGATTGTCCTTGAGGTCCCTCCGCATCAACTTATGCACTATTTGAAAATGTTCAAAATGAATTCATGAGATGAATTATTTGTTAATGAGATAAATAAATTAATTTTGCTAATTATAATTCATGAGATGAATTATTTTTTCATAAGATGAATAAATTAATTTTACTATATAATATTCATGAGATGAATTTTATACATGTGAGAATTAGACAAAAAAATCGCGCAAACAGCTCACGGTCCGCTTACTCACAGCATTGCCAACCAGCATGCAACACGTGTCGCGCGCTGGGGCAGGCAACTGGAGATCTGCTGCAAAAGCCACGGACCAATCAAATGACGCCATGTGTTAGGCTCACTGAAGGCTACACTGGCGATCTGCGTGCTTCCTAGCGAACGAATGACATGGCTACATGTGGCATTCTTTTTAGTTTATAAATATGTTGCGTTTTGTTTTATTCATATGAAAAATAGAATTTTATTTTGGTTTAAGGTTTTGTAATCTAGTTTTCTCCCACGATGAAAATTCTAAAATTTAGCATAATTTTTTTAAAAAATTATTTTTCAAAAAGATTAAATTGTTCCAAACTTTTCCTAAATTCAACATTTTGGGAGCCCACACTCCGGTGTTAAAAAGAGGTCATTGCGAATAAGACCTTGAGGTGTCAAGAAGCTTCCTTCCAATTTTAGATCTTCAAGTCAGAGTTGGGATTCGTGCTTCAGGTATGTCTAAATTAAGTATTCGATATTTAATACGCTTTCCTTTATTTTATTTATTTTACATACCATTTTGATACTTATTTTATTTGATATTTTTTTAATTGTCATATTATGAGCCTATTAGAGTAAGATCTAGGTCTAATTAAATAGTTTAATTAAATCAGGGCATTAGGGTTAAAAATTGAGAATTTAAATAGGTTTTCTACTGCGCCCGTTCTAGTTGTTCAGGGAAACATTTTTGAAATACGTTTTCAATACAAGGGTTGAGCAGCAGCATCCATTGAAGGAGGCAACTCAAGGGAGGTTCTACCAGATAAAAACGCAATCAGAGTTTGAGTCAAATTTTAGACCCAATTACCATTCTACCCCTCTAGTTGCTCATTATTACACAATTGCCCACCATTTAAACGTTTTAAGGGGTAAATATAAGACATTATTGACAAATTTTAGACAACTTAAATTGGTAAAATTATTCACCACTGTGTTCGATTCGGGGGGACAAAAATAGAAGACTACCTAAAAGTAAAAAGAATAGAATTAAAAAAAATTCTATTGTTTCTTTTAGAAGCTGTAGGATTCTATACCTAGACCCTTAAGGATAAGGGTCTCTCCAATGAAAAAGTAATCATACATGCCCAAATAGGTATACGAGGCTTCAATAAAGAATAACTTAAAATGAATTAAAGTTGGCTCAGCTTAGGAAATGGAGCATTCTATAAATATAGGTCAGATATTATGAGTGTTTGGTAGGGAAAGGCTTCACAGCATTAATAGTGTTGATGTATTTTCAAAATGTGTAATGAATAATATGTTAAAGTTGGTTGTATAGGCTTCACAACATTAACAGTATTGATGTATTTTCAAAATGTGTAATGAATAATATGTTAAAGTTGGTTGTATTTGTATATAAAGTGTATTTGAGATTATCCCGATATATGTTGAAGTGATTAAAGCTTGCTAGGGGTGTGTGCAGACACGCAATCCAACAGAATCGTAAGGGAACAGCTGTGTGTCAACATACATGGCCGGTGTGTCAACACACAACCCTTTTATAGAAGCACATGGAAAAAATTTGTGAGTCGGCACACAGACACACAGGTCTACAGTAGCCTGTGTATCAATGTGTGTGTCAACACGCAGGTCGGTTTATTTCCGATTTTTGACTGTTCATTTGCTTTGTTTTTGGGACATCTCTCTACCTACATATACACATACATTCCCCATATTTTGGTACTTGGAATTAAATCAAAAGAAAGAGAGAAAAAGCAATTGCAAAAGGAACTTGAAGTATTCTTTTGTTTCTTGTGCCTTTATGTTGTGTTCTTGTGCAACAAAACATCAATCTCTCTTCATCTCACTCAATCTCTCCCTTTACACACTCTCATTTCATCGTTTGGTTGTTGTTGTATCCCCGAGGATATTTCGTATGCCAAAATAAACCTTAAGGAAAGTGATTACACAGTCTCAACACCTGAGATATTTCGATTACCCATTTGCAAGTATTTTGCAAGTGTTTTGAAGATTTGCACTATCAATCTTAAGCTTTAATTTCTAATTTGGGATATGGCTTCATCATTGAGGGAAATGACAACCAATTTCGTGAAGTTAGATAGGTTTGATGGCGGTAATTTCCGCCAATGGCTGAGAAAGATGCACTTCCTTATTACGACATTGAATGTGGTGTATGTGTTGAAACACCATTCCCATCCCCCACTTCTGAGGAGGAGGAGACTTTGGCCGAGTAGAAGGCTAGACTGAAATGAGAGAATGATGACTACATCTGCAGAGGGCACACACTGAACGGCATGACTGACGCCTTGTTTGACATCTACTCAATCGTGCCGACCGCAAAGGAACTATGGGATGCACTCGAGACACGCTACATTGCCGAGGATGGAACGAGCAAAAAATTCCTGGTTAATCAATTTAATAACTATCAAATGTTAGATAATCGTCCTATCATGGAGCAATTCCATGAAATTGAAAGAATCTTGAATAATTTTAAACAACTTAACATGACCATCGACAATATAATAGTTGTTTCATCCTTGATTGACAAACATCCGCCTTCATGGAGAGACGTTAAGAAAAGTCTCAAACATAAGAAGGAAGATATGTCAATGGAGGATTTGGCTAACCATTTGCGCATTGAGGAAGGCTACAGGATACAAGATGACAACAAAGACCGCTCGGTGATGTTGGGAAAATCAACATCACAAAAGAAGGCCAGCCAAGCAAAGGAACCAAAAGAATTGGACACTTCCAAAAGAAAAAAAGATGACAAGAGGCGAAAATGTTATGTTGGGAGTGTCAAAAGCCCAATCACTTACGTAGGGACTGTTACCGCCTTAAAAACAAGAAAGGAAAGGGGTTTAATCATCGGGCCAAAAATTCAAACAATAGGTTCGTGGTGATGATATCAGAAGTCAACCTTCTTCTTGGTGAGTTGACTCAAGGGCCACAAAACATGTGTGTAAGGACAAGAGGTTCTTCACAACTTTTGAACCCATGGACAACAGAACTATGTTGTTCATAGGCAATGGGGCGACTATACCAGTTAAAGGGAAGGCAAAAGTTGATTTGCATTTCACCTCTAAAAAACCCTTACTTTAACCGATGTATGTTATGCTCCGAATGTGAAGAAGAATATCATGTCCAGTGACCTACTAAATCGGTTTGGGTTCAAGTTGGTCTTCGAGGCCGGTAAGTTTATTCTGTCAAGGGGGTCTTTGTTGGTGAAAGTTATCCGTGTAATGGAATGTTTAAGATGAACATTGATAATAAATTTGATAATTCTCTTTATATGCTTGACTCGTCGTTTTTGTGGCATCAAAGATTAGGTCATGCAAATTTTCGTAGATTGCATGAAATGGTTAATTCTTTGTTGTTACCTCGCATAAACAAGATTGATGATAAATGCAAAATGTGCATTTTAACAAAAATAACGAGATTGCCATTTCCTTCGGTGTAAAGAGAGACTAATTACTTGATCTAGTACATAGTGATTTATGTGAATTCAAGAACACACTGAGTTTAGGTGGAAAGAGATATTTTATAACGTTTATAGATGACTATTTAAGATTTTGTTATGTGTATCTCATAAATTACAAAGATGACTCGCTAGATAGATTTAAAGCATATAAAGCAGAAACCAAACTACACTGTAAGACCTTCCTCAAACACCTTAGGTCGGACAGTGGTGGGGAATACTATGATCCCAAGTATTTCGAAACCACCGGAATTGTACATGAGATCACAGCTTCGTATACGCCACAATAGAATGGCATGGCTGAGATGAAAAATCGGACTCTAACTGAAATGGTTAACTCAATGTTGTCCTACTCCGGTCTCAGCGATGGATTTTGGGGTGAGGCAATGTTGATGGCTTGTCATATATTAAATCGAGTTCCAAAAAGAGAAATAAGATAACCCCATATGAGTTATGGAACAAATGAGCCCCCAATTTGAATTATCTAAAGGTGCAGGGGTGTAGGGCAGTCGGTAAAGTCCCTAAGCCTAAACGTAGGGAGTTAGGTGAACAAGGGAGTGATTGCATTTTTGTTGGATATGCACCCAGGCATATCAGTTCTATGTCATTGAATCTAATGATTATATTAATATAAATACAATAATGGAATTGAGAGATGCTATCTTTGATGAGAATCGGTTTACCTCTAACCCTAGACTGAAGGATTATGTGCCGGTTGAGAATGACACTCAAGTGTCATATGATGATGTTCATCATGAGAAGGAAGATGTCTCTGAAAGTTCTCTAGAACTCCAAAGGAGTAAAAAAAGCAAGGAAAAATAAATCTTTCGGTTTGGACTTCCACACGTTTTTGGTAGAAGGCTCGAGGAACGACGTGGACCAAGTGGTTACATATTGTTGTATCATGGAAGCTGATCCTATGATGTTTATGAAGTCACATGACGCCTCTTTTTGGCGAGAGGCAGTGAATGATGAGATAGATTCCATCATTGGTAATAATACCTGGATCCTAGTGGATCTTCCACAAGGTAGTAAGCCCATCAGGTGCAAATGGATCTTCAAAAAGAAGATGAAGTTTAATGGAACGAATGATAAATTCAAGGCCTGATTAGTGGCTAAAGGGCTCACCCAAAAACATAGGTTGGACTTCTTTGACACGTATGCCCCCGTGGCAAGAATATTGATGATAAGGGTTTTGATAGCCCTTATCTCAATTTATAAACTAGTGATTCATCAAGTGGATGTCAAAACAGCATTTCTGAATAGTAAGCTAGAAGAGGAATTGTACATGGAACAACACGAAGATTTTATTGTTCCGGGCCAAGAGAGAAAAGTATGCAAACTCATACGCTTTCTGTATAGGCTAAAGCAAGCCCCGAATCAATGGCACTAGAAATTTGATCAAGTTGTTCTTAACAACAGATTCGTTTTAAACAAATCAGATCGATGTGTCTATAGCAAGTTTGATAATGGCGAAGGGGTCATTATATGTTTGTATGTCAATGACATGCTGATACTCGGTACTGATGTGGAACAAGTAGAGAAAACTAAACTGTTTCTCTCTGAAAACTTTGCTATGAAGGACATGGGTGAGGCGGAGGTAATCGTAGGTATAAGGATTGCAAGGAATGGCGATGTCATTTCCTTAACATGGTCTCACTACATTAAAAGTGTGTTGAATAAGTTCAACTTTGGTTTGTGTGCACCAGTGTCCATTCCCATGGATTCAAGTGTGAAACTAGTACCGAATGAGGGAGCTCCAGTATCACAACTCGAGTATGCCCGAGTCATTGGTTGTCTCATATACAGCATGACAAGCACAAGGCCTGACACAGCCTTTGCTTTTGGAAAGTTGAGTAGATATACTAGGAATCCAAGTAGGATGCACTGGCATGCAGTGTATCGTGTGCTGAAGTACCTTAAGAAGACCGTGGATTATGGTATCTTTTATGTAGGATATCCTCCTACTTTGGAGGGGTACTCTGATGCGAGTTGGATCTCTGAAGTGGAGGATCATGCATCCATAAGTGGATTGGTATTCCAGCTTGGTGGGGGTGTAGTTTCTTGGGGTTCCAAGAAACAAACTTTCATATTTGATTCTACTATGGTGGCGGAGTTTATAGGTCTTGCGTATGCGGCTAAAGAGGCCGAGTGGTTAAAAGATCTCTTGTATGAGATACCTTTGTGGCCTAAGCCGATCTCGCCGATATCTATCCATTGTGATAGTCAAGCTATGCTTTCTAGAGCGTACAGTGATGTATGTAACGAGAAGTCCAGACACATTGGTGTAAGGCACAATATAGCGAGGCAACTTATTCGAGAAGGTGTCATCACTGTGGACTTCGTGAAAGCAAGTCAGAGTCTAGCGGATCTGTTTACAAAAGGCCTGACTAGAGACTTGGTTCTAAAAACATGTGAAGGGATGGGGTTAAAACCTATCTTTATTAGTAGCTCTTGATAGGCCCTCAACTCGACGTATGACACTAGGTCTCGGGTTCCATGAGAGAGACTTGTCATCTATGTGACTACACGCACTAAATGAGAATTTTTCCATCCTGAGTGTGAAGTGCTTGGTACCTACGTCAAAGATACCTAGAGGATGAACTAAGCTCTTAATGGACCTGATTTTAATTTCTTATTGAATGTCGGGCCGTAGGGAAATGATCAATGAGGTTCACCTAAGTGTGTGTTGAAGTTTGGCCACTTCAAAGGGGTGATTTTTGACTAAGGGTTTGGCCCTGAAACACTTACGAAGGGTACAGGACACAAGGCCACAAATATGTCGATCTAGGAGTTGTAGAGTGTGTACAGGCAGTACATCTTGTGTGTGATTAGATAGTCGGTTAGTCAAATGGGTTGCATAGTTCAAAGCTTAGTCTACCATTTTCGATCCGCTTAACTGTATGGTCTTTTCACTAGCCTGGGTTTCAATAGAAAGACACCCTCGTTGATGCACAATAAGGCATCCTTAATTGAGATGTTAATTTTCAGATTGATCGTATTTTAAAAATAGTGAGGGAATGTTGATGTATTTTCAAAATGTGTAATGAATAATATGTTAAAAGTTGGTCGTATATGTATATAAAGTGTGTTTGAGATTGTCCCGATACATGTTAAAGTGATTAAAGCTTGTTAGGGGTGTGTGTTGACACATGGGCCATGTGTGTCGACATATAATCCAACAGAACCGCAGGGGAACAGCTGTGTGTCAACACACATGGCCCGTGTGTCGACACACTGCCCTTTTATAGAAGCACACAGAGGAAATCTGTGTGTCGACACACAAGTCTACAGTAACATGTGTGTCGACACACAGGTCAGTTTTGACAATTTATTGCGTGGTTTATTCTCGGTTTTTGGCGGTTCATTTGCTTTGTTTTTGGGATGTCTCTCTACCTACATATACACATACATTCCCCATATTTTGGTACTTGGAATTAAATCAAAAGAAAGAAAGAAAAAGCAATTGCAAAAAGAACATGAAGTATTCTTGTGTTTCTTGTGCCTTTGTGTTGTGTTCTTGTGCAACAAAACATCAACTCTCTTCATCTCACTCAATCTCTTCGTTTACACACTCTCATTTCATCGTTTGGTTGTTGTTGTATCCCCGAGGATATTTCGTATGCCAAAATAAACCTTAAGGAAAGTGATTACACAGTCTCAACACCTGAGATCTTTCGATTACCCATTTGCAAGTATTTTGCAAGTGTTTTGAAGATTTGCACTAACAAACAGGAGATTATGTGTTAAATACAAGTTAACATTTAGACCGTTAAGGATAAGGGTCTCTCGAAGGGTGCAAGTATGATAGTAATTGTTGCCATAATAATTGATATGCCATGTTGTCATATATATAACAGTAGAGAATACATGATCGGATGAAGCTAAACTCATCTAGATAAGCATAAAGACTAAATCTAAGATCTGGAGATATAAGATAATTATTGTAGAATTCTACTATAATTATCATATATCCTAATATGCCCCCTCAACATGAATGAGGGACTAACATGCAGATTGGACTTTTGATAGCGGAAATGATATGTGGAGAGCCCCTTGGTCAAAATATCAGCCACCTATTTGGTAGTAAGTATGAATCGAACCTAGAGATCACCCTTAAGAACTTTTTTCACGAACATAGTGAAATTCAACATCGACATGTTAGCTTTGACATTAGAAGATGGGTTAGTTGTAAGGCCAGTAGCGAAAACATTGTCCCAGTAAACAATAATAGGACCCGTGTGATGCAGCCCTAAGTCTTGCATAATATATCGAATCCAATCACTTTCAGCCACAACTTGAGCAACTGTACAATATACATATTCAATTGTGAATTTTCAACTGTGGGTTTCTTTTTAGCACTCCAAGAGAGCAAATTCTGTCACAATAAACGTCTAGTATCTTGACTACCACCCCAATCAGCATCAGCAAATGCAGTAATGGTAGTACAGGAACCCGGATGTATAGTAAGACCATGATAGAAGTGAGCTTTGTTAGGAACAGTATCCTGAAATCCAGATTTATTCTAGATATATTGTTTTAATTAACAAACAAAATTGAAGTCCCAGTCGTTTCCTAGTTAAATTTGTGTAAGAGAGTATTTATACTGCATGTGATTTTCTTTTGGGAGACATCCATTAGATGAGTGTAGTCCTCAGACTATAATTTACATATTTATTCTAAGTGGTTTATGAGACTAAGCCACAGATAGACTTGGAACAAATGGTATGGATTGTTGTTTGAAAGACTCGTAGTCGAAGACAAGTTTGGACAACTTGTATGTTAAGACTACAATGTAACACTTTAGATGACTTGTCTTGGTCATATAGATGGAGATCCAAAAGTTTTAGGTTAGTGTGTTTAATAAGATTGACACACTAAGTTAGACCATGTGGGTTACTTATTTCTATACTACTATCAGAGATGAGTGATTCACGTTGTACTGTGTGAAGGACGACTCTAAATCCTGAGGGTATTCTGGACTTGTGCATAGAGTGTTAGTTACTTTGGTATACTATAAGTAAGGTCTAAACGAATGACTGAAATTCCACGTACACTGGGTAGCGGCGTGAAGTATGATAAGGATCAGGTATTCAATAGGGAATCTACAGTCTCTTATGAGATACAGATACCCCCTTAGTTGATTCGCAAATATTTGAATAGCTTGGAATCTTTGGCTAAAGTATTCTAAGTGTTTGACATTTGGAATTTATACTGTGAATATGTTCAAGTATAAATGAATTATTCAGTGAAGGGCGAGTCGGTAATTAATGGAAAAGCTATGAGAAGGATAATGGTAGTGGTTATATGTTACAAACCGAGAATCCGAGGCATGAGGTTAAATTGGCGAAAAGGCGAGAAAGGTTGTTATTAATTGAAATTCAGTTAAAATCTGTTAAATTCTGTTATTGTTGGTCTGTTGCACTGCTGTTCTGCATCACGTGTTGCTGCTTGCTGATGCTGCGTTCTCTGCTGCTGTTAATTGCTGTTGTTTGGCGCCAAATACAATAATAATTCAAATAAGTGTTAGTTAATTCTAGATGCTTCTAAGTAGTTAGTCTAGATACAATGTAATAGCTTGTTGTTTTGCTTATAAATAGATCATTCAGCTGTAATTGAAATCATTCAATCAAAATATCAAACATAAGTCTCAATTTGAGATCAATATTCTCTCTCTCATCTAACTCTCTCTATTTTCTCATCTCCTTTCCTTTCTTATCTCATCTAAACTCTAATCTCTCTACCATCTCATCTCAATTTCACTTCTTTCTCATCTCATATTCTCAATCTATCCAATTTTACTTAGTTTACACTTGTGGTTCAATCCCAAGCGTAACAATTGGTATCAGAGCCTCGTTCCGACGAGTGCATAATCAAGAAAGAAATAAATAAATAAAAATTAGAAAGGAATCAACTCGGTGCTCAAGTTGTTGATCGAAATCGGATTTCAGAAAAAAAGAAATCAGATCAGCAAGGAGAAATTGATCGAGATCAATTCAGATCTTGATACATGAATTTAATCTTAAAAATTCCAGAAGATTATTGATCAAATTTGGAGGTTGAAGCTGCATATGTTGGACTAGTTATTGATCGGAGTTATACTGATCAAATTTTGTTCAATTGAGTCACTTAATTCTTGCTAAAATTGCATCGATCTAGATCATTTCAGAATTAAATCAGAATCTGGTGAAGCTTGCGGTTGAAAGTGAAGATCAAAACTAGTGCTGAAATGTGCTGATCAAGTGCAGAATTCGGGACAGCATATAAGTTCAGCATTGTTAATATTAGGTACTGTTTGATTGTTTACTACTGAATTAGCAAGTACCGGAAGCAAATTTAGCAATTGTTGCATCTGAAGTGGTAAAGTGCTTGATGTTGAACAAGGAACAACTTCGCATCGAGTTAGGATTAGTTGATCTGAAGCTTAGCAAAGAAGGTGTTTGAGTGTTTGTGATTTAGCTCAATTCTAGCTGATCCTAGCTCAAGTGCTGTCATTGGATCAGTTTGATCAAATTCAGTTCAGATTGTGAAGTTTAGTTTAGCTGCAGCAAAGACACAAGAAACAAGCAATCATCAATGGCAAGCCCTGCTTCGAATTTCGTTACAAAGGCACAACTAGAACTAATAATGACTAAGTTGCACGAGGGGTTTACAGCAATGTTTCGCTCTCTAGATGAGGAAAGGGAACGCAGATGGCGTGAATGGGATCAAAAGTCAGATCAGCTTTACCAACAACTGCAAAATCCTCAAGAGAAAGAAATATGTACTGACATTAATGCAAGTGTGTTGGAGAAGGCCGATGCTAGCGATGAAGTAGTAACTTCACAAATTATAGCAGCAGAGGAGAGTGTTTAGGTGCAGCTTATTCAAGTAATGACACAAGACCACGTTAGGAGCACTCAAACAATGTGCACGAAAGAAGTTGTTGCTACAGAAGTGCAGATTCCAGTGGGAAAATTCCATGATCAACCAGAAACTTTGCAAAATCTGATCACATAGCAATATAAGGAAGCATTAGAACCTTCAAAAGTGCAAGATCAACTTCCCAAATTGAATGTAACAGCTTCAGTTCAAGGTCTGGTTGCTGATTTACAGCCTGGGCAACATAACTTACTACAAATGCAAGCAATCGAGTCATCTCTGTTTGGAGAGTTGCACAACTCTATCAAAGAGCAAGATCAAATGAGTGAAGTTAGTGTTTATGCAACAAAGTTCACTAACAATAAGTCCATTGATCAAAGAGAATGGGAGCTTCCAGTCTAGATCAACAAGGAGAAGTTCAACAATGAATTGGACAAGTTAGAAGCTTGTATGGAACAAGTTGGGAGCAAAGGACATTTTCCCAAAGAAAAGATGACGTTGCCCCTAAATGTGTCGGCTACTCCTCAAGTTCAACCTCAAACAGCTGGTGTTAATCCTCAAGATCCAATTCCAGTAGCTGAATTGCAATTTCGGCATGCCGATCGGCAAGTTCGGCATGATCTATCTCTTTTCTTGAAAGGAGTTTAGATTAATAGGGTCCCTAACATGAAGCTATGCTATTGGGAGGATATTTGTGAATTGTTCACCAAGTTGTATTGCAGTAACAAGCTCTCATTAGCTATTTTTTTCCCAGTCCAGCTGCAAGTTTAATGCAATCTCAGAAGTTCTTAGAGTTCATCACCATCAACTTCAATTTCTACCTCTACCTCAAGAAGTGATTTCAAGTCTCATTCTCTTTCATTCTTGAGGTTAAGAATATTTTCAAGGGGAAGGGAATGTTACAAACCGAGAATCCGAGGCATGAGTTTAAATTGGCAAAAAGGCAGGAAAGGTTGTTATTAATTGAAATTCAGTTAAAATCTGTTAAATTCTGTTACTGCTGGTCTGTTGCACTGCTGTTCTGCATCACGTGTTGCTGCTTACTGATGCTGCGTTCTCTGCTGCTGTTAATTCCTGTTGTTTGGCGACAAATACAATAATAATTCAAATAAGTGTTAGTTCATTCTAGATGCTTCTAAGTAGTTAGTCTAGATACAATGTAATAGCTTGTTGTTTTGCTTATAAATAGATCATTCAGCTGTAATTGAAATCATTCAATCAAAATATCAAACACAAGTCTCAATTTGAGATCAATATTCTTTCTCTCATCTAACTCTCTCTATTTTCTCATCTCCTTTCCCTTTTTATCTCATCTAAACTCTAATCTCTCTACTATCTCATCTCAATTTCACTTCTTTCTCATCTCATATTCTCAATCTATCCAATTTTACTTAGTTTACGCTTGTGGTTCAATCCCGAGCGTAACATTATATTTATCCTTTGTCATGGATATCTAGTGGAGGGGTTGTTGTCATCAATACAGTCTATTAGGGAGATATCGAATAAATAATTTAAGTCTAAAGTGTAGTGAGATTTATTTAGTGGAATTAAGTCTCATTAAATGGTAATTAAATTAATATCATGAGATGGTTTAATTTAACCCATTTGGAGCTAGATTTAAATTGTCCCTGAGGTTCCTACGCAAGTTTCTGTATTTATTGCCATTGAAAAAATATTAAATAATTCATAAGATGAATTATTTATCCATGAGATGGGTAAATTAAATTTGCCAAATATTATTCATGAGATGAATAAAAATTAAAAATTATAAAATAAAACAATTTTTAGAAAATTAAATTCATAAGATGAATTTTTACATGTAGGAAACAAAGCGAAAAAAAAATCGCACAGGGGAGGATCCGTGTGCTCCCGGATCGACCAACCAACGTGCGACACGTGTCGCGCACTGGGTAGCCGGACGCTGATCTCCGTGAGTACGGGCGGGCCAATCACGGCCCGCCACGTGTCACGCTTATTTAAAAAGTAATATACGCAGGCATATTGTTCAAAAATGCCGCGTTTTTGGCTAGGTTGTGAATTAAACGCAGCGTTTTGATTTTAACTGACAAATCCCACTTCAATTAAAATTGGATTTCTTCGCTTCGGTATATTTCTATAAATAGAGAGGCTTATTCCGAGGTATGGCTTTAAAGTTGAAATATTTCTTTAGGGTTTCTGAAACTGTTTCGGAGATCTAATTGGAGAGAAAATTTTCCGTTGAAGTTTTTCTTTCCTCAGTTTAATATTTTTCGGAGCCCACCATTCGGGCAGTTCAATGTCATTGCGTAGAAGGTCTCGAAGTCTCGATTTTGAAGAATATTATTGTCTTTTCTGATTTTTCTTTTATTGGAGCAATTCCAGGCATGTTTTTCTTTCCTTCTTCCTTTAGTTTCGCTTTTCTATTTATTTACAATATTCGTTATTATGCCTGTTTAAGTTTATGCATTGTTATAAATATATTAGAGTAAAAGGCCTGTAGATCTAAATTAAAAATTTAGATCTGATGATTTAAATTATGAATTTAAGTCAGTAGATTTAAAATTAGGAATTTTAAATCAACCCTAGGTTTAGAGTTATGAATTCTAAACCTGTTCCACTGCGTAAACTTGGGGGAGAATTTTTAAAATTTATCCCAACAATCGGTATTAGGGTAAAGGGTTTATAGAGATAAACCTATTCCCGGGAACTCTCACACGTGAGGTGTCACGAAGTGTGACTCTCCGACCGGGGGCATAGGTAGAAAGAAGAGTCTCCTACTCTAAGTGCTCTAATAGGTGCCTATTGTTGTGACCATAGTTGAGAACAGTGAACACAATAGTCGGCATAAGAGTTTATTTTCCAACAAAATTTTTATGTTTTTCCCAACAAGCTTAATGTATTATAGAATCCATTTCACCATTTTCCAGTAAGAGGAACTGGAAGCATTCATAAACTGGAAAACATGGTAAACATCATGATATATATCAGGCTAGATCATTGTAAAATACTGAAGCGCACCCACCACACTACGATATTCAGTAAGATCAGCAAGTAACTCCCATTTGTTTAGTGATAGTTGAACCTTAGTAGGGATAGTGTTTGAATTGAGTCAAGCGTATCAAGTTTGAGAAGGAGAGCAAGTTTGTACTTGTGTTAAGTGAGAAAGAGACCTTGCTTAGTGCGCTTAGCCTCAATACCAAAGAAGTAGCGTAAAGAACCAAGGTCCTTCATAGCAAACTGATGGGATGACGTTTGTATGAAACCATCCAAAAGAAAGGAGTTAAGAGCCAGTGAGAGTGATATCATCAACATATAATAGAAGACACACTAAACTAGTTAATGAGCAATTAATGAAAAAAGAGAGGTCTGCTTGGCTACACTGGAAACCATGACTCAAAAGGAATGTGCTGAGCCTTGTGAAACCACGTTCAAGGCCCCTGCTTAAGCCCATATAAGGCTTTGCGTAGGCAACACGCATGGGTAGGAAACTTAGGATGAACAAAGCCTGGTGGTTCATGTAGACTTCGTTATTAAGGAGGCAATGGAGGATGGCGTTCTTAACATCAAGTAATAGGATGGGCCAACTATGAGTAATAGCTAAGGAAAGTATAAATCATATAGTAGTAGGCTTGACAACCGGATTCATTGTCTCAAAGTGGTCAATACCTTCTCTCTGATGGAATCCTTGGGCAACTAACCTAGCCTTAAATCATTCAACAGGCCCATCTGCCTTATAGTTGACCCCGTATTTCCATGTGCTACCAACTACATTTTAACTAGGATAAGGAGGAACTAGGTCCCAAGTGTAGTTTTGAATAAGTGCATTGAACTACTCAGCCATGGCCTCTTACCACTGAGGGTTCTTGACAGCTTGTGAAAAGCACGTGGGTTCCTAAATAACAGTGATATGAAGAGGGAGAGAACATGTTTAGACTTCCTAACACCATCCTTAAGTCGAGTATGCATGGGATGGACATTACTAGACACAGCATTGGATGCCAACGACGTGTTCGCACCGCAAGATCCCAAGTGCAACACAACAGGCGAGGAGGATGTGGGATCAACCAATGCTGAGAGGACCAAAGTCCCAAGCTTGGGTGCCCGAGCACACGGGTTGGGCAGCGAGGGACATAACCTGAGACTCGAGGTTAGGTGAGGACGACCCTGGACGAGGTGTGATCATTATTGAAAGATCAATGCTTGGCAGACCACCCACTATGGGTACAAAGACCGACCAAGAGGTGAGTAAAGGGGGAACCAAAGATGCACAAGTGTTGGATATGGTAAGTGGGACAAGGAGTGGTTCGAACGATAGAGATGGGGCAACGGGTGGCGACACTAGGGACCAGTATGGAAATAGATTTTCAATAGAGTGAACATTACTACTAATGTGAACTCGCTCTATTTTTGGATCAAGACAGCGATAACCTTTCTAACGACTAGCATATCCCAAAAAAACACAAGGAATGGTGCGGGGCGCCAATTTGTGAGCGATACAAGATATGATGTTAGGGTAGCATGCACACCCAATGACGTGTAAAAAAGTGTAATCAGGAGAAGTATGATATAGTTTTTCAAAAGAGGAAAAGCCTTCTAATACAGACATTGGTAAACGGCTAATAAGACTGCACTGGCCTAAAAACAGTAAAGTAAATTAGCTTGAAATAAGATTGTCCATACCATTTCACTTAAATGTTGATGCTTATGTTCCGCCACCCCATTGTGTTGTGGGGTATCAGAAGAGGAAAAACGAAAGTGGATGCCAATAGTTTGACAAAAGGCGCCCATCTTCCGATTATTAAACTCACGACCCCCATAACTTTGAAAACATTTAATAGAAAAATCAAATTGATTTTTACCAAGCGTTTTGAAAGTAACAAAAAGATCATAAACTTCATCTTTCCTACACATCAAATAAAGCCACGTATATCGAGAAAAATCATCAATAAAAACTACAGAAAGACTTAGATCAAACTAGTGACATGTTATTAAAGTATGTTCTTAGTCGGTCATAAGTTTGTACAACTTGTCTGATAAGACTATAATATGATGTTGGTGTTTTTAATAAGATTGGAATTGAGTAGGACCACCTAAATCAACGAAAAATAGCCAAAATCACATTGAAAATTCAACAAAAAATCCAGTAAAAATTCAGCGAAAAAATTTCAACTAAAATACATAATGAAAACAGTGGAGTTGCAGCAATATGACAGCGAACAATTTCAACAACAAAAATCTAAAAATAGCAATCAAAATAATACTGAAAGTGAGGAAAGAGGCTACAATACCGAAGAGCAATTAGAATATTCAACGAAGGAAAGAGTAATCAGAAAGATCTTACAAAAAGATGAAATAGCGCCGTGGTAAATGCCACTGTCCTAAAAGGCGATTTCACCGCTGCTCCGGTGCACACAGTATAACCGGCGGTCGTCCTCCAGGATTAACGCAATCCGACTCTAAACGTGCACTCATTAATTGCTGGGTAGGAGTGCCAAAAAACTTTGCCCAAAATCTGGATCTAGAAGGAGGAGATTCGAGTTCTTGCTGAAGGGCTGATGCATGCATAAAACTGTTGACTACCAAGGTTGAAAGAAGAAGATTAAGAAAAAAAAGGTTCACAATGCAAGAACACCTCTTCTTTATCATATTCATGCTTGCAGAGTGAGAGAGGGAGAGAGAAAATGATAGAAACAGAGGGAGAAAGTGCAGGGGATTTAGGTTTTTTTTTTTTTTTTGGTTTTTTTTCCCACAAAAAGAGAGCACTGTATTTATACCATTGCGAAGGTCGAATGTAATAATTGCAATGGTAAAATAACGGACGTAATAAATTGCAATGGTAAAAGTATTAAAACTGGGTGCAATAAATTTCAACGGTTATAAACAGTCACAAATTCAATGACATTAAACCACAGTTAAGCAGCTAGTAATAGGTCTTAAAAAATATTTTCCGAGAAATAAATGTACTCATTACGAAAATAGTTATCCATAATATTTTTCCAATGTGGGATACAACTTCCCTTAAAAACTAAAGGTTGGCTTATATCATTTTTTTAATAGTCCCCAACAAAAGATACAAGCATAAGAGAACAAATAGGTCTCCTCTTGCTAAATCCATCAAGTGTGCAGTGTCCACACCACCCATTACGAATTATGGGTTAGGTCAAAGCATCAAGCTCAACCATCATAAATGGCATTTCAACACTATATTCGAACAAAGCGGTGCTTGAGAGTTGACTACTGCCAACATCAATCACGAGTTGCTCTTACCCCCACATTATGATATTTGCAATGAATTGTTAAACAACTAGCTCCATCGCCTACCAACTTCAACAAGAGTCAATATAACACAATAGTGGAGCAAATTTCATATCAATAAAACCATATCTCCACTCCAAGTACTCAAATAATACACATATCGTACGTATATCATACATACAATTGGCACGAAAGACATATACCGGAAATTGGCCAATTCACATACCATCACAATTGTAAAACATTATCGTCTCAAATTAATTAGATCACCACCAGCTTAGGTCACAAAAGACCATATATCCATTCTTATCGTACTTAGACTACATGCATTATTACCATTAAGGGTAGTCCATGTATTATCAATGTCGTATCAAATTTTGGTGATATCAAGAGAAAGAGGTACTAAAGACCATAATTCAAAAGATGCTTTTACAATTCAACTTAAGGCAACCTAAGCCTCTGCAAGGCTCTCGAGCCCAAGTGCTAGCATCATCAAGCTATTTACATTGAGTTTGGACAGTCACCAAAATAATATTTCTACCATAGTCAATTTCCATAAGCTAGCTAGCTATAACTAGCAAACATTGGCAAAAACACAATAATTAGGAAAGATTATGATTAGACAATATATCTCATAAATTCTCGAGTGCTCTTACCACCCCCTACAATGGAATGTCTCACATTACATTCCTAAGCCACTCAATTTTTCTACCTGCCAATTCAATCTCTAAGGACAACTAAACAATGCAGGTTTTAGAAGGATGTCATAAAATATAGCTCACTAACGAGCCTAAATACATTGTCATTAGTAGAATATCTCTCATTGATATTAGACACCCAACACAACAAGGAATCTATTATAATGTAAACCCCATTCATAGTACTTAACTAGTACCTCAACAATTTAATTAGAGCACTTCCATATTCATCACTTGGATCAATTTATGTAGACCAGATCTACCACTGACATATGATATAATAGGATGAGTGTTGTGTTATTCATCAAAAAATAATGCTATCAATCACCTTAGTGTATTTGGTTTGTGACGTGATGCCATGCTTTTCTTCTCGTCAAGTGAACATTAGGGTTATATAGTAGGCCATCCAAATGATTAACATAAGCATACAACATATGATAATAACCCAAATAAGGTATCTAGACACAAGCTAAATACCAAGCCCATGATCAATTAAGGTTCTCATATGACCTGCACCTTACCCTTTTTCCAAAAACTAGAAAAGAAGACATGAAACAATGATCCTAAGGGCATAATATTCTCCAAAGATAACACAAGTCCACATATGAGAAATAGCAGAAAATCGGCATCTTACAACCCATATTCCGTATAAAAGTAATATGGACAACGACATACAACAGTTACACATCAAGTAGCAAAAACGTAGGCTTGAAAACAGTCCATAAACAACCTATTTATCATCACTTCAAGCAACATGTAATAACATGTACCAACTTGCTTCAAACATAGCCATAGGAAATACATGAGATACATCAACAGGAAGACTAATACACAAGTCACACATAGATTTTCACAAGAGCGTATGAGTCCTATTAGCACCTTTACAATGATCAACTATTTCAATAAGTCACTCAAACATATGCAAGAAAATCCAATCCTCACATACAATGTCTAAGCTCATGGTTTAACTTGGGAACATAAATCATGTGTGAAGGGATAAACCCTTCAAATATGTGAACATTTCCTTTGTGGAAAACAAGAGCCTTAGAACACGTAGGCAAGTGAATATATAAGAAGGGAGACAAGAAACCAAATTGAAGAAAATATTCTTGCCAAAATATGGTGTGTTGCTCTAGAATCGATATCCAAAAAGAATTGCAAGTAATATGATCTTTGTTAATTCTAGCACTAGCAGCAAACGAACAAGATAAAGGAGTTATACCATTCATGTTCGGTATGTTAGTGGCTTGTTCATGTGTGAGTGAGTTAACCGTTGCACAATGGATGGCAATAGTCCCTTCTCTAACACAATGAGTATTCGAGAAAGCAAGCAATTGTTGACATTGCTCGTTAGAGAAAGGGAAAGCAGTGGGAACAAAATCTGTTTTACCTAGCTCCACATTTGCATTATTTCCTAAAGTCGATGTATTGTGACAAGAAGTACTACCAGACCCATCCTGCTTACTTTTCCTATAAAACTAGGAGCATAAGCATGAAATTTATAACACTTGTCAATGGTATGACCAGTTGAACTACAATGAGTGCATATAGGCTTTTTAGACTGCTTAGAACCCATCTTTTGAATGGTTCCCTTAAACCATAGCCATAGCTTCATAAACATCTAAAAAATCACGTGTACCAGCAGGTCCACTTATGATTTGTTTTCTATTTTCATGTTGAATGACTTTAAAAAAAAAAAATTTGAGATTTAGTAAAGGGTCGATTAGTAGAAACATATTCCTAACCTAGATTTATGAATCATTTAGGCCCATTAAAAAGGCTATTAAATGGTCCTATCGAGCCTCAAAAATCACCTTGATAACAACTCGTGAACAAGGACATCCTTTAGAGATCCCACAATTGAAAGAAGGAATAGAAATACATCCTTATATCTAATCCCAATAACCTTTCTTTTAAAACAAAAATACATGAGAGTACTCATTTTTTCTTGCTTCAAATCAAAAATCAATTTCTTGAGTTCGAAGACTCTAGGTCTATTATTTTGTGAAAACCAGTGCTTGATATCCAACTGAATTTCTCTAGCAGTCTCACCAAAAATTATGGTGGAAAATATGTCTTTCAAGACTGTGATTATTAACCATAACATGATCACATTATCACAATAAACCCATTTATCAAAAGATGGTTCTTGCATCCTGGATCAAAAAACTAAAACAAGAATCTTGAAATAAAAAATTCTAAGGCATAGTGCAAACACTTCATAATGCTTATTCGACAATCTTGAGTCAAAATGATTACCAGAGCAATCGAAAACACAAGATAACTTTTCCTTGACAAGCAATTACCCCACTAAAAATAAGTTACATTTAAACTAGCATTTGCACACTCAAACCCTTCAACTTCAACCCAAATCAGTGAACCCACTAAAACCCACACACACATTTGCCTCCCCATCACCTACATTCACATTTTATCTTTAGAAAAATTAATAGTCTCCTCTCCCCTTTAAAACCCCAGCAAAATATTTATTGCCTAGTATACAAATCCGCACCACAATGGTAAAGAAATCTGAATTTCACCCAAAGTACTACAAAAAGTGATCAATATCAATTCAGATCTAACAATATACTCATATTTTAATTGTCTTTTAGATTGTAGAAATAAATCAGTGAAAAATAGCAAAAATCCCAGTGAAAATTCAACAAAAAGTCCAGTAGAAAATTCAGCGGAAAAATTTCAGTAAAAATACATAATGAAAACAGTGGAGTTCCAGCAAAATGACAGCAAACAATTTCAGCAAAATATCTAAAAACAATAGTTAAAATAATATTGAAAGTGGGGAAAGAGGCTACAATACCGAAAAGCAATTAGAATATTCGACGAAGGAAAGAATAATTAGAAAGATCTTACAAAACGATGATATTGCACCGTGGTAAATGCCACTGTCCTAAAATACGATTTTGCCGCTGCTCTGGTGCACACAATATAACTGGCTGCAGTCCTCCAGGATCAACGCAATCTGACTCTTAACATGCACTCGTTAATTACCGAGTAGGAGTGCCTAAAAACTTTGCCTAAAATCTGGATCTAGAAGGAGGATATCCGAGTGCTTGCTGAAGGGCTGATGCATTCGTAAAACTTTTGATTACGAAGCCTAAAAGAAGAAGATTTGAAATTGTAAGCAAGGAAAAGTTGAAAATGCAAGAACACCTCTTCTTTATCATATTTATGCTTGCAGAGTAAGAGAGAGAGAGAGAGAGAGAGAATGACAGAAAGAAAGGGAGAGAGTGCAGGTGATTTATATTTTTGTTGGGTTTTTTTTTCCCACAAAAAGATAGCATTTTATTTATATCATTTGAATGTAATAATTGTAATGGTAAAATAACTGACGTAATAAATTGTAACGATAAAAAGTATTAAAACTGGGTGTAATAAATTCCAAAGCCATAAACGGTCACAAATTTAATGACATTAAACCACAGATAAGTAGCTAGTAATAGGTCTAAAAAAATATTTTCCGAAAAATAAATGTACCAGTTAAAAAAATAGTTATCCATACTATTTTTCTAATGTGGGATACAACTTTCCTTAAAAACTAAAGGTTAGTTTGTATCATTTTTTGAACAATTGTTTCTTTACTACTATCAGAAATAATTAATTCTGTAAGAATATAACTCTAAATCTGGGAAATAGTTCAACTTATGCTTGGAATATTAATAGCTTTGATGCCCAAAATGAGGAGGTTAAAAGTGAATAACCAAGGTGTTACAGCTTTGGACAATTGCATGAAGTTTGGCGAAAACTGATATTTTACTAGGAATCTACAATGAAAGATGTCCCATAAGTTGATTCGCAAATATACGAACAGATTCTAGAATCTTTAACTAGAGTATTCCACATGTTTGATATTTAGAATTAATACAAAATTGTTTCCGCATTATGAATTATCTGAGAAGGGTGAGTCGGGAACTACAGCTATAGATGTGAGAAAAATAACGATAGTAGTTAATGTTATTTTTGCTCACGGACATCTAATAGATGGGTTAATTGTCGCTACTAACAATAATAGAATTATTTTGTAAATTCTTGAGCGAATATATATTTAATTCTAGAGTGTAGTAAAACTTATTTAGTAGAATTAAGTTTTAGTAAATTATGGTCAATTGTTATCATGAGATGATAATCAAATTTGACTCATTTAGAGCTAGAGTTAGATTGTTCCTGAGGACCCTTTGCAAGCCTCAACTTAAGCCCTGGTCAAAAAATATTTAAAAGTTAATTCATGGGGATAAATTATTTATTTATAAGATAAATAAATTTTACATTAAATAAATTTTTATGAAATGAATATTTGATATGATAAATTATATTGTTATTTGAACAAACAAAATAAAATAAAAAAATTTAAAAATACAAATTCAAGTGGGCCCACATATGTGTATATATGTGTTATTTTTTTGGGAAATCGTACGGATTGGACCCCCCAGCCCCCCCTTAATGTTTTTTAGACCCCTTTAACCATAAATAGACTCTTTTGGACAAAAATGACCTCCCACCTCACCCCCCCCATCCGTCCCCTCTCTCTCTCTCTCTTTCTCTCTCCTCATTTAATGCAAGGCAGGCAAAAGTACACTCTTTTGACCTTTCACTCTCCTTTTCTTCATTTTTTTTTTCCTTTTGAATTTTTTTTTGTCCAAAAAAAAAATATAATTTCCAAATTTGCCCTTTCTTCTTCTTCCCTCCCAGACCTTGTTTAGGCGTGCTTGAAGTAATTAATAAAATCATACACTGGGTATGATTCCTTTTAATGGTGTAAAATGAGCTTATTCAGGTGTATCACAAGAAATTAGTGGTAAAAGACTTATCATACACAATGTATGATAGGTTATAATGGCATAAAATCAACTTTTGCTTTTTGTTTCAAGTAATTAGACGTACAGTTGGATGAAATCGAATCATACACTGGGTATGATGCGTTTTAATGGTGTAAAATGAACTTATTCAGGTGTATTCCAAGCAATTAGTAGTAAATGACTTGTCATACATAATGTATGATAGGTTATAATGGCATAAAATCAACTTTTGCTGTTTTTTTCAAGTAATTACTGTTACAGTGGGCTGAAATCGAATCATACAATGGGTATGATGAGTTAAAATGGTGTAAAATGAACTTATTCAGGTGTAGTTCAAGCAATTAGTGGTAAATGCCTTGTCATACACAATGTATGATAGGTTATAATGGCAAAAAATCAACTTTTGCTTTTTTTTCAAGTAATTACTGTTACAGTGGGCTGAAATCTAATCATACAATGGGTATGATACTCTGAAATGGTCTAAAATGAACCTTTTCAGGTTTTATTAAAACAATTAGTGGTAAATGACTTATCATACACAATATATGATAGGTTATAATCGCATGAAATCAACTGTTGCTATTTTTTTTCAAGTAATTAGACGTACAGTGGGATGAAATCGAATCATACACTAGGTATGATGCGTTTTAATGATGTAAAATGAACTTATTCAGGTGTATTACAAGAAATTAGTGGTAAATGACTTGTCATACACAATGTATGATAGGTTATAATGGCATAAAATTAACTTTTGCTATTTTTTTCAACAAATTACTGTTACAGTGGGATGAAATCGAATCATACAATGGGTATGATACATTTTAATGGTTTAAAATGAACTTATTCAGGTTCTTTTCAAGCAATTAGTTGTAAATGACTTATCATACACAATGTAGGATAGGTTATAATGTCAAAAAATCAACTTTTACTGGTTTTGACTTCTAATTACTGTTACAGAGGGCTGAATCGAATCATACAATGGGTATGATGTGTTTTAATGGTGTAAAATGAACTTATTCAGGTTTATTTCAAGCAATTAGTTGTAAATCACTTAACATACACAAATTATTATAGGTGTTAATGGCATAAAATTAACTTTTGCTGTTTTTTTCAAGTAATTAGGGGTAAGTGGTCTGAAATCGTATCATACACTGGGTATGATGTGTTTTAATGGTGTAAAATAAACTTATTCAGGTTTATTATAAGAAATTAGTGGTAAATGACTTGTCATACACAATGTATGATAGGTTATAATGGCATAAAATCAACTTTTACTGGTTTTTTCAACTAATTACTGTTACAGTGGGATGAAATCGAATCATACAATGGGTATGATACATTTTAATGTTGTAAAATGAACTTATTCAGGTGTTTTTCAAGCAATTAGTTGTAAATGACTTATCATACACAATGTATGATAGGTTATAATGTCAACAAATCAACTTTTACTGGTTTTTACTTCTAATTACTGTTACAGAGGGCTGAATCGAATCATACAATGGGTATGATGTGTTTTAATGGTGTAAAATGAACTTATTCAGGTTTATTTCAAGCAATTAGTTGTAAATCACTTATCATACACAAATTATTATAGGTGTTAATGGCATAAAATTAACTTTTGCTGTTTTTTTCAAGTAATTAGGGGTAAGTGGTCTGAAATCGTATCATACACTGGGTATGATGTGTTTTAATGGTGTAAAATAAACTTATTTAGGTTTATTATAAGAAATTAGTGGTAAATGACTTGTCATACACAATGTATGATAGGTTGTAATGGCATAAAATCAACTTTTGCTGTTTTTTTTCAAGTAATTAGGGGTACAGTGGTCTGGAATCGAATCATAAACTGGGTATGATGCTTTATAGTGGTGTAAAGTGACCTTATTCAAGTATATTAGAAGTAATTAGCGGTAAAGAGCTTGTCATACACAATGTATGATAGGTTTTATTGGCATAAAATCAACTTTTGCTGTTTTTTTTCAAGTTATTAGGGGTACAGGGGTCTGAAATCGAATCTATATACGTGTAGTTCAAGTTTTATTGGTGTATGATGCACTTCATACACGGTATATGATGGGTTATATTTGTGTAAAATCAACGTGTATTTGTGTATTTTAGTAATGTGTATTTAAAAAAAAAATATACATTTTGAGTATAGTAATCCGTACGATTTTCCTTCAAAAAGGCCCTCCCATTCACCCCCCCAACCCGTCCCCTTTCTCTCTCCTCATTTAATGCGCAGCCGATTACTGTACTTTAGCCTCTCTCTACTCCATTTTCTCTCTCTTTATTTAATGCAAAAGTACATATTTTTACTTTATGTCATGTAACTTGCTTCTCACTCTATTCCTCCCTTCTTCTCATTTCCCGCCCATTTACTCACCTCTTATTCATGGTATTTGTTACTTTTCTCTTAATCTGAATTCCCCAAGTCCATTTTTCTCTCAATCTGCTACATTGGGCCCTCGGAAGAAGAAGAAGAAGAAGCCATTTTAAGATCGTGTTTGAAGCTTCGTGGCATTGCTGTAGGTTCAACGTTGAGTCCTTACACACATTTCACGGTTTTCAGATCAGATACTGAAGGTAACATGACCATTTGCTGACATTGTCGTTAACGTATCCTTGTCCTATGAGGTCGGTGTGTTACAAGTCGTTTATGGTTTATGATTGGTTTAAATGATGTATTATAACTTTCTTTTGGTGTGTTTGAACTCATTAGTGGTGTATGATTAGTCATACATCGTGTATGATAGGTTTTAATGGTGTGAAATCAACTTGTTTAGGTGTGCTTCATGTAAATAGTGCTGTATGATCTATCATACACCGTGTATGATAGGTTTGAATGGTATGAAATCAATTTGTGTTTGTGTATGTTAAGTAATTAATGGTGTATAATCAGTCATACACTGTGTAGGATTGGGTTTAATGGTGTATAACCAACTTGTGTTTGTGTGTATTAAGTAATTAGTGGTGTATAATCAATCATACACTGTGTATGATTGGTTTTAATGGTGTATAACCAACCTGTGTATGTGTATGTTAAGTAATTAATGGTGTATAATCAGTCATACACTGTGTAGGATTGGGTTTAATGGTGTATAACCAACTTGTGCAGACGTTTTTTAAGTAATTGGTAGTTTATGAGCAACCATACACTGTGTATGATTGGGTTTAATGGCGTATAACCAACCTGTGTATGTGTATGTTAAGTAATTAATGGTGTATAATCAGTCATACACTGTGTAGGATTGGGTTTAATCGCGTATAACCAACCTGTGTATGTGTATGTTAAGTGTATAATCAGTCATACACTGTGTAGGATTGGGTTTAATGGTGTATAACCAACTTGTGCAGACGTTTTTTAAGTAATTAGTGGTTTATGAGCAACCATACACTGTGTATGATTGGGTTTAATGGCGTATAACCAACCTGTGTATGTGTATGTTAAGTGTATAATCAGTCATACACTGTGTATGATTGGGTTTAATGGCCTATAACCAACCTGTGTATGTGTATGTTAAGTAATTAATGGTGTATAATCAGTCATACACTATGTATGATTGGGTTTAATGGCGTATAACCAACCTGTGTATGTGTATGTTAAGTAATTAATGGTGTATAATCAGTCATACACTGTGTAGGATTGGGTTTAATGGTGTATAACCAACCTGTGTATGTGTATGTTAAGTAATTAATGGTGTATAATCAGTCATACACTATGTAGGATTGGGTTTAATGGTGTATAACCAACCTGTGTTTGTGTATGTTAAGTAATTAATGGTGAATAATCCATCATACACTGTGTATGAGAGCTTCAAAGGGTGTATGATGAACTTATTTTGGGGTCTTTCAAGTACAGAATGGTGTATGGCTTACCATACACCGTGTATGATAGGTTTGATTGGTCTAGGATGAACCTGTTTTGGTGTCTTTCGTGTATAGAATGTGGTATCCTTAACCGTAGACCGTGTATGATTGCTTTAAAAGGTGTGTGATGAACTTGTTTATGACTGTAACGCAAATCATACACCATGTATTCTTTCTTAAAGTAGTGTTATTTGTGTATTATGGTTTTAAACCAATCATACACCGTTTTTAGTGGTTTCAATGCTGTACTTTCATTTCACCCTAGTGTGTTTCATGTCAATTTTGCTTTGATATCACGTTTTTTTCTTGTCCACAGTAATGGGTGATGCTGCTATTGCATGCGTTCTGTACGGTGGCTACTTTAGGAAGAGGGCAAAGTACGCTGGTGAAAAATTGGCTTATATTTTTGTGGATGAGAAAACTGACTTCGCTGGTTTGCACAGGACTGTGGCGGAGATGATTGGTGCTCAGTTGGATGCGGGTTCAAAGATGCATTTTCAATCTTTCACCGCTGTTCCGGCCGTGCCCTTGTACGATGTCGTTGACGATAGGTCCGTTATGTTTTGGAAGGCACTAGCCAAAGAAGATAGGGCGAAGCATCCTTTGATCGTAACTGTAGAGTCATCCGGTGACAGGAATCCTAGCTTCAATTGGCAACGAACTCCCTTTCAAACAATTCCCGATGGTGACGAGAATAGTGGCCGTTCGCACCCTGAGGTTCCCGAGACTTCTGGTGGATGTATGGATGCGGGGATGGAAGAAGCAGCCCGTGCAGATGCATCTGATGTAGATTTGAACATGCCTACTGTGACGGTTGAGGCAACAGCAACAGGTGGAGATTGGAAAAATTCCAATCAAAGTGCATGGGATAATTTGGACAATATCAATTTATCCCAGGTGCAACCGACTGTACCTGATGCCTCACCTCCAGAGGGGCACACTTATGAGCATCGTAATATTTCCCGTAAAGACCCTCTGATTGTCGAACCTGAATTGGAACGGAATGCGGAACCCAGCGGTCAACCGAATGTCCACCCTGACAGAGAAAGGGGACGGGTTGGGGGAGGGGGGGGGTGAATGGGAGGGCCTTTTTGAAGGAAAATTGTACGGATATACTCAAAATGTATATTTTTTTTCCAAATACACATCCCAAAAATACACAAATAAACGCTGATTTTACACAAATATTACCCATCATACACCGTGTATGAAGTGCATCATACACCAATAAAACTTGAAATACACGTATATAAGCAGATTTCAGACCACTGTACCCTTAAATAAATGGAAAAAACCTGCAAAAGTTGATTTTATGCTATTAAAACCTATCATACATTGTGTATGACAAGATCTTTACCGCTAATTACTTCAACTATACCTAAATAAGGTCATTTTACACCATTAAAATGAATCATACCCAGTGTATGATTCGATTTCAGACCACTGTACCCCTAATTACTTGAAAAAAAAGCAAAAGTTGATTTTTTGCTATTATAACCTATCATACATTGTGTATGATAAGTCATTTACAACTAATTACTTGAAAAACACCTGAATAAGTTCCTTTTACACCATTAAAACGTATCATACCCATTGTATAATTCGATTTCATCCCACTGTAATAGTAATTAGTTGAAAAAACCAGTAAAAGTTGATTTTATGCCATTAAAACCTATCATATATTGTGTATGACAAGTCATTTACCATTAATTTCTTGTAATACACCTGCATAAGCTCATTTTACACCATTAAAACAAATCATACCCAGTGTATGATTCGATTTCAGACCCCTGTACCCCTAATAACTTGAAAAAAAACAGCAAAAGTTGATTTTATGCCAATAAAACCTATCATACATTGTGTATGACAAGCTCTTTACCGCTAATTACTTCTAATATACCTGAATAAGGTCACTTTACACCACTATAAAGCATCATACCCAGTTTATGATTCGATTCCAGACCACTGTACCCCTAATTACTTGAAAAAAAACAGCAAAAGTTGATTTTATGCCATTACAACCTATCATACATTGGGTATGATACGTCATTTACCACTAATTGTTTAGAACTAAACCTGAATAAGCTCATTTCAAACCATTAAAACGAATCATACCCAGTGTATGATTCAATTTCAGACCACTTACCCCTAATTACTTGAAAAAACAGCAAAAGTTGATTTTTTGCCATTATAACGTATCATACATTGTGTATGAGAAGTCATTTACAACTAATTCCTTGAAATAAACCTGAATAAGTTCATTTTACACCATTAAAACGCATCATACCTAGTGCATGATTCGATTTCATCCCACTGTAACAGTAAATAGTTGAAAAAACCAGTAAAAGTTGATTTTATGCCATTAAACCTATCATACGTTGTGTATTACAAGTCATTTACCACTAATTTCTTGTAATACACCTGAATAAGCTCATTTTAAACCATTAAAACGAATCATACCCAGTGTATGATTCGATTTCAGACCACTTACCCCTAATTACTTGAAAAAAACAGCAAAAGTTAATTTTATGCCATTAACACCTATAATAATTTGTGTATGATAAGTGATTTACAAATAATTGCTTGAAATAAACCTGAATAAGTTCATTTTATACCATTAAAACACATCATACCCATTGTATGATTCGATTCAGCCCTCTGTAACAATAATTAGAAGTAAAAACCAGTAAAAGTTGATTTGTTGACATTATAACCTATCATACATTGTGTATGATAAGTCATTTACAACTAATTGCTTGAAAAACACCTAAATAAATTCATTTTACAACATTAAAATGTATCATACCCATTGTATGATTCGATTTCATCCCACTGTAACAGTAATTAGTTGAAAAAACTAGTAAAAGTTGATTTTATGCCATTATAACCTACCATACATTGTGTATGACAAGTCATTTACCACTAATTTCTTATAATAAACCTGAATAAGTTTATTTTACACCATTAAAACACATCATACCTAGTGTATGATACGATTTCAGAACACTTACCCCTAATTACTTGAAAAAAATAACAAAAGTTAATTTTATGCCATTAACATCTATAATAATATGTGTATGATAAGTGATTTACAACTAATTGCTTGAAATAAACCTGAATAAGTTCATTTTACACTATTAAAACACATCATACCCATTGTATGATTCGATTCAGCCCTCTATAACAGTAATTAGAAGTCAAAACCAGTAAAAGTTGATTTTTTGTCATTATAACCTATCCTACATTGTGTATGATAAGTCATTTACAACTAATTGCTTGAAAAGAACCTGAATAAGTTCAATTTACACCATTAAAATGTATTACCCATTGTATGATTCGATTTCATCCCACTGTAACAGTAATTAGTTTAAAAAAACAGCAAAAGTTGATTTTATGCCATTATAACCTATCATACATTGTGTATGACAAGTCATTTACCACTAATTTCTTGTAATACACCTGAATAAGTTCATTTTACACCATTAAAACGCATCAGACATAGTGTATGATTCGATTTCATCCCACTGTACGTCTAATTACTTGAAAAAAAACAGCAACAGTTGATTTTATGCGATTATAACCTATCATACATTGTGTATGATAAGTCATTTACCACTAATTGTTTTAATAAAACCTCAAAAGGTTCATTTTAGACCATTTCAGAGTATCACACCCATTGTATGATTAGATTTCAGCCCACTGTAACAGTAATTACTTGAAAAAAAAGCAAAAGTTGATTTTTTGCTATTATAACCTATCATACATTGTGTATGACAAGGCATTTACCACTAATTGCTTGAACTACACCTGAATAAGTTCATTTTACACCATTTTAGCTCATCATACCCATTGTATGATTCGATTTTAGCCCACTGTAACAGTAATTACTTGAAAAAAATAGCAAAAGTTGATTTTATGCCATTATAACCTATCATACATTGTGTATGACAAGTCATTTACCACTAATTGCTTGGAATACACCTGAATAAGTTCATTTTACACCATTAAAAAGCATCATACCCAGTGTATGATTCGATTTCATCCAACTGTACGTCTAATTACTTGAAACAAAAAGCAAAAGTTGATTTTATGCCATTATAACCTATCATACATTGTGTATGATAAGTCTTTTACCACTAATTTCTTGTGATACACCTAAATAAGCTCATTTTACACCATTAAAAGGAATCATACCCAGTGTATGATTTTATTAATTACTTCAAGCATGCCTAAACAAGGTCTGGGAGGGAAGAAGAAGAAAGGGCAAATTTGGAAATTATATTTTTTTTTGGACAAAAAAAAATTCAAAAGGAAAAAAAAAATGAAGAAAAGGAGAGTGAAAGGTCAAAAGAGTGTACTTTTGCCTGCTTTGCATTAAATGAGGAGAGAGAAAGAGAGAGAGAGAGAGGGGACGGATGGGGGGGGGGTGAGGTGGGAGGGCATTTTTGTCCAAAAGAGTCTATTTATGGTTAAAGGGGTCTAAAAAACATTAAGGGGGGGCTGGGGGGTCCAATCCGTACGATTTCCCTATTTTTTTGGTCAGAAATATATTTGTGTTATGTGCGGAGCTTTCTTGTGGGTTTTGCTTAATTTTAACCTTTTTTTATCGTAAAAAGTTGTTTTACATTTTGGAACCTAGTTTTTCTCCTACGATAAAAAATCTAAAATTATTTTATGGTTTATTCTAAATTAGCCTTTAGTATATTTTTTCTAAAAAATTGTTTTAGTATATTTTTTCTAAAAAATTGTTTCTTAGGAAAGATTAAAAGGAAAAATTTTGTTCCAAAATTTTTTCTAAATTAAATATTTTGAGAGCCCACACTCCGGTATTAATAGAGATCATTGCGAAAAAGACCTTGAGGTATTAAGATATTCTTCTACCAATTTCAGATGTTCTAGTTGGAGTTTGGATTTAAGCTTTATGTATATCTAAATTGAGTATTTGATATTTAATTTGTCTTCCTTTATTTCGTCTATTTTGCATACCATGTTTATACTTGTTTTATTTGATTTTTTTATTGTTATATTACGTGCCTATTAGAGTAAGATATAGATCTAATTAAAAAGTTTAATTAGATCATGGTATTAGATTTAAAATTAAGAATTTTAAATTGGTTTTCTACTGCGCCTGCTCTAGTCGTTTAGGAAAAAAAATTTAAATACATTCCCAACAATTGGTATCAAAGCCAACTCTGAATATATTTATAATTGACATTAAAATACAAGGTTTGATAAAATTGGGGTATGTAGAATTACGAAAAGTATGAAATTAGGAATTTTATTAAACGAAAAAGATTATCTTGAATGTTGTTGCTCAAAGAGTTTAATAACGAGATTGAATTTAAAATTTTAGAATAAGGATTCAATCAAGGGGTACGTAATTCTAAATCAGGTCTAATTAGATTAGTTATTCCAAGAGTTGAACGATTTAGATTATTAATCTAATTTGATTAGATTTTGAACTTAGGTATAAAATATTCAATTGTTGAATATTTTGTAATAATCCAAAATAAAGAATACTTGATTGTGTTATTAAAGAGTTTAATAACAAGATTGGCGTTTATCAAATTTAAATTGTTTAAATTAGGATGAATTATAAATAAACTAGTGGGTGTATATTTCTAAATAATCTAATGAGATTAGGTATTCAAGTAGTTGAATTATTTAGATATGTTCAACATCACAAAGAATATCTAATATGATTAGATGTTTGGTTTATGATTTAATTTTAAGATCGGATTAAATTATTTATTTATTTATTTAAATGCTAAAACAAATTAAAAAGAAACAAAAAGAATTAGAGACGGCTAGGCACGCCCCATCAATTAAAAATATTTATTTATTTATTTTTATGTTTTTATTATTTAAATATTTTGAATAAATAAATAATTAATTAAGATGAGATCTTAATTAAGATTGTGTAATAATCTTTCCTAAAAAAGTTAAGAAAAATCCTTAATTGTTCCAACGTTGAGGCCTTTAAGTAGTGTTATTCAATTGTTTAACAACATGATAATTATTAAATTTTGTTCACATATTTAAAATTATTTAAAGAGTTAAATATTATCTATTATGTGAATAGAAATCATAAGATCATATAACTTGTGAAATATTTGATTTCATCTAGTGGGAGATTTTTTTTTTTTTTTCCAAATATATTTAATACGGTTAGATAATTCAATAGCTGAATTATTTGAAAAGAAGATTCTCATAATGTAACTAATGAGATTAGATTGCATAGGTTGGATATTCAAAAGAACCTAATATGATTAGGATTTTATTTAATTGTTAAATAAAATTTAGAATATGATTCTAATATTGATTCTGACATAATCAAATTTCAAAAGAAAGATCTGCCATTATAAATTTCAAAAGGAAGCGAGGACTCGGAGTTGATTCGTCACGGTATCCATTGCCAGTCTGATAGTATAGTGGACAGGTGCTACTCCTTGAGGAGACGTTTGTTCGCAGGAAGACATCTATAGGAAAACGAGTGCAGCCACATGGAGTATCTTGTTTACTTGAGATAATGTCTAGGTAATAGTATACACTTGACTAAGATAACATGATAGTCTGCTAGAGAGCATTATGATACTGTCTTAGAGACCAAGGAAGAAATGCTCAGTTAAATATGTTTAGAAAATATATTATTTGAGAATAGTTCTCATTGACTAATTGCTTGTTGCACCTCTCCCATAGTAACGAGTAGATTGGTTAGCTCATCGTATCATACACACAGAGAATGGTCAGGTGGATTCATGCCTTGTTTGTTTGTTAAAATTATTAAAAAAGTTCACAAGACTCAAAATATCATGTGGAAGTGATGCATGTAATAAAGGTAAAAATAGTAGTTAGAGATATTATTAGTTTGTTAATGATTGTTAGCTATAAACACTTGTATTAGTTGTGATATGAGCAACAATGATCAAACAAACACTTTTCTCATCTATCTTTCTCTTTTCTCATCCCCTTCTTCTAATTCTCTTTCTCATCTCACTCTAACTCATAACCCTAACCCTAATATAGATTACAACCCCAATTGGTTGTAACAATTGGTATCAGAGCAGGTTATGTGCTGCATTTTTTATCCATGGCCGATGGTACGCGAAGCAGTTTAGACCTGCGGCAGTTGGAAGCTTGGTTGGGTGAGATCGAGAGTCGAATCGATGGGCGATTTCACACAATTGATGAATGCTTTCAAGTATTACAATCCGATATTGCTTCGATCAAATAGGAGCAATGTCAAATGATGGAGATTCTGCGGGATTTGCAGCGTCATCATCGACCTGGTGATAATGCTACCCTCTTGATCAAAGTCACGGAGGTCTTTTATCCTATAACCGAAGAAGTTCTTCATCAGGTATTCTCTCATTTTGGTCACACTGCAAAACTTGAAATCATCTCATCATCAATTCTTGAGGTTAAAGCACACATCACATTTTCTTCAAGACAAAATGTGATTTCTGCGTTTTTGTTCAATGAAAGAGCTATATATGACCATTGTTGTTACATGGATATTCAATTTCTCAATCTTAAGCCTCAAGAATATAATATGACACAACCTATTAGAGGGACACATGATGCCTCATCTAATTGTTATAAGCACAATATAGTTGATCAAGTGAATGAGTTGGATGAAGTGGTTGTTAAGTTAATGAAGGACTAAGATTCTATTCAGCAGCTTAGTTTGCAATCAAAGGTGACTAAATGGGGATATGGTGATGTTGCAGCTAGTGGTGAACAAGATACTAATGCTGCAACACATTTTAAACCATATCAAAAATTGCTAATATAAGCTCCTGTGAATCATTTGAAGGCTGCAACAATAGTACCCGAATTTCACACTACAGAAATTTTAGCATTGCAACAAATTGAGCGCGTTGATGACTTCCTCTATTTGAATGTTGAAGTACTCCTTCACAATGGCCATATAATATTGCATCTCATCAACATCAGTTTTGTCAATATGCATCAAATGATATCTGTGACAAGAAATGACGTTCCAGGTTCTATAAGGGTTGCTTCTGCATTTGGATTCCGTATGAGCATATTAGTTGGTGGAAGATTGAATTCCAAGCTTTTGTTTCACAACTTCGCCTTTGATCCAGGAGGAGAAACATTGTTCAAAGTTTTCTCAAAGCCCCTACATGTCACTCGTTCTCATCCTTGAGGACAAGGATGTTTTGTGTGGAGGGTATTGATATTCTTGACTTAGGAAAATGGTAGTTAGAGATATTATTAGTTAGTTAGAGATATTATTAGTTTGTTAATGATTGTTAGCTATAAACACTTGTATTAGTTGTGATATGTACAACAATGATCAAACAAACACTTTTCTCATCTATCTCTCTCTATTTTCTCATCCCCTTCTTCTAATTCTCTTTCTCATCTCACTCGAACTCACAACGCTAACCCTAATCTAGATTACAACCCCAATTGGTTGTAACAGGGAGCGTGCTTCTAAGTCAATGCTCATGGCTTCCATTACTGGTCTAGGAGTATAGTGTTAAGATTTCAAAGATTGCTCTTGAACCTCAACTTTGGTTGGGATAGTAAGAGTATGAGATGAGAAGAAAATATAGAATTTAGATAAGAAAGAAGGGAAATGAGATGAGAAAGAGAGAGAGATATCAAAAGATATCAATTTCATTCATCAAAGTTGTTCCCCATTACAAACTAATGCCCACTACTTATACTACTTACAAGATATGAGCTAATTCATTGAATCTAGCCACACAAGGACTAACTGCCTCTTAAGTGAGCCGCCACATTTGACTCAACTAACTAACGGCCTTGACCACCATCACCTAACAACTCTAGCCTTTACTTATTACAAGACTCAACCAAAGCTTAAGCTACTAATTAAAATATCAACTAACCAATACCACTAAACATAACCGCAGCCCCATAGAACAGTAGCACAGCAACATAACAACCACAATGCAGCAGCAACAGAACTTATTCAACACATAACAGCCTTAAAAACATCAACATACAGCAGCACATCAACCCAGCAGCAGCAAGACAGTAACCAGGACAACAATAGCCCATGCTTTGGATTCTCGGTTCATAACATTCCCTTCCTCTTGAAAACATTCTTGTCCTCAAGAATAGAAGAGAGTTGTAATAATGAAGAACACTTATTGCATATGAAAACATAGCTGAAGTAATGAATTCTTGCTGAAATTTCTGCAGTTGGAATGTATCTGAAACAAGCCACTTTTGAAATGCAGTGAACACCTTAGTGTGATGCTTGTCCTACACAAGATCCTCATATAGATGTGTTGTACCTTCTGGTGGTCTACACTGATTAAACCAAACATCAACAACACATCCACAACTCCTCTTGTTGCACTTAAAACAGCTCAAAAGTCCATCTTGCTGCTGAGAATCACAATATGCATCAGAACTTCTGAATTTCAGCTTGTAGAATGCTGCACAACAGATTTTGTATGTCATTAACCACACAAAAATGCATTTGAAGTCCTTAAACACCTCGGGAGGCCTTCCAAACTCAAACCAATAGAACCCAACATCAAAATCTGCTTGTAGGCTTTTCCCATTGCAGCACACACAGACAAAACTCTTGATCATGGTAACAAAACACAATGTAATTCCACATGATTGCAGCTGCAACTCTTTCATCTTAGATCTTATCCAAAATTCGTATTGCTTAGACATCCACTTTCTAAACCAACTCAGTTCAGGCTCAACAAACACTTGATTGCTTCACAATTTGTCTTGTTGTGCTGCAATTTCCAGAAATTCAGCAATGCTAACCCGATGCAACTCATATTGACAGATTTCAGCTTGTTTCTTGTTCAAGTGGATGCCCATTGATGTGAACAAGTTATTACACCTTCCAAAAGACATAATAGCACCAACCAAACTCAATCTGAACAGCTCATTCACTACTGACAGTGAGGAAATTCTCCAAGAGTGTTCTGCATCCTCCAAAACTTCCTTTGATGGAATCTTGAGAGTAAACTTGTAAGATCTCAAAATTTCAGCCACTTCTTCCCAAACTCTTGTATAGAACACACAAATTAAGAGTTCATAAACCATTGTTGAATGCCAAATGCACAATGTAATAACTTGAACACCCAAAACATTCCAAACGACACTACCAATGCTGCAGCTCACCCTTTGTGGCCTGTACAGCAGATTTCTTGGTACCCAAAGCTTTACCAACCACCAATCTTGCCTCAAATGACCAAGCTTTGCTTCCTTATCATCCATGCCACACATGAGTAACAAATACAACAAATGGAGACACCAAAAGAACTCAGGAACCTCTGTAAACTTCTTCAACCTCTGAGATGTTCTACTCCAAACTTTGTTGCTGATATGCACTCCAACTTCAGCTAGAATTATCCATGATGTTGCATTGATCTTTTCCATTCAAACATTGAGAAGATATTGAAGCTTATGCATATGATTTTTCCATTTGGAACAGCCACAACAGATCATCCCAAGCACATTCAGATTCTGCACCAAATCAGCCCCTTCCAGTTGCAATCTGTCCCAATTCTCAAGTGCTATCACCTTTGGCTTTACTTGGCTTTGCACTCCAGCTGCGAGGTCATACCTGAGGCCAAACATCTACTCAAACCATCCACAGTTCTTCAAACCACTAACAACAATTATCATCCCTTCAAGTAAACGCTTTTGTATGAACCGAAACAACACCAATTCCGGGACAATGGAAACTCCATTGTCACAAGAATTATGCAGCTTGTAAAATGTATAATTCCTGTCTTCACAACTTGCTTTGTCATTAACTTCACAATGATCCACAGCCTCTACCATTTTTCCACAAATGCTTGTACTGACATCACATTCTTCAACATCATACCGCAGCATTGAATGCCTAACTTCTCCAAACATATGTAATTCATTCTTTCCTGGATCAAGGGGACTACCAACATCAATTTCATCAGTTAAGGCTTCAATTGTACTGATTTTGGATTGCACAGAATCCTGTCTCAGCATTTTACTGCATTTATACACATCCAACAGCTCAATTGCTTGTATAGACACCATGCTCCTCTTTTGTTGAACCTTGAAATACACTCTCGCAGCTTGATTAATTCTTTTCAGCAGAGAATCACATCGTTTCCGCTTCATATAGCCTTGAGTATCTTCTCCCGGATCAGGAGGTAACTCGTCATATGTATGTGTATTTGAACACACCATTTCTCCCCTCAAAAGCACACCTTGTCGGCATCCGATAGTACCACAGCAGTAACAGCTGGTTCTCCAATCGAATGTAATCGTTCAGCAGTGAAGATGCTACAATTCTGATCCAAAATTCCCAAGTCAGAATTCCTCAAGTTCTGTTTTTGCATACCAACTTGTCCTAGAAAAGCACTCAATAGATTAGATGATGTACTCATTGTTATCACAGCAGTAGCATCGACTTTTTCAGTTGAAATCAAAGATTCTGCAGTCACCACTCCTTGTATACCATCTGAGTCTTGTATACCAGCATTTACATCGGTAAGATCAGCATCTTGAGTTTGTTCTATCATCAATCATCAACTTTGTCAACTTCTTTATACCCCAAAAATCTTTCAACGCTTCATTTAGGTGGTTCCTCTTTGTCTTACTCTTTGCTTTCTTTAACATTCCTTTGACAGGAAAATCGTATTCCCATTCTGGATGCATGTCATAATGTGCCTCCACATCATCAAGATACTCTAACTCTAGCATAGAGTCTTCATAAGGATCATCTTGTTCTAACTCAGGTTCTTCTGACTTGTGTTCATCAATTTCAGAATTGTCGTGGTCAAATTCTTCTTCAACAACAATAGATTGTACTTTCTCTTTTTGCTTAACATTGAAATCTTGCGGTAGAACCACTTCAGTAGGTGGAATAATCTCAATTTGTTTCAACCGATCTTCCTTATTCCCATCTTTTTCCAAATACAACTGCTGCATTCATAACAGTTTCCGAATGTTGTCATTCTGCTGATCCAACTTGGCAAATATGTCCCGAAGATGATCAGTAGTGAGATATTGTGGTCCAATTTTAGCATCTGCACCAGCTTCCAATCAAGTTCTCACTCCCTCAGCCATATTTCCAATGAACAACAAAACTTCGTTCGAAAATCGCAGAAGTGGGAAACTCATTTCGCAACTCTGCAACAATCGATTGATTTATGAAGTTTTACTCCTTCGTTCGTACAAACCAACCCTTGCCATCAGTTCCACGAGTGACACTGATTATAACCCTAACTTGCAGAGTTCGCGAACAAACCCTAACTTCGAACAATTTTTGACAGTGATATTTTCTTGAATAATTCAGACTAAGAATCTGAAATAGGTTCGATCTTTGTCTGGAATGGTGATTTAAACACACAATTCACCACAATCTTCAAGAACCAAATCGGATTTCATCACTTCGGTGCTCAGTTCGTTGTCAGATCTTTGCCTAAGCAAATCTCCAATCAATAACAAATAATTCTTAAGAATCACTCACAGATTCTGATGAATTCTCACCACTTCTATGCTTACCAACACAATTTCATCACAATCCAGCCACAAAAGTAGATTCGGATCGAATATGATCTGGTAGTTTAGAAAGCAGTTACCTCAACTTCAATTTCTAAATTGTAGAATCTGATTGAACCTCAATTCAGCTGGTTTCTGATCTTTTGATGATGATCAAGTGCAATGTGGATCAATCAGCTCAATTTTAACTTCTTCTTCAACCGATCAGATGAATGATTGATCAAGAACAATTAAGCTCAACTTCAACTAATGCTTTGCTCAGCACTACAATTCAGTAGCTACTGCTTGATCAATCCTATTGAATTCAATCTAAATTAGCTTTGATGTTGAATGTACTCAACAAATACTGATCAATTGAACTTTCTTCAATGTAATTCAATCAATTTTAATCCCAACCGAAACAACTGCCAGGAACTTGCTGGTCCGCACAGCGGTAACCGCCAATCTACAACTTCAAAATTCAGAATTGAATTCTGATCACAAAATCTGAACTAAATCTATATCACAATTGTTTTTATTGATTAATTGCAATGCAATCAATCAGATTTTGTATTTTTTTTTTCGGATATAAGCTTGATTCGGAAGCCAAATCAAGGCTCTGATACCAATTGTTAAGATTTGAAAGATTGCTCTTGAACCTCAACCTTGGTTGGGATAGTAAGAGTATGAGATGAGAAGAGAATATAGAATTTAAATGAGAAAGAAGGGAAAGGAGATGAGAAAGAGAGAGAGATATCAAAAGATATCAATTTTATTCATCAAAGTTGTTCCCCATTACAAACTAATGCCCACTACTTATACTACTTACAAGATATGAGCTAATTCATTGAATCTAGCCACGCAAGGACTAACCGCCTCTTAAGTGAGCTGCCACATTTGACTCAACTAACTAACGGCCTTGACCAGCATCACCTAACAACTCTAGACTTTACTTATTACAAGACTCAACCAAAGCTTAAGCTACTAATTACAATATCAACTAACCAATACCACTAAACATAACCGCAGCCCCATAGAACAGCAGCACAGCAATGTAACAACCACAATGCAGCAGCAACAGAACTTATTCAGCACGTAACAGCCTTAAAAACATCAACATACAGCAGCACATCAACCCAGCAGCAGCAAGACAATAACCGGGACAACAATAGCCCATGCTTTGGATTCTCGGTTCATAACATATAGTAAGTGGGCGCGACTCCCCAAGGGGAGCGTTCATTTGTAGAATACAAGGTTAGTCCCTTAAAAGATGAACTAAAGTCCAAGCAATCGAGTACGGCCATGCCAACGTGGAGTATATCGAGACCTTGTATGAGTGTCCAGGTAATGGTGTACACTTGACTAGGGTCGACATTTGCCTTTCCGAAGAGCTCTGTTATAGGATCTTAGAGGCTGAGGGAAAAGTAGTGTGTTAAATATGTTTAGTAAAGAGTTTACAAGAAAACATATTTATTGAGAAATGTTCTCACCCTTTTGATGTCTCAATTCAGCCTCGCCAATGGGGAGTTTTGGATCGTTCGATTGGGTCTCCACAGCATACATGTAAGTGTTGGAATGTGAACTCCAAACTTTGATTGTTTGATAAAAGTAAGAAAGTAATCATGTGTGTTGTATGACTTGTTTTACAGTTTTTTGCTTTCAGACTGGTTGTGAGATTATGTATTACGATCAATACTGGTATGTCGTGTTTGTTATGTTTTGTTCGTTATAATATGATATGTTTTAGTACATGTAGAGCACTAAGAGATGCTCAAAGTTCTCTAGGTTGCTACTAGTAGATCTACTAAGCTGAGAAGAACGTTTAGAATGTTCAACTAGACTAAACAATTAGCCAGATATTAGATGTTGAACTTATTCTAGTAGAGATGATCAGATACTTGAGAGAAGTGTTTGGTTAGAGAACTAGCAGCATGAGAACATCATATGAGAAAAGGTGCCATGAAAACTAAAGGAAGAGTCCACCTAGTGTAAGCATCTGTCTCAAGAATTAGGAACTTCAAGAGGGTAAAATAAAATATGAGCCAAAATAGTTTTGTCTCTTTTTTAATAGCACTGTACTTTAAAAGGAATTGCCTAGGCACTAAGATACTATTGTTGCCAAGGCTAAAAGCCAACAAGACAAGATATTTGATATCCCGTCTCCTCTGGTTGTGACTAATAGGCAGTTCACTAGTGTTCTGGTGAATGGGTTTTCAGTCAGGACATCAAGAGATAGTAGTTTAAGTCATGAAATATAGTTTTGTGTTTGAGTAACTATCTTAATATACTTTATAAATTTGATTTCTATTGACTACTTTGGAAACAGACTTTTAGTTATTTTTCTGAAAAATGCACTGTTGGTTTTGTAAATAAAATGTTTATTTAAAACGTACATTGGTAGATAATTGACTTATTTTAATCAAAACTACATTAATGGCAATCTATTAGTCTAATACAAGCTATGTTGGGTAATCATATAAAAGAAGAAATTTCAGAAACCATATAGCTTTTAAGTGGTACTTAATCTTAGGTCGCATTAATCAATATGATTCAAAACTGACTTGATTTGTCTTCTGGATTATTAAGTACTTCAATAATAATTGATATGGGAATCATGTCCAATTAATGGTAATTAAAAGTGTCTTTAAGAGTAAAGATAATAGGAGCACTAAGCTGCTAGGACTTGTTCATATGGACTGCTAAAAGTTCAAGCGAGCGGAAGCGAAAGAATATTTCATAAAATGTTTATGAATGACTACTCAGTAAGTGGATGTATGGATATATCTGTGAGGACTGAAGTGTTGAATCCTTTAAAAAGTTCAAAGAATTAAAGGCTTAAATTGGAATCAATTAGGTAACTATATCAAGTCATTTTGATTACATCAAAGTGGTGGTTTCAGGAGAATTCTTATTTTTTTCTTAATACAAAGAGTTGTAGAAAGGATCAATAATGTGTTATTAAATATGGTAAGATTCATATGATGAGTCACGTTTATATATCGAAAGGTTTGTTATATAAGATGTTTTAGAAAGTGTTCTAAAAGAACAATAGATAGCTTGTGTTAGATTGACAGTTTGAGATACTGTGTCTATATAGCTTGATACAACTAGGTTATTGTCATGCGAAATGCTTGAGAGCTTTGGTATAGTGGGAGGATGGTCAGGGTTAACCGGCGGATTCATGTCTTCAGTCTTAATAGTTAAGAATGAAGATGAATATGATCCTCAAACTACAATAAAACTCTTAAGTATAAAGATGCAATGAGTCAAGTCTGGGAACTTCTAGAGGCGTGGAAAGATATTAAATCTATTAGATAGGATCTAAATGGATCTACAAGTATAAAGAGTTTATTTGACAATAAGGTAGGGACATTCAATGCTAGATTGATGGCAGTGGGTTAATACCTTATTGGAAGGAATCGTCTTTGATGGAACCTTCTAGCCAAATGCTATTCTTAAGTCCATAAGGCTACTCTTTTTTATTGTATCTCATTGTAATGGGGTATGGGAATGGAAGTCATGACGAGTTCTCTAAATGGTTATCTTGAAAGGTTACGTATATGATACAAGCAAACAATTTTGTGGCCAAGAGTCAGGAGCATATAGTATGCAAACGGAGCTAGTCTATTTATAGACTTAAATAAGCATCTTGTTCATTGAATAGTAGATTCGATGGCGGTTAATCAAGTCCTAGGGATTTGAATCAATTGTTAGTGAACCATTAGTGTACAAGTGACATAACAAGAAAGTAGACACTTTCTAAGTGTTGTATATAGATGATATTCTACTTATAGAGAACGGTATAGAATTGTTATGAGTTGTTAAGATTTTTATTTTCCAGTTAGTTATCTTAAAAGTGAAAGACCTAAGATGAACCAACTATGTTCGGAGGGCTAAGCTTTGGCGAGATTCAAAAGAAAGGATATTTAGTTCATCATGGGTCGTTTGCTTTAAAAGGAAGTTTAGACATTTAATGTCAGAATTCCTGTTTAACCTTGTAGTGAGAGTCATTAGATGGTGAAGAGTGAAGCAATCTTGTATTGCTTACTTCATTATGGAAGTCGAGTACTTGACAGTTAGGGAGTTATTGAGTAGATTAGTTGACTCGGAAGGTTCCTAGTAGATGAAAGCATGTAACCAAAAGAATAAGATAGTGTCAAATTAGTATTCGTTCAAGTTTATAGTCAAAGAGTTGATAGATCTCTGGATGATAGCTATGCAATGCAGACTATTTGGGTTTAAGGACAAGTGAGAGATTGTTGGAATAACTGTCCTAGAAAAACCCAGTTGGTTAGTTTTAAATATTAAATAAATGAAATTATTTTATTTATTTATTGTCTGATTATGTTTTACGAGCCAAACATGCGTGATTGTTTTTCTAAAATGTTCCTTGAGATGGACGTTGTCCAAAGTCAGGTGTAGTTTAAGTAGTCAACGAGATTGAACCATGAAAAGACTTAGATCAAACTAGTGACATGTTGTTAAAGTATGTTCATAGTCGATGATAAGTTTGGACAACTTGTCTGATAAGATTATAATACAATACTTTTGATGACTTGTCTTGATCATGGGCTTAGGGATCCAAGAGTATTATGTTGGTGTTTTCAATAAGATTAGAATACTGAGCAAGACCATCTAAATTAGTTGTTTCTTTACTGCTATCAGAAATAATTAATTATGTAAGAAGATAACTCAAAATCCGAGAAAGAGTTAAAACTCGTGCATGGAATGTTAATTGCTTTGATGCCCAAAATGATGAGGTTAAAAGTGAATAACCAAGATCTTACGTCGCTGGGCAATTGTATGAAGTGTGGCGAGAACGAATATTTTACTAGGAATCTACAATGAAAGACGTCTCCTTAGTTGATTCGCAAATATATGAACAAATTCTATAATCTTTGGCCAGAGTATTACTCATGTTTGACATTTGAAATTTATACGGAAATTGTTTATGTATTGTGAATTGTTCGAGATGGGCAAGTCGGGAACTAAGGCTATACATGTGAGAAAAATAACAATAGTAGTTAAAGTTATTTTTGCTCATGGATATCTAATAGAGGGGTTAATTATCGCCAATAATAATAATAGAATTATTTTGGAAATCCTTGAGTAAATATATTTAGTGCAGTGAAGCTTATTTAGTGGAATTAAGTTCTAGTAAATGGTAGTCAATTGTTATCATAAGATCAGAATTAGATTTCACCCATTTGGAGCTAAAGTTAGATGGTCCTTGAAATCTCTCTACAAGCCTCAACTTAAGCACTATTTAAAAAAAGTTTAAAAGTGAAATCATGGGGGATGAATTATTTATTTATGAGATAAATAAATTTTATGCTAAATAAATATTAATGAGATGAATATTTAATACGATAAGTTACATTATTGTTTATACCAACAAAATAAAATAAAAAATAAAAAATACAAATTCAAGTGGGTCTACATATGTATATATATGTGTTATATGCTGAGCTTTTCTTGGGGTTTTTGCTTAATTTTAACGTTTTTTATCGTAAAAAATTGTTTTAGGTTTTGGAACTTAGTTTTCTCTTACTATAAAAAACCTAAAATTATTTTAGGGTTTTTTCTAAATTAACGTTTGGCATAACTTTTCTAAAAATTATTTTTTGGAAAGATTAAAAGGAAAAATTCTATTCCAAAATTTTTCCTAAATTAAATATTTTTGGAGCCTACACTCCGGTGCTAATAGAAGTCATTGCGAAGAAGTCCTTAAGGTGTCAAGATATTCTACCAATTTAAGACCTTCAAGCCGGAGTTTGGATTCACGCTTCAGGTATGTCTAAATTAATTATTTGATATTTAATTTGTTTTCCTTTATTTCGTTTATTCTACATACCATGTTTATACTTATTTTATTCGATATTTTTTTATTGTTATATTACGAGTCTATTAGAGTAAGATATAGGTCTAATTAAATAGTTTAATTATATCAGGGCATTAGATTTAAACTTAAAAATTTTAAATTGGTTTTCACATTGGGCCCGCTCTAGTCATTTAGGGAAAAAAAATTTGAAATACTTTCCCAACACATAATACTTAAATTCAAAATTTGGGCGGGGGGGGGGGGGGGGGGGTGGGTGGTGTTGGGGGTGGGGGGTTGGTTTCAACACCAAAATGAATCAATTGTAACGGACAAGAAATAGTATGAATCACATGAGTAAAAGGTAAACAATGTGATTTAGCCAAACAACAAGAGTAGCAATGTTCAACAGAAGAAACACGAGCAGGAAATGAATAATGTTTGTTCAAAACATCTAAAACACTAGTCCCTAAATGTCCTAGCTGCCTGTGCCACACATCAGCCAAGGTACTATGAGCAGCAAGTCCCACGTGTTGTGGAGAGAAGCAATAGATTGAGCCAACACTGTGAATTCGAAGGAGGCGCGTCCTCGTGTCCTTATCTGTAACACAAAATGTGTTACAGTCAAACTCAACAATGCAATTGTTATCCTGGCAGATTTGTTTAACAGGTAGTAAATTATGAGTGAGATTAGGGACTAAGAAGACATACGGAAGACAAAGACAGTGCGTCTTAGTGGGGATTGTAGATGACCCAACATGTGTAACAAGAAGAACAAAACCATTACCAACTAAAATAGATTGAGATCTAGTGTACGGTCTAGAGTCGCAAAGAATACCTGAGTTAGATGTCATGTCTTGGAAGCACTGGAGTCAGGGTACCAAGTGTAGTCAATAGACTCAGAAACAGACATAGTAGAGAGGGACTAAGCAAGATCAGACTAGTTATATCGGTGAGGACAATGAAGGGCAATGTGTCCTCCTTGTTGACAGATTTAACAAACATCGGGACCTGGTCCAAGGATACTATCACCAAAGGAGGAAGGAGACATGTTACTTGTTTGCCAAACCCAAGGGATAAAGTGTGATGGAGACAATCCAATACCCACCAGACCCGATAGCGAAGGATGCAGCTACTACGAACCACGTCAACGAGAATAACGACCACACAATCCTCCACGACAGTTGGTGTACCTTCCTCTATGATCCCCATAGCCACGGCCACCACATCCACGACTACCACTCGAGTTGTTCTTATAGTTACCAGTTGCCACAAGTGCATAAGCATGATCAGGGGAGGCACGATGTTGAAGGCGGAGTTGTAAGGAGTGAAGTTTTGAGATCTTCAAAGGTGAGAGTTATCAGATAGTTCCTCATCAAGGTGCAATAGGCACCATATTCAGGGGGAAGGCCAAAGAGTGCATAATGTAAGAGCTCCCTGCTGGAAACCGAGGAATCAATGGCAGCAAGGTCATCAACTATGGACCTGAGTTCAGAGAGGTAAGTATCCATAGTTTTCATATCCTTGCAAAGAAGGGAAAGCTGAGTGCGAAGGTCAAATTCATTAGCAAGAGAGTGGTCACGGAATCTTTTATTTAGAGCATTCTACATGTCCTTAGAGGTAGAAAGGCGGATAAAATCATTGAGGACTAGGTGAGCTAGGGTGGTAGCAATACAGAAGCGGATACATTGATCCGTGCCAGACTAGGTCACGTGCTCGGGATTTGGAAAAGTGGAGCCATCAGAATTAATGAGAAAGGGTGTAGGGCAAGGATAGGTGCCATTAACAAAACCCATGAGTCGGTGTGCCCGAAAGATCATGGAAATCTGTTAACGCCATGAAGAATAATCAATGGGATTTTCAAGCTTGATGGTGACCAAATGGGTCACGGTAGAGACTGAGAAGGAGGGCTAGAAGGGTATGCCGCTTGAGGTTGAGGTGAGGCGAGTAGACGTGGGAGAGGTGGGACGGTAGACGTAGAGGGTAGACCCAAGACATCCAAGGTGGAGAAGGTTGAGTAAGGAAGAGGAGAGGACACAAGGGTGGGAGGAAGAGACCCTAAATTAGGGTTTATAAATTACAGAGTGACAGGTAGAGAGGGGAGTCGCATCATCACCCGGTCGACGGTGGAGATGATGTCAACGGGGGAGAGGGAGGGTTGAGATTGAGACAAGGGGCGAGTTGCTGCCATTTATATCCCTAATGCTAAAGGAGAGCAGCCTGTCATGGGATGGGCACAGATCACCCGTGCAGCACCCGGGCCCCTGAAGTTAGGGTCGGGCCAGCCTACACTTTATGGTCAACAAGCAGCAATATGCACCTTCAAGAGACGAAATACACGGCATTCCACGGACATACCAGAACACAATCAATGCGCATTAGTATCGGACAGGCTAAGGAAACCCCATATGGCATATGTCTGCTTATTAAGCACCGGGGACAATGTCAGCCAAAGGCGGCCCGTGACATTCTCCCCCACCTAATTCCGCAAACGTCCTCGTTGCGGGTGCCTGCCCATCATCGCATCCCTGCATCTCTAGCAGCCTTGATTGGTCACGGGACGACCACATCATCATCCCCTCCAACGTGACACCTCTGACATGCTATTGACACTCGCCCGACGATAAGCAGCGTGCCCAAAAAACAGCCTACCAGCTCCATGCACCATAGTGCACCACGTACACGTCTCGCTCCACGATGCTTATTGACTCTTCACCTTGTGAACTTCGCACTGCACCCCAAGGATCGGCCCAATCTCCACGCAAAAAGCCAGCCATACGGTCAACACGCCTGACAGGCAACCAACACGGTGCGCCTTCCACTACAACCGGAACTGCGAGCCACTCAACTTCACTCCGAAAGTTCCTCGTTAGAGTGCCCCTCCCACACAAGGAGTGTCCATACCCACGAACAAACCCGCTCGACGAACCTAGGACACGAGCAACTCCCATTCCCCAGGAGTGTCCACCACCATGGACAAAGCTCGGTCCCATCATAGCTGCTTACTCCCATATCCTGAGCCTCGCTCTGATACCACTTGTCACGGGATGAGTGCAGATCACCCATGTGGCACCCAGGCCCCTGAGGCTAGGGCCGGGCCAGCCCCTTTATGGTCAACAAGCAGCAATATGCACCTTCAAGAGACGAAATACACAGCATACCACGGACATACCTGAACACAATCAATGCGCATTAGTATCGGACAGGCTAAGGAGACCCCATATGGCATATGTCTGCTTATTGAGCATCGGGGACAGTGTTAGCCAAAGGCGGCCCATGACAAGCCGCTGGTGGTAGTTGTGGGAGAAGAAAGCTAGCGTTTGGGAATTGGGGCATTGAGAGAAGCGGAGAGAGTATTTTATTTGATTTAAGTTTGGGTAAGCTCTGATACCATGTGAGTATGATAGTAATTGTTGGCATAATAATTGATATGCCATGCTATCATATATAAATAGTAGAGAATATAGAATGGATGAAGCTAAACTCAATCTAAATAAGCACAAAGACTAAATCTAAATCTCAATTTAGTAACTCTTCATACTAAAATTCCTGAGATTTAGTCACTTTTCAATCTAACATATCACTGTGATATATGAATATGAAATCACGCTTAAATTGAACTCAATTTGAGTATCCGATTTATATGATGTTATATCATTAGATCAATCTGTTCAAAAATATCATTCGATCAACATAAAACATAAATGCCTTTCATGATCAAATTTCTTTACTCAAATTATATACTCCAAATAAGAATGAAAAATTGGTCATCAAAGTAGATATGCATCTCTACAAGTTCACGATTTTCCAATTGCGCTATTATTCACACTATTATGCCTTAATATAAATTCCGTCAATGAACAATACATGCATGACATTGAATCTATGACTGTCAAAACAAGAACGAATCAACATACCCATATTTATATTCTATTATGGGCTTATTTTTACATAATTATTAACATACGTGCATTAAATCTCAATCTAATTGTTGTTCATGTTACAAATTCATACAACAATGAATTTACTATACATAATGTATAATTTATACTTTGTTTCAAACTATGAATGCGTTTTCATATTTCTTGAAAAAACCATTGTTCTTTTACATGAATCATTATTAACATACTTCATTTACTTATTTATTATTATTAATTTTGGCATCGTCTTAGTGTCTGGTTTCAACAACCATGCTAAATAAGGATTTCCCATTTAGCATCGCCTCGACGTCTGATTTCAATGACCACCCAAAACTCTGATTTCATATGTAGATAAACATCATTAGTTACGTGAATGAATACAACCCACATTTACAATTTTATTATTGCATCTATAATGAACATGCATACAAATTTTGGTTTGTATCTGGGGATTTCATAATACTAAAACCATAATTAGATTATTTTACTTTGTGAAAAAATGCATAAGTGGCTATTTGTATCAATGGTAACTATCCCTTTATGTCCCTGTCATTGGGAGCATTCCAGTTAGTAAAATTGCAAATGTTGAACATTCTGAGGTGTATTTCTGTTTTTGGCGGTTAGTACAAATGTAGTAGATTTTTGGCGGTTCCATTATATTGCTTTTCCCTTTTTTGTTAAATTAATATGATACAACATCATACAAATCAAAGTTCATGTATGATTAAATAGGCCTCAATCAATATTCAAGATACTAACAATCTCAACAATCTTTAATTATAAAATTATGAAATCTTAAGTTTGGTTTTGATTTTACATGTAAACTCCACTATATACACAAAGAACATCAATTCACACAAATCTCGAGTTTTTATGAATTCATCCCAAACCGAACATTTAAATTTCACACAACTTCTTATCTTATGATATTAATCTTAGAATTTCATGATTCTTACTCATACTTGAATTAAAAAGACATACCTTGATCCATAGCGATATATATAAAAGAAGATCCAAGAAGCCATCAGAATTCACTGTTAATCACATTCTCCATTCTCACAAAATTTGCCACCAAATCACGCCAGGAGTATAATACATTTTCATATACGAAACTAAGTCTTAAGATTATTGGAGAATTTCCTTGGAAACCGGGTAACCGAAAGATCTTAGGTGTCGAGGCTGTGTAATCACTTTCCTTAAGACTTACTTTGGCATAACGAAATAGTCTCAAGGATACAAGGATAACCAAAAATATGAAGTGAAAGTATGTGTAAAGAGGAATAGACGAGATATCAATGAGAATGAAGTTTACAAGTACTTTTCACAACACTGTCTTATAAATTCACTCTAGTGTTTCTTGCAATATTTGTTATAAATTCATCATCATTTAAAGATCTCAGGTGTCGAGGCCGTATAATCACTTTCCTTAAGACTTATTTCGGCGCAACGAAATAGTCTTAGGGATACAACGATAACCAAAAAATGAAGTGAGTGTGTTTAAGGAGGAATAGTTGAGATATCAATGAGAATGAAGTTTACAAGTACTTTTCACAATACTTTCTTATGAATTCACTCAAGTGTTTGTTGCAATATTTTTCATAAATTCATCATCATTTAAACACCGAAAGATCTCAGGCGTCGAGGCTGTGCAATCACTTTTCTTAAGACTTATTTTGGCATAACGAAATAGTCTTAGGGATACAACGACAACCAAAAATATGAAGTGAGAGTGTCTGTAAGGAGGAATAGACGAGATATCAATGAGAATGAAGTTTACAAGTACTTTTCACAACACTTTCTTATGAAATCACTCAAGTATTTCATGCAATATTTTTTATAAATTCGTCATCGTTTAAACATGGGAATGAAGGAGTTATTTATAGTTTTCAAGTGTCTCTTCATGAAGAGAGACGTCCCTTCACGAAATGACACTTCCTTTTACAAAGAGACACGTCTCATCACGAAGAGACACGTCCTTTCATGAAGAGACACACCTCTGCACAGAAAAGACACCAAATCATCTTTTATTTATTTTGAAAATACATTAACTACTTCTAGTCCCTTTATAGAAATTGAAATTTCACAAAAATTTAGTTAAACGTCATATTTCTCACATCCAATATAGAATAAAGTCACGTCTCCATTTAAAACCCGAAAATTCTCATAATTTCTAGTCAATAAATTATTTCTATAATTACTTGGATAAAAGGACAAAAAATTTCAGCCACAATTCTAATGTTTTTAGCATGTCGAAAAATGTTGAAATTACCCAATTTTTACAATATATACTTGTAGTTTTCATTAGCATTTGATAAATGTATTATTCAAAGTGTAAAAATTGAGAAATTAAGATATCAATTTCATCACTTGCATCAGAATTATACAAGAGGAGCAAGGGACACCTAGGACTCTAATTTAGCTGTGTTGAGCCTAACTGTAAACGAACCTATCATAATTTAATTTACTATCTTAAATACAATGCCCAATCAAACCAAGTTTGAACCAAAATCAGCTGAGCTCGAGTCTAAAATGGGCCCAAACAAGTCTAGATAAGTTTAGTTCAGAACTCCTAGTGCAATATTTGAGTTCAACCTAGTTGATTTAATCTTGAGCCTATGTCAAGTTAAGCACATACTGAGTTAAGTGCAAACGAGTTGAGCCTCAAACCTGATAAGATCAAGCTCAACTTGGCTCATATAAAGCCCTATTAATGAACTTCCCATGAACTTCCTAACAAAGTATAAAAATTGTCAGATATGCTTATATGCTAAAACAACCTTGTTCCCCAATGTTGTATATATACAGCTAACGTCACAAACATGGGATCAGTAAAAAAGCTAACATAGTTGGAACCTCAAAAACACAACCAAGTACCTTAGAGAGAAATCTTCCATAGCTAAAATGTACAAGCTGCTCCAGTATAAGGCCTAGAAACGTGTACATATCAAAATGTTAGATACTTTCGATTTTATAACATCATCTCTATGTCAAAGTGTCCATATCAATCTACATATATCTTTCTAAAAAATGATATTTTATTACATAATAAAAGAGTCAAATTACAATTTGCACATAACCAAAATTGCGTTACAGTTAGAACCAGTACCTCCTAGCAATATCGAACATTCTGAGTTTCTTTACTTTTTTCTCTTTTGTTTTAATGTGAATTGACTATAATAATAGGCTGTATAACATAATCAACACCCTTCAATCTTTGGTTTTCATGACGATAATGCTGCCTTTTCCACCATATGTGAGGATTTTTAAATTTAGATAGTACGATTTTTTAAGGGAGTGTTAACAACTTCATTTTAAGTTGTGACATTAAAAAATTTTGGAATGTTACATGTAACATTAAAAAATTAGAAAATGTAAGGTTTCAGGGTTCAGTAAGTGAGAACTCTATAATAAGAGGCATGAGAAAGGACGTTGGAAGGGGTAAAGGTGTTGTGTGATCAAAACCAGGGTTTTGGGTATTGAAGGACAGATAAAAACTCCACAGGGCTCAGGGAGCTCGCAGGGAGACATTTATGAGATGAGAGTATTATAAACTGATCTTTTGAAAGTTTTTTTTTTTTTTTATCAGGCTTTGAATGTATGGTTTGATTGTGAATCGTTGCCACTATTGTTGAAAATAAATATTGGATAAATACTAAAGAAACCCCCCGGTCAATATCAAAGTCACCTCCCAACTTCTAATTTTATCAAATATACTTCCAAACTATTGGTCAAAATCAATTTGCCCCCAACTACTAACTAAAATTAATTTGATCCCTCTGACTTCTAATTCCATCAAAAACACCACAAGCTATTAACCTTTTTTTTTTTGATAATTAAAGATCAATTCATTCCAAATGAAAGATTATAGATACAAGAGTCTTGGAAAATGTCAAAACATCATGCCAACCAAGCAATCAAGGGGCTACTCTTAGAAACACCATTTTTGGCTAAAGTATCAGCGTTCGAATTTGCTTCTCTTCGTATATGGGTGAAAGAAATGGATCTAAACAACTGTTACAAGAAGTTGATCTTGTTCAGTAAAAAGTTCATCTGCCATGGACCTCCATCAACTCCATTAATCCACAAGATTGCGTTCTCGAGTCTAATTCGACATCTAAGTCCACCAAGCACACATCTCTGTTTCAAACGGTTGCTTCCAAGGCAAAACATATTGCTTCAACCTCTGCCTGATCAGACTCCATAATTCCCACTTGAGATGAGAATACGGCCAAGAATCACCCATTATGATCTCTCAATACCCCTCCAATTCCTACAGGTCCCGACTTTCCCAGAGCAAATCCATCGGTGTTCCATTTAATCGCCCCCTCCCTCAGGGGAACCCACGTAGTCCTCGGCCGAGCTTTGTAAACTCCGGACCATGAGTGAATGGCATCCATGACTGATTGCAGGCACTCAAGCAAATATGGTTCTCCCTTGAACCAAGCAGACATCCAAAATGCCAGACAATATTTAACAAGGCTGAACAGTTCTTGCTCCGAAATCCTCTTGGCTTTGAAGATAACCTCATTTCTATACTTCCATACAGACCAAATGACAACAAAGAACAAGGAGGTGCACACCTTTTTCTGGAGACTATGGAAGGGAACTTCCTGCCATTTCTCGAACCAACTACTAGTGTCCACTGTCATGCTGAGGTGGAGATTCCACCACTGGCAACCGGACATCCAGTGACAGAACAAATGTGCCCCCCTCTCGTTTTCTTCGCTGCACAATGGACATTCACTTTGATTGCCTTGAATAATGCCAAATCTTATTAATCTATCTCTTGTGTTGATCTTCTTGAGGAGGACCAACCATGTAAGGAGTTCGGCTCTCGGTGGGACATAGTCTTTTCACACACCTTTAATTGAATCTAGCGATGTCTGTGCTCTACTTAGCATTAGTATTCTACAAAATGGCCTTATCGAGAATTGGCCTCTGACGTTGAACCTCCAACATACCTTGTCAGATCTTTCCGGGCAAAGAAACACCATCCCCAGTGATATTATTAATTCTTGTTTCATATCTTCATCATAATTGAACAGGTTTCTCCTCCAAATAAAGTTCCAATTCCGCGTGAACCCATCCCACACACCCGTTTCTTCAACCGTGGCGGCCTTCTGTTCAGATAGAGAAAAAAGCCTCGGGAATAATGATGGAAGCGGTGTAGCGTCAGCCCATGGGTCATGCCAGAACTTTGCTTTGGAGCCATTCCCAATCGCCACTGACGCCCCATTTTCAATTAAATTTGCAATTTCACTATTCCCAGATTTGATGCTGCAAATTGTACCCCATGTGCTTGTAGATGCGGCAGTGCTCAGGTCAACAACAAGTTGATTTGGCCTAATATCATAAATATTAGATTAAACCTTTTTCCACAATGTTTGACAATCATGGAGAATCTCCACCACCATTTATATAAAAGGGCCGCATTCTTTTGAAAGATATCACCTACACCCAAGCCTCCAAGTTGTTTCGGTCTTATCTCCCATTTGACAAGAGCCATTTTCTGACAATTATCTTTTCCTTGCCAAAAATAAACTTCCTTTGAAGCGAGATGATTTTATTAGCCACCTTTTTTGGCATCTTAAAAAAGGAAAGGTAGTACATGAGTAAATTATTCAACACGACTTTAATCAAAGTCAGCCTCCCTGCCCTCGACAACATCTTTGCCTTCCATCCCGCGAGTCTTTCCTCAATCTTCTTGACAATAGGGTTCCATGTGGTGGCCCTTCTCAGATTTGCACCAAGAGGTAAACCAAGATATTTCATTGGGAGAGAGCATCAGGTACACCCAAAATCTAGAGCCGCCTTGTCAGCCCACGAATTGCTCTTACCGAAAGCCGTCAACGAAGATTTGTTGTAGTTGATTGACAACCCCCATATTAACTCAAAACATGTAAGAATGTGCCTGAGGTTTCTCAGCATCTGACCACTTGCCTGACAGAATGAGTCTGTCATCAGCAAATTGTAAATGAGATATATTAAGCTCTTTAAAGCCTAACGGAACTCCTTCTATCAATCCTTTCAACATCGCATTCGACATCATCCTATTAAGGACCTCAGCAACGATAATGAACAGAAAAGGTGACATCAGGTCGCCCTGACAGAGACCCATTTGTAATGGAAACGGTTCAGTGGGGGAGCCATTAACCAGGATTGAGGCTGAAGCCGAGCCAACACATGCCATGATCCATCTTATCCACTTCTCTCCACAACCCATACTTTGAAGCACCTCCTCAAGGAATATCCAATCCACCGAATCATAGGCTTTTGGAAAGTCTAACTTAAGGAGGACCCGTCCTTCTTACGACTCTTTAGCCAATGAACCACCTCATTAGCAATTAGGGCACCATCTAAAATTTGACGTCCTTTAACAAAGGCAGATTGAGCTTCACCAATGAGATTGGGGAGGATCGCATCAATCCTTCTCGAGAGGATTTTTGAAATAATTTTATATAAACATCCCACCATACTGATTGGTCTGTAATCTTGAAGATCTACTGCACCATCTTTCTTTGGAATCAAAGTAATCCATGTAACGTTAAGGTCACGAGGAAGGGTACATGATTCAAAGAATGATCTTACAAATTCAATTATGTCAATCCCAATAACCTCCCATGTCTTTCTGATGAATTTAAAATTAAATCCATCTGCACCCAGAGCGTTGCTTGGTTCACATGCCCAGACTGCTTCTTTGATTTCTTCATTAGTTATCTCCCCTTCAGGCCATAAATTGTCAACAACAGAAACTTTCGGGAGCTCGAGTCCATCAAGTGCCGCCCTTGTTGGATAAATGATACAAGCATAAATTCAAGTGTTATAGAAAAATTACATCTTACATTGGAAATTATTCTTTGGATTCCCACGTAAACAAAAGAGGAAGAGTTCTTTGGGTTTATATAGGTACATGTGAAACCCATTATTTGAATTGAGAGAATGGACACGCGCGTGCGCGTCGCCTACCCGCCTTGCCGTGCTTAGGCATGGGTGTGGGTGTGGGTTTGTTTTTTAAATTCGGGTGCTTTATTTTTTCTGAAAACAATTGTTACTTCCGAGTTCAACAGCTTCACCGAGATTTCTGGCCACCCCCCTGCTCGCTACCACACTTGATCAACCTCCCACATTTCTCTCTGTTCTAGTTTTGGTGTTGGACTGAGATATCATCTCATCCATAGCTGCTAATTTTTAGGGCTAGTAGTTGATTCTTAACCATTATAAATAGAAGTCACTGTTTCCAGTTATAATCATCAAAAATAGAAACAGTCTCTTCTCTCTCTCTTCGTTTCTATCAAGCTCTCTCTCTCTTCAATCTTTCTGTTCTGTCAAGCTCTCTCTCTCTTCGTTTGGGCGTTGTTCTTGGGCACTCCTACCCGGCTATTAACGAGTTCATGTTAATAGTCGAATCATGTTAATCATGGAGGATGGCCGCTGAATCTATTGTTTGCACCGAAGCAGCGGGGAAATCGTCTTTTAGGACAGTGGTAATCCCACGACACGGTATCTTCGGTAATATATTCAATCTTTCAACTTTCAGTAATTTTGATTGTCGTGTTTACTAATTTTTAGCTAATTCTTCACTGTATTTCTGTTGGAAATTTGGCTACTGCTTAACCGTAATTCTTCTGCGTATTTTCACTGCATATAATTTCCTGTGTATTTTATACACTATTTTTGCAATATTTTTTTCTGCATTTATACTGCAGGTTTTTAACTATTTTCGCTGCTGATTAGTTATTGGAACTTACGCATAAGATATCGTCGTTATTTTATTGTGGTTCAGTCGCACTTGCTAATTTTTTAACAATCTAAAAGATGAGTTTATAACTACTGTATCTAAACATGACAGCCAAATTACCTCTTCCCGACATGTCTAAACTAGAACCACTTGACACAAAAAATTATAAAAGGTGGTCGCAGGAAATCTTATTTTTCCTTCAACAAGTTTGTATCGATTACGTACTCTATGAAAAAAAGAAACCTAACGATAAAAATGAGAAAAAAGCCTATCAAGAAAAATTCACCGCAGACGACCGAACTTGTAGAGGAAATTTGTTACATTATATGAGTGACGGTCTTTTTGATATTTATGTAAAATTAGAATCATCAAAAGAAATGTGGGATTCTCTACCAAAAAAATATGGAGGCGATGATGCAGGGACTAGAAAATATGCTGTTAGTAAGTGGCTAGATTTCAAATTCGTGGTTAATAAACCGATAATTGATCGAGTCCATAAATATGAAAGCATAGTAACTACTCTATTGTCAGAAGGCCTTAAAATTTATGAAATTACACAAGCATATGTTTTAATTGAAAAACTTCCACCTTCCTCGAAGTATTATAGAAACCTACTTATGCATAAAAAGAAGGAGCAGACATTAGAAGAGTTAGTAAACCACTTGAAGATTGAAGAAGAGAATAGACTTAAGGACATGAGGTATTCATATTCAGATCTTTCTAAGGCTAACATTGTAGAAGTTAGGACCAGTGCATCTGACAGGTTTAAAAATAAAGGAAAGAAGTACTATTCAATTTTCAAACCTGGTGAAAAAATTCAAAGGCCAAACAGCAAATTTCTTGGAGATTGCTGTCACTATGAAAAACGTGGACATATGGCCAAGGATTGCAGAATAAAAAAGAACCAGTCTAAGGATCCAAAGCACAAAGCTCATCTTGTAGAAACAGAGAACATCGTAGCTGTTGTCTCAGAGGTGAACCTGGTGAGCAATATGACTGAATGGATCATGGACACCGAGGCTACCAGGCATATCTGCACAAACTAAAGCATGTTCCTAGAATACCAGAAAATGTCTGATGGGGAGGTAGTCTTCATGGGCAATTCTGCAGTAGCACCTATCCTCAAAAAAGGGAAGATTTCTTTAAAACTTACTTCTGAAAAATTTCTCACTTTAACGAATGTGCTTCATGTGTCTAAAATGTGTAGGAACCTGATTTCAGGTAATCACTTGATTAAGCTAGCTTGAAACTGTCATTTGATGCAGACAAACTAGTCCTAACTAGGAATAGAGAGTTTGTGGGTAAGGGATTTTGTAACAGTGGTCTTTTTGTCTTTGATGCTGTTTGCATGAATAATAATGATGGCACATCTTCTGCTTATATTGTCAACGCTCTTGAATTGTAGCATGCTCGCTTAGTACATATAAATGTTGAGTCAATTAAACAACTTAAGAAGATGATTCTTAATTTCAGTAATACCAACTTTAATAAGTGTGAAGTATGTGTTGAAGCTAAATATGCTAAAAAAACCGTTTAAGTCTATCGAGAGACAATCTGAGTTACTTGAGCTAGTTCATACTGATTTAGGAGACTTTAAAAGCCTAATGAATAGAGGTGAAAAAAGATATTACATGACATTTGTAGATGATTGTTCTAAATACTCAATAGTATTCCTCTTAAGTATCAAAGATGAAGCAGAAGAAATATTTTTGAAATACAAAGCTGAAGTAGAAAATCAGTTAGGAAGAAAAATAAAAAGAGTTAGGTCTGATAGAGGAGGAGAATATGATCCAACCTTTCTAGAAATATTCTGTGAGGAAAAGGGGATAGCACATGAGCGAAGCCCTCCCTACTGTTCACAATCTAACAGTGTTACAGAGAGGAAAAATTGAACTTTAAAAGGTATGATGAATGCTATGCTTATTAGTTCTGGACTACCTGAAAACATGTGGGAGGAGGCAATATTATCTGCTTGTCATGTGCTAAATAAAGTTCCTCATAAAAAGCTAGATAAAACCCTATATGAAATGTGGAAAGGTCATGTACCTAATCAAAAATACTTGAAAGTGTGGGGGTGCCTAGCCAAGGTTGGACTACCTGACTTTCAACGAAGTAAAATTGGACCTAAGACTGTTGATTCTACTTTCATTGGATATGCTCATCATAGTATTGCTTATCATTTCTTGATTAAGTGATCTAACAATTCATATGCATGTGGTAGTATCATTGAATCTAGAGATACTAAATTCTTTGAACATATATTCCCCTTGAAATCTAATGATGCACAACCATCTAGTTTGCCTTCTCATAATATGACTGCTAACCATAATCATACCAATGATATAGACACTCCTGAAATTAGAAGAAGTAAAAGAGTTAGGAAAGAAACCAACTTTGGGCCCGATTATGTTACTACTTTCCTAACAGAAAATAACTTCATAAATGAGGAAATAGTAAGTATTTATATGTTAGAAGAAGACCCTAAAACCTACGATGAAGCTATTAGATTAGTTGACTCTACCTTTTGGAAAGAAGCTATTAATAGCGAACTAGAATCATTTCTAAACAATCACACATGGGAATTGGTAGACCTTCAAAGAGGTTGTAAACCAACAGGCTATAAGTGGGTCTTTAGAAGAAAAATAAAGGCTGACGGGTCAATAGATAAGTTTAAAGTAAGGTTAGTGGCTAAAGGTTATACCCAGAAAAGGGGTTAGATTATTTCGATACTTATTCACCCGTCGCTAAAATAGCCACAATTAAAACATCGATTGCCCTTGCGTCTGTTCATGAATTGGTAATACATCAAATGGATGTTAAAACCTCTTTTCTTAATGGTTACCTGGACGAAGAGATTTATATGGAACAACCTAAGGATTTTGTTGTCCCTAGTAATGAAAAGAAAGTTTGTGAATTTATAAAATCTCTATATGGTCTCAAACAGGCACCTAAACAATGGCATAAGAAATTTAATAACATGCTAGTAGCTAACAATATCCATATACATAATGGAGATTCTTGTGTGTATCTTAAGACTAATTCAAATGGTTTGTGTAATAATATATCTATATGTTGACGATATGTTGATATTTGGCACAAACTTGAATGTCGTTAATGAAACGAAAAACTTTCTATGCTCTAAATTTGATATGAAAGATATGGGTGAGGCAGACATGATTCTAGGAGTTAAAATTGTGAAAACTCCCGAAGGCATAAGCCTAAATCACCCGAAGGCATAAGACTAAATCAATCTCACTATGTTGAGAAAATACTTAGAAAGTTTGACATGATTAATGCTGATACTATAAGAACACCCTATAATCCCAGTGTACATCTAATAAAACATAGAGGTGTTGCTATGTGCCAAACTGAGTATGCTAAAATAATTGGCAGTGTTATGTTTTTTATGAACTGCACTAGACCTGATATTGCATATGCTGTAAGTAGACTCAGTAGATACACACATAATCCTAATCAAAAGCATTGGAATGCATTAAAAAGTTTGCTTAAATATTTGAAAGGAACTATGGATTGGGGACTTCATTATGGAAAGTTTCCCGCTGTTTTAGAAAGATATTCTGACGCAAATTGGGTGTCTGATAATGATGAAATTAATTTCACTAGTGGATATGTGTTCACACTAGCTGGAGGTGCTATATCCTAAAAATCGGCTAAGCAATCTTATACTGCTATGTCTACTATGAGATCCACCTATGTAGGTGTGGAAGTGTGGCCGCTCCCTACGAAGGTTTAAGACTTACTTTCTAGACCACATATGAATATCCAGGACGTGCGTATGGCAGATAAAATGCAAAAAATTGTAGGAGTTGCCAAGAATTGGAGTTTGGTATGTGTCCAAGTGGAAGACTATACAACCCCTTGTGAGGTTCAAGATGAAAGTCACCTTGCAAGATGTTGGTCCTAAACTTGGGTTACACTAGAATTCAAGTCGTGAGACATCGGCACTTAAAATCAAACTCCCTTTTGCCCAATCTATCTTTTTCTTCTTCTATACTTGTATCCTTTGTGGGGTATTGCTGGATAAATGATGCAAGTATAAATTCAAGTGTTATAGAAAAATTACATCTTACATTGGAAATTATTCTTTGGATTCCCACATAGACAAAAGAGGAAGAGTTCTTTGGGTTTATATAGGTACATGTGTAACCCATTATTTGAATTGAGAAAATGGACACGCGTGCGCACCTCCCGCCCGCCGCGCTGTGCTCTGGCGTGGGTGTGGGTGTGGGTTTACTTTTTTAAATTCGGGTGCTTTTTTTTTCGGGAAACAATCGTTACTTCCGAGTTCAACCGCTTCACCGAGATTTCTGGCCACCCCACTACCGGTTACCGCTCTTCATCAACCGCCCACAATTCTCTCTGTTCTGGTTTTGGTGTTGGACTAAGATTTCATCTCATCCATAGCTCCTGATTTTTAGGGGTGGTAGTTGATTCCTAACCATTATAAATAGAAGTCATTATTTCCTAGTTATAATCATCAAAAATAGAAACAGTCTCTTCTCACTTTCTTCGTTTCTATCAAGCTCTCTCTCTCTTCAATCTTTTTGTTCTGTCAAGCTCTCTCTCTCTTCGTTTGGGCTTTGTTCTGGGAACTCCTACCCGGTTATTAACGAGTGCACGTTAATAGTCGAATTGTGTTAATCTTGGAGAATGGCCGCTAAATCTATTGTTTGCCCCGGAGCAGCAGCGAAATCATTTTTTAGGACAATGGTAATCCCACGACACGGTATCTTCGGTAATATATTCAATCTTTCAACTTTCGGTAATTTTGATTGTCGTGTTTACAAATTTTTAACTAATTCTTCACTATATTTCTGCTGGAAATTTGGCTACTGCTTAACCGTAATTCTTCTGCGTATTTTCACTGCGTATAATTTCCTGTGTATTTTATACACTATTTTTGCAGTTTTTTTTTTTGCATTTATGCTACAGGTTTTTAACTATTTTCGCTGCTGATTATTTATTGGAACTTACGCATAAGATTTCATCGTTATTTTATTGTGGTTCAGTAGCACTTGCTAATTTTTCAACAACCCTCACTTTCATTCCCCTAGTATTCAAGCCTTTAAAGAAATTGATGACAATTTGTTTCACCTGCTGGGGCTCCTGGTTGAAGTTGCCCTCCACTCTAACCCCTCCAATGAAGTTTCTCCGGAATTGAGCTTTGGTGAGAGAAAAAAAATATCTCGTATTTCGGTCACCTTCTTTGATCCACCTAAGCCTTGACTTTTGGTTCCATAGCCTTTCTTTTCTAGCATGTCATAACTAGAGATCTCGCTTTAGATTCTTTTTAACTTCACGCAGCTCTTCGGTCTAACCCAGGCCCTCCAGTCTTCTATCGATCTCATCAAGATTGTCCTCTATGTCATGGATTCGGCAATTCACATCACCAAACCTGGTCTTGTTCCATTCCTTTAGTCTTGCCTTCGGAGCCTTAAATTTATGATTAGCCTTTCCCTGACTCTCATTCCAAGAGTCCCGAACAACTTTAACGAAGCCCTTATGGTCAAGCCAACAAACGAGTGATTGGAAGGGAGTTGGACCCTAGTTAGTTCTCAAAGTTTCAACCGAGAGTGGGCAGTGATGGGATAACATCTTCTTAGGGCCCCACAGCTTGGACTCCGGAAAGGCTTCAATCCAAAAGCCATTAACCAAAGCTCGATCAATTCGACTCATTAAACGACCTCTTGCCCCAAGTGAATTTTCTACTGGTGATTCTGAAAATCTATCATGCTTCTTGATTCTCTGGTACACCCCTTACGTTCCTCAATGTTCAATATTTCATTAAAATCATCACTGTTGTAAATATTGAATATTTTTTGGGTAAAAATTTTAGAGTCGAGTTTGAAGATTATTAAATATGATAGAAAATTAGAAATTATATAAAATATCTATTTACGTATATATACATATACAAATATATAAATAGGTATTTAAATACAAATCAAATTGAAACACTTGTCACAACTAAGTCATCATATGATGACTCACCCCCCACCCCCCCTCTTACTATATATACACACACTGCAACAACACAACGGAAAAAAGAAAAAGAAAAGAAAAGCAAGAAAAGGAAGAAAAGAAAAATGAGAAGGAAAAATTCAATAAAAATTATTTAGTTCTGATATAAAATACTTGTCATTTTTCTTCAATTATATTTAGGTTTGTTTTTTTATCTTCTTCGTGTAGAGTATAATATCTCTATAATTTTATAATACGTTATCAGCACGAGTCTCTAGCTAGCTGATTGTTCTATACTTGAGGTAAGTTTTCCTTCCCTAATCTTTATGATTTATAATTTTACTAATCTTAAGTTTACTGCTCTTGATATTACTGGCAAAAAATTATTTGCCTTAGACCCTTAATGTTGAGATACACCCTGATGCTGGCAAAAAATTATTTGCCTTAGACCCTTAATGTTGAGATACACCCGGATGCTGTGAATCTCGGATAATTAAAAAGGGTAAATAACTTATCCCAGCAGGATTGTATCAAAACAATGATATTTCTCAGGCATCATATCCCTGAAGGATTCAAAGCTGAGTATGTTATTATAAAGTGCCCGTATGTACTTTGATTGAATTTAAAGGAGAGGTTTGATCAGTAAATGTCTTGATTCCCTCTAAAGCTCGCTATGAATGGATTCACCTGCAGCTACAGGATTTTAAAACTGTCAGCGAGTATAATTCTGCAGTGTTTAGTATTACCTCCCGACTGCAATTGTGCGGTGAAAATATTATTGAGGAGGATATGTTGGAAAAAATATTTTCGACTTTTTGTGTTTCGAATATATTCCTGCAGTAGCAATATCGAGAACGAGGATTTAAATAATACTCAGAGTTGATATCTGTCTCCTCGTTGCTAAACCAAGCAATAAATTGTTGATAAAAATTATCAGACACGACCAACTGGATTCGAACTATTCCCTGAAATGAATGCTTTGACATACGACCATTAGGGACATGGTCGACGTCATAAAAGTGGTTGTGGTTGTGGACGTGGTAGGGCTGTGGACAAGGATATAGTTGTAGTCATAATAATTGGCACTACGGTACCCTAAATGGACCAAAATTTAAGAAGTCCACTAATGACGAGGAGAGATATAGAAAGAGAAAAACTTTATTTTTCGTATTTTCTATTTTGCATATTCATGGCTGGTTGAACCACCTACTTTTTATTACTCGTTTATTATTTATATGGTCGGCTATGTCACCTACTTATTATATGTTATTCATATGGTCGGCTATGCCGCCTACTTATTTTCAGTTATTCATATGGCTACATTTCTCAGCCAATCTATTTGATACTTTATTAAAGGCTCCAGAAGAGCACATATCATGTTTCCTGAAGAAACAATAATTAACTTCGATATATCCGTTGGGATGATTAACTAGAAGTTAACAGACCCAAAAGGCTTTTATTATATGACATGACTATTTGAGTCATCCGGATATAAATATGGTTAAGAGAATCATTGAAATTCTCACACCCATTAAAGAACTAGAAGATTCTTATATCGGGTGTTTCAAATTTGGTTGAAGGCTTTGAAAGAGCACGTGTTATGTTCCCCGAAGGGACAAAACTAAACATAAGCGATGCTCTATTTTTCAGTAGATTACAGAGAAACTTGATCAGTTTTTGAGATATTCGTCGCAATGGTTATCACATTGAGACAATAAATGAGGGTGATAAAGAATATCTTTATATCACATCGCTTACTTCAGGAAGAAATAAAATAGTGGAGAAATTGCCAGCACTCTCTTATGGGTTATATTATACTTACATAAACCCGATTGAATCAAATACAGTGGTTAACCAGAAGTTAACTGATTGCAAAACATTCACCATGTGGCATGACCGTTTGGGCCATCCAGGTGTAATAATGATGAGAGAAATTATTGAAAGTTCTCATGGGCGCTCATTAAAGGACCTAAAGATTCTTTCTCCTGATGAGATTTCATGTGCTGTCTGTGCTCAAGGCAAAATGATTACTAGGCCATCCCCAACTAAAATTGGGATTGAATCTCCTAACTTTCTGGAAAGAATACAAGAAGACATATGTGGGCCTATTGTTCCATCATGTGGACAATTTTGATATTTTATGGTGTTAATAGAAGCCTCAACACGTTGGTCACATGTTTGCCTATTATCTACTCGCAATGTGGCATTTGTGAGACTCCTTGCACAAATAATCTGATTAGGGGCTCAATTTTCGGATTACGCGATCCAGAAGATCTGCTTTGATAATGCATGAGAATTTACATCCCAAGCTTCTATTGACTATTGTATATCAATTGGGATTACAATTGAGCACCCTGTGGCTCACAGCATATACAAAATGGTCTTGCAGAATCTCTAATTAAACACCTACAGCGAATTATTAGACCATTATTATTGCCAACTTTCACATGGGTACATGTTTTGATACATATTGCAGCACTAATTATGGATCCCCCCAATATAACTTGTCTCTGACAAGGTCCAGATATATATCACATCTATGAATTTGATTATATACTATATGTCCCAATTACTCCACCTCAAATGTTGAAAAATGGGTATAAATAAGGGGACTTAAAATTTATCTAGAGAAATTAATTGGAAACATTTTACAAGCATCATTTGCTGATTGTCAATTTGACGAAACAAGGTTTCCAGAATAAGGGGGAGAAAAAACGAAAATGAGAATTTATATGGAATGCATCATTGAACCAGAAGTTTGAAGAATTGTTCACTTGTAAATTATTACAAGCCAATTCACAAATGTATTCACCAATGGAAAGAAGGTAACCAAATTATATGTTCCCACTATAGATGCTCCTACTCGAATTAATATCCTAATCGAGCGATATTCTAACATATTAATAAATGCATCCATTGCACGCCAGAAGCATGGTAGATGTATCGGTTCCAAAGATTTGAATCTAAAAAAAAAAAAAAAAAAAAAAGGAGCAATAAAAAAGATTGGTCCCTCTATTATGAAGCTCTTGAGGAGAAAAACTCTGCAGAGATAATAATATGAAACTTCTCAAGATTATCAGGTACCTGAAGCTACCTGAGACTATTGAAGTAAGTCAAACTATTGAAATTATGACAATAAAGAGATCTCTATAAAATATGGGATAAAATGGAACCGAAATAAAAATTGATCAAATATTTGCATAAACAGTAGCTACTGGTCTGATCAAAGAAATCTTGAACTAGTGTTTGTTCAAGAATGGCAATAAAAAAATGATTGGCTCAAATTGAAAGACGCAATTCATGCTGAATTAGCCATGTATAATTTTTGGACCAGAAGTCTAAATGTCTAAAGAATAAAACCTATATGCTACATGTGAATATTGGTGCAGAAAATAATGAAGTGGTAAAAAGCACAATTTGTAGCCCAAGGTTTATCTTAGAGACCAGAAATTGGTGGGACATACATATGAGAAATAGATACACTTAATCTGGCGGTCTCTATATGCATCATATATATATATATGGTAATAGCTTATTTGTATAATGATATTTATATAAAAGTTCCCGAAGGACCAAAGATGCCGAAAGCATATAATTCAAAACTGCGGTACATATCTACTAAAGGAGGGATATGTTAATATCATCATGACTCCTAAAGAGCTTACAAAGGCTATTACGTACCTAAACTGAGAACTTGAGATTGAGGATCTAAGAAAAGGAAAGATTTTGTCTCGACCTGTAGATCGAGCATTAATATGATAGAGTATTACTCTATTGATCAACTCATACCAGTACGGTACTTGAGTATTTCATTATGTTGTTTCGTGCCTCAATTTTATTTAATTCCTTGATTAATATAAAGACCTTTTTCAGTCCTCAATGAGGTAACGAATGAATTCTTGACCCTAAAGTACCATATCTTGATTTAAGTGACGCATTGATACAGCTGCTACACAAGCAGGTATGGCCTCTTTGGTCAACTCGTCACTAGTATGTGATATGTGGTTAAATGTTTATCTTGATCAATGAGTATACATTATTATGTTATGTCGAGCTTGCAACTGATTTTTTTGTATGCAAGTACTGGTTATTTATTTGAACCACGCGAGGTAAGTGACAAAGCATGATATCTCATTATATAGCTATATCGCTATGCTTTGGAAATCATTAACAATTGCAGCTATTGTGGAAACACTTGCACTTTATGAGCAAGTAGAGAATTGGTAACATTAAGGCCCTTGATCCAACATATTTTAAGCTTCCAAAGATCAGGAGGAGTCCGATTATACCATATGAAGATAAGTCTGCATTGTTCAAGCAAAAGAGAGTTCATAGAGTCAGTGCACTTCAAAGAAATAGAAAAGAAAAGAAAGAAAAGGAAGAAAAAAAAAATGAGAAGAAGGAAAAATTCAATAAAAATTATTTCGTTCTAATATAAAATACTTGTCATTTTTTTTCAATTATTTTTTGGGTTTGTTTTTTTATCTTCTTTCTGTAGAATATAATATTTCTATAATTTTATAACAACCACATATAATTACTGGATGTCTCGGCCTTTCCATGAACTGTTCAAGCTCTTCCCATAAGGTTCTTTTCCCATCAGTACAGCATGGTGCATAGACACATAAAATTACACATCCCACTCCATGCCCCTCTTCTTTGCCTATTATCCCCACCTAACAATTGCCTTTAAGCACCGACACATCAGCGAAAAAGCCTTTATAATAAACCCCCTGCTCCCTCCTCCGTGGCCTTAACACAATCCCAAGAGTTCGAATACCCATCCCATAAGCCGGCAACTATTGAGTTATCCAAGTGAGCCATCTTTGTTTCTGTGAACCTGCTCCCTCCTCCGTGGCCTTAACACAATCCCAAGAGTCCGAATACCCAGCCCATAAGCCGGCAACTATTGAGTTATCCAGGTGAGCCATCTTTGTTTCTGTGATCCCCACAAAATTCGCATCTTCTCTATTATTACTGACCTTACCATACTCCTTTTAACCCCTGCATTAAGCCCATTTACGCTCCATGCTAGTATCTTCATTACAACGACTTGATACACCCGGGAAAAGAAACTCCTATTGTCCCTTGCTTCTGCTCCTCTTTCCCTTCTTCCCTGCCAGGTATGCAAACTCCTATTGTCAAGTATTGCTTCTGCCCCTCTTTCCCTTCTTCCCCTGCCAGTTATACAAACTATTAACTAAAATCGGTTTTACCCTAACCTTTTAACCTTTTAGAAGATCTAAAATAACTTATTTAAATATCTAACTTATATATACAATATCATGATAGAAAATTATTAAAAAATTCCAAAAAATCATATAAAATATTTTTATTGGATATATTAAATATATTTTCTAATAGTTAAAATTTTATTGAAGAAAAAATTTCTAACAGTTAAATATATTTTTTAATATTTAAAATTTTTAATATACTTTTGGATTATTTATATGAAAGGCTCATGTATTTGACTCATTATATTAGTTTAGTCATTATACTTTTAATTGTGTCAATAGTCCTATAGTGGAATTTGAAGTTAAATTAATGATGCAAATTTTAATGATCTGTTTATGTCAAATGCAAATGATCTGATACAAACCCATTTGCTAACTTAATTTAAACTAAACCATCACCCGAGCATTAAAAATTATGTCACTAACTCGATACTAATTTTACTCTAGGTAGGGACTAAATGGACACATTGTTAATAGTATAAGAATTAAATTGACATAATTAATAGTACAAGGACTAAATTGACATAATATATAATACAAAAATCTTTCACGTAAACAACCCTATATTTTTCTTCTGCTCAAAAAATAACTCTATATTTTTCATGACCTAGTGCTCCACAAGGAGATGGTGGTTTAATTTTTTCATTTAGTAAAAATTTAATTATTTATTTTATTTATGTATTTATATATGTAACAAAAATAAGTTTATCAGAAAATAAATAATTTTATATCATTTTTAATAATTTAATAATTTTTTATCATGATATTAGATATACAAATTAGATATTTAGATAAGTTATTTTAAATCTTTTAAGCTAAAAGTTGTGGCCAAATTGAGTTTAATTAATAGTTTGAGAGTGTTTGATTAAATCAAAAGTTAGGGAGAGGGGAATAAAATTGATTTTAGTTAATAGTTCGGGAGTATCTTTAATGAAATTAGAAGTTGTGGCAATGTATTGATTTTGATTTTGACCATTTTTTTTTTTTTTTGGGTCAAAATTTTGACCAATAATTTAGGAGGTGTATTTGATGAAATTGAAAGTTGGGGTGGGGGGAGGATTTACTTTGATAATTGACCAATAGCTTGGGAGTCTCTTTGATATTTATCCTTTTGTATATAGTGAAATCGGGCCCTACTCTCCCCCCCCCCCCCCCCCCCCCCCCCCCCCCACAAAAAAAAAAAAAAAAAAAACTCCTCTTTCTCAAAACATAGAGTATTTTTGCCCAGGTTCACCAGGAAGCTCATGCTGGGTAGCTTTAGCATGTAGATTATCTGATATGTAACTATTTAGGAAGGAAGCTTGAGTGTCTTTTTTTTTTTTTTTTCCTTTTTTTTGATCAAAAAAAGGAAGCTTGAGTTTGAAGGGTGCAAAGGAGTTAAAATAAGACGCAAATAAATAAATGTAAATAAGTTCAAAGGGCACCAAACAAACTCATGTCTGAGCTCTCTAAGCTTTGAGAGCAATCTGAAGTCATTATATATGGATCCTAAATTTTGAATGATTGTCGATGAGTGACCTCTCAAAAGCAGAACCCTTCAACACGAGTAAACCACAAAAACATAAGATCAAACAGTAACACCTGACCCTTTTAACGGTTTACTCGCATGATCATTGAAGTAACTTGCCAATACATATCACATGGTGCTGCTAGAAATCCATGATTGCTTGGAATTTTTGAGGCATAGCTTATTAGCTACTTGTAAGGGATAGCAATGGAGCAGGTAAAACTCGTTACCCACCTCGTAGCCTCCACAGGTATGGGGCTAGTACAGGCATAATGTTATTCCCGCCCCACCCAGCTTCATACCCACTATATCCGTTCCATTTTATTTTAATTAACTTTCAAATTAAAAAACATGTGTTTAAATTCAATTATCTAAATTATACATCAATGGTATAAAAAATAATAATTGAATTTCTAAAAGTAGTACGAATTGCTCACGCAATGCGATTTAGAATATTTTATTTAGATAGAGTATTTATTATAGTAAAGTAATTAATATACTCTACTAAAACATTTAGTAGCTCCATGTAAAACCTTATAATTGAAATAAGAACACGTTAAGTTAGACAAAAAAAAAAAGCATTTTTACATCAATCCAAAATGTTTGACAATATTAAAAAGGGTCCGTTGAGTGCCTCATGTAAAACCTTATAATTGAAATAAGAACACTTTAAGTTTGACAAAAAAAAAAGCATTTTTACATCAATCCAAAATGTTTCACAATATTAAAAAGGGTCCGTTGAGTGCCTCATGTATGTGTCATAATAGATCTAATAATCAAAAGAAGTTATATTTATACACGTACCCCATACTATATAATATACATAAGTATATAGAATACCCTTATTTGTTATTTGTCTTTGATTTTGTTTTGTTGATTGAATAAAGTACAATACAATCAACAAGCAAAATTATATTCTTATGCAACGAAAAAAATTTATAAAAAGATATAAATGTAAGATTAATTGCAATTTAATAGTCTGATTTTTTTAATAGTTAATAGTCAGAGTGTGAGTAGAAAAACTTATTAGATACCCGAGTCAATAGTATCTAATAAGTTCTACCTGCTATTGGATTTGAACCAATGACTCCCGCTGTATAAAAGCAATATTCTAACCGCTGAATTAAGTAGGTCATTTATCATCAGAAAGAGAAACAAATAGAACCCATCTCATGGATGGATTATAAATGTAATATAACTTATAAGCAATACCAACCAAACAGATCAAAGAACTATAATGTTGCATCGTGAAATATTCATCTTGACAGGGGGGAGCACGTTCGATGGAATAATTTCTTAGATATATTACCGCACCCCCAAGGGTTAGGCCCACTCTTTACAAGTTGGTGGAAGCTTTATGCTCAAAACCCTAATTCAAGTTGTTACTTATTTGGTACCTCCAAAGGAGCAGAAACTGCCATTCTAACACTTCTTGGGGGATTCCATCCACAAACGCAAAGTTTGTGGTTAATTGATATTGCTCATCATCATTCAGCTATTACTTGTATTTTTCTTGTTGCTAGTCATATGTATATAATGGACTTCGGGATTGGGCATAGCATGAAAGATCTTTTGGAAGCACACATTCATCCGGGGGGACGACTGGGATGTGGACATAAGGGTCTTTATGACGCAATCAATAATTCTCTTCATTTTGAATTAGGACTTGCTCTAGCCTCTTTAAGGGTTATTACTTCCTTGGTAGCTCAATACATGTACTCTTTACTTGCTTATGCGTTCATAGCACAAAACTTTACTACTCAAGCTGGCTATATATGCATGACCTATACATCGCAGGATTCATCATGATAGGAGCTTTTGCTCATGGAACTATATTTTTCATTAGAGATTACAATCGGAACAAAATGAGGATAATGCATTGGCAAGCATGTTAGACCATAAAGAAGCCATCATATCCCATTTAAGTTGGGCCAACCTCTTTTTAGGGTTTCATACTTTGCTTTTTTGTGTTCATAATGATGTCATGCTTGCTTTTGATACTCCGGAGAAACAAATCTTGATTGAACCTATATTTGCTCGATGGATACAATCTGCTCATGTTAAAACATCATATGGGTTCAATGGACTTTTATCCTCAACAAATGAACCGGCATTCATGCGGGTCAAAGTATATGATTGCCTGGCTAGTTAATGCTATTAATGGGAATAGTAATTCACTATTTTTAACAATAGGGCCTAGGAACTTTTTGGTTCATCATGCTATTAATCTAGAGTTACATACAACTACATTTTAGTAAAAGGTGCTTTAGATGCACGCAGATCCAAGTTAATGCCAGATAAAAAGGATTTCGGTTATAGTTCTTCTTGCGATGGTCCAGGACGAGACAGTACTTATGATATTTTGGCTTGGGATGCATTTTATTGGGCAGTTTTCTGGATGTCAAATACCATTGGATTGGTTACCTTTTATTGGCATTGGAAACACATCACATTATGGCAAATGTAATGTTTCACAATTTAATGAATCTTCCACTTATTGATGGGATGGTTAAGAGATCATTTATTGTTAAACTCTTCCAAACTTATGAATGGATATAACCTTGCTTGGGTTACATAATTTCCTAGCATTGATATTGGTAGGAATTGATCAAAACTTCAACATGAGCTCATGACCGCACACCTTTGGCCAACTTGATACGAACGGGATATAGATAATCATTTTATACCCATATTAGGGTGAGTAATGGACATCCATTGAATACCCATAAATAACAGGGCAGGTATTGTAGTTATACCCACACGGCAGATATTAGTATCCACTTTATACTGTAGTGGAAAAGGGGCAAGTATAGATATGTTCTTGGATGACAAGCACGGGTAGGAAGGCACCCATGTACTCGACGCTGGCCAATTGCCATCCCCAGCTGCTTGAATCATATCTCCTAATGAGCTGTTTGAAAAGATATTTTGGCTGTAGTTTTGCCGTCCTATCCGCGGCTGGACACCTCGTCCGTTCAGTGATACTCCTAGATTATTTCATCTGTACCCTCTTTTATCGTTAACTTGGTCATTTTTTATTCCACGTTTTACATTGTACTATGATGAACATCTGTTCCCACTTTTTGTTGGTCATTTTGCTAATCACCTAATCTACTGAAAGAACTTTAATTTAATTATCGAAAAAGAAGCATTACTTGAGTAAAATGAATGCATAATTTCATTCAGGTCTAGCACCCAAGCGTAGAATCCATAAATGTCATTAGGAAATTGTCACACTTCAGTGAATAATAAACGGTCAATTAGCTAGATAACTAACACACTAACTTAAACCACTAACAAAGTTAGAGACCTCAGAATAAGAAGTCCTAAGTTCAAATCTCTCGCCTCCGACTCACTTACCTCCAAATGGAAACAAAAGGAGAAGAATACAGTACCAGCTATACTGTTCCTGGCAAGCTAATGAGAATGCACTGTCACAGCAAACTACAATCCCCGCCATATTTCCTCATAATCTGACTAGCAATGCTAACATTTATACTTGGTACAAAGGATGTAAATTCAACACATATGTTACAACGGCAGACTGACTCACCGCTGTTGGTTTATCGCCCCAACCAACGGTCAGATCAAGACGGGAAACATCTGCAACGACAAAGATAAAGAAAGAGACCTAAAAGTTTAGCTTCAACTAATCTGTCCAATTGAGCCATCATCTTACATCTCTCTATGTTTTGTCCAAGCCTTACAGTTGCCTCAAGTTTTGAGAAATGAGGAGTCAATTTCCTGTACAAAACACAACACAGATAAGTATATTAAATTCATTTCGTTTTGGTTGGTCTAGAGGTTTGTTAGTACGACGACAATATCAGCTTTCTTGCCTTGTTTTGTTCTAGTTTTTCTTGTTATTTTCAGTATGCTAAGACATGTTTCAGCAAATTTATCATAGATATTACATAACAATGACTGCAGTGGGTCTTTTATAGACGACACCTTAATTTTAAGCCTAGGTTTTTTTCTTCGAACTTCTAAGCCAAGCCTTGGTTTTTTCTTCGAACTTCTAAGCCTTGTTTTAGCAGGGATTTGATTGAATAATCGCAAATTTTAGCTTTAATGTTGCTTCCATAGTTTCTAATCAATAAACATGTTTATATTGTAAGAAAAATAAAACACAATGTGCAAGGATTTGGGGTTACAGAACACCCCCAAACAGTCGCTAGCTTAAAATCCAATATGCAGCCTCCTGTATTTGAATCCATGCATGCCACACCCTTTCACCCTCCACCCCACCCCACAAGAGAGAGAGAGAGCGAGAGAGAGAGAGAACAATAGAAGGTCTAGAGAGAAGAGAAACAAGAATTAGAACTGCTATAACCTCCAGACTTGCTGCCCTTCCACATCCATTCCTGAGGAGCTTGAAGGCCCTGTAGTCCAATCTTAGCATGTAAGAATAAAAGTAATCACAGGACATGGTAGATTAACCCTGCTATATCCTAACGACAAAGTACCTGATGTGAACGAGCAGTATCATTATTGACTGCTCCAGATGCTGCCTGTAGTCAAGTGCAATTTCATAAAATTAAGGAGGTGAACGTGACCGTATGGATTGTATAAGTCCATCACCGACCATTGCTCTTACCTGTTGGAAGCGAGCACGATCACTCACTGAACCAGCTGCAGCCTGAAACTGTGCATAATTGAACTCCTGCAAAATGCAAGACTGGAATATTATTTCAAATGTACAGAAAACCAACATGACAATCTGGGAAACAAACCCATGCTGCATAAAGGAAGTATATGGGTCCAATCTCATTCGTCGCCAGCAACAAAAAAACAACACTGGGAACCAGACCAGAAACACAGCTTCACATATGCCTAACAAAGTTTTTAGGGTTACTAACAGCATTAGTCCTTGTAATTTACCTACTATACAAATCTATTCCTTGAACTTTTAATTACAGAGATTTAGTTCCTTTACAACTGAAATTGTTTTAATTAAGTCCAAGGTTGAAATCAACATTAATTTCTGAATTGAAAGAGTCAAGCTAATTAGCACTTACATATACTTTTTACATGAAGGGGGTGCGGATCGATGTTTGTATAGGGTGAACATGCCTTGAAATGCTAATTAACATGACAATTCAATAATAAATTAATATTCAAAATTTTCAATATTAGACTTGATTGAAACAATTTCAATTGTACAGAAACTAAATTGACAATTAAAGGTCTACGGACTAAATTGACATAGTCGACAACTAATGGCGTAAATAACCCAATTTTTTATTATAGACACAACAATTGAAGATTCAACAACTAATTGATGGAGCAAATTTTACCTGCACTTTTTGGCTGCCTGAACCACCTGATGCCTGATACTAACATCCACAAAAGACTTTAATGAACAATCCAGAATATATACAACAGAAGTTTTAGATCTAACCAAACCCAAGAAAAGGTTAGCTGACCGTTGACAATGCAGAGAAATATTGCGGATGCTCAAGATGGTGGAACTGTGCTTGAAGCTGCGGCTGCTGTGCTTGAGGAGCTTGGTGACCAGGGTCAGCCTGCAAGCTAGGCTGCATTTGAGATGGCTGAACAGATAACTTCTGCTGTTGTTGCTCATATAATGTCAATTCCTCAGGCTTGAACCACTATGCAACCCACCGATTGAAAAGGTCAACTTGTATACAAGCCAACAAACGTAAAGAGGTTGCAATAAACAGAAATCAGTAACACACTAACCCTGCTTTCACCGGTCACACTATTATAATAGTATTTATACCCATCGGGTGAGGTGTGCTCGGTCCAGTTGCATTTAATAGGGGTGGATGCTGATGTCGGTGTGGAACCAGGAAGACCGGAAGATGCCAAAGGCACATCTGTAGCAGAAGCAGCGGCAGGAGTACTGGCAGCTGGCTGAGGCATGGCACCAGCCCATTGTGACTGCAAAAAGAAAAACAATGCTCGTAAAATATCTATTATAAAGCGCACAAAAAAGGCACCAGATAGACAAAAGATATGTATGAACATACAGCGCAAAGAATAACAATAAAAGAAACATCTATGGGTACAGGAACGAACTTCAACCTATGCATACCAAATAAGTTTCATTGATGACAAGGAAATACTAATACTAAAGAGAACAAATTGCAAACTCGGTTCTGTCCTAAAATCATACATTGTCAGAAAATAATCAAAAGTACTGTAATTCATCACTGCAGTTGAAACAGAAATAACTAAATTAAGTACTTTCTGCCCCAATGATAATCAGAAGAAACGCTGCAGCACTACAATATTTCCTAGTCAAAGATGGATGCTTGGCTCATTACCTGCTTAGAGGCCTGAAAATTCTGCTGCAATTGTTGATTGTGACCAGCTGGTTGCATCATTTGCAACTGTTGCTGAAGCTGAGAGAATGTCTGCTGCGAAGATTGAAAGCTTGCCTGCAAAGCATGTGTTTGTTGCGACAGAATTTGAGCCAACTGAGAAGGAGATTGCTCTAACGGAAGCTGTTGTGTAGCCACAGGAAGCTGTTGCGGATTTGCTACAAACGCAGAAGCATTAGGCTGTAGGCCAGTACCCTGAGGTGTTTGTTGAGCTGTAGCTGATGAAGCACTTTGCTGGCCCTGAAATTGTGAAGCAGGCAACTGGCCACTAAAAGCGGGAAGTTGGGGAGGAAATGCCTGGCCATAGGGATTTTTACCGACACCAGGAGGAACTGGAAGCTGATTAGGTTGGCTCCCTGGTGTCTGAGAGGCTTGTGGCTGAGTATAAGGTGCCATGCCTAGAGGAAGAAGCTGATGGGGCGAGGGGAAGTGTTGAGGTGACTGAAGGGTCTTCTGTAAAGGTGAAATTTGTTGACCGGTAGGAAACAACTGTGCAAAAGGCTGGTTAGGATTCTACAAACAGAAAAGGTAATTTACTGTAAAACAATGACATCAAACATAAGCTCAGCCATCTAGAAACCAACAAATTCATACCTGAGAGGGCATATTATTAGTGGAAGACAAGGGAAGGCCTGCTGCGGAGCCATCACCAAGACTGCCTTGGGGACTGAGAGCCCCACCCTGAAATATTTACAGCAAAGTAAATGGCTGTTTCTAGGATCTAAAAACAATATTTTTCTCCCCTCCCCCCGAATTTCCAGACTACCTATCAGGACTTCCAGCCTCTACTAGAGGCAACAATTCATAAACCAAAATGGATATGATCGACCCAAAAATGAAGGTACCAAATGAGTGGATTTTTCAAGCAACCACCTAAACAAATATTGTGTTGATCATATTCAAAGAATTCAGTTCAAGAGAGCATCCAAGTCTAAGACTCATATCACAGTCTCTATGGAGGAAAAAAAAAGATACCCTAAGGCCCCCTCAAATCTCACTCTATAAATAAGATTAGTGATGAACACTCATGCAAATGGAACTACGTTAGAAGAAATATGCACAGTTACCATCAGCGGATATTCAAAAAATTTGTCGCTTACTGGAACTGAAGGAATTGCTGCCAACTGAGCCCCAAAGCCAGGGACACCAGGAGGGGGACCAACATTCTGCTGACCCATAGGCTGCCAAGCACCAGGTGGTCCACGAACACCCATAAAATCACCAAAACTGGGACCCGGCCTAGCGGAGAAGAGGAAAGAAAACAACGGGCTGATTGTCAAGGCAAAGTACAGAGAATGTCTCTACATAGTTCAACTAAATCGAATACATATAGAGGGGAGGGGCAGGGAGCGGGGGGTAGAGGAGAGACAGAGAGAGAACAATGCACATAATACCTGATGCCTGGTGGTGGAAGAGGGCCAAACCCTGGACCTCCAAAAGCAGGAACCCTAGGAACATTGAAGTAACCAAAATGAATACAACAAGAAGGAGTCCAGTGCCACAAGGGCTCCCGCTAATGTAGGGTTTGAGGAGGTGAGATGTATGCAGCCTTACCCCTTCAGGGGACTACCCTAAAGGGAGGCTGTGATCGAGAGCCCCCTTTAGAAAATTTCAGACATGACTTATGCCTTGAACTACACCAAGAAAATTTTACTGTTCAAAGATGTCGTATATCAAACCTTGATTCACCAGGTCTGGGCCTCTTAGGATCAGCAAACCGAACAATTAATGGCTGATCACAACCCTATGCAAACAACCAAAATCAACTATAAGCTCCGGTAGCAATAAAGAAGATAATTAACAAGACAGGGACTCACCATCATTGTATACATTCCATTAAGAGCATTGATAGCTGCCATTGCAGAATCTCTATTCGAGTACTTGACGAAACCACATCCTTCAAAAGATTTTAACAATTGAATCAGGGAAGGGGAATGCATGGGTAAAATAAAAAACAATACAGATAGCAGCACCAGCACGTGCTAGCATCAAGACTGAAGTGCACATAGGATATAGAACACTTCTATCTCAATCAGAACGGCTCCCTCCCCCACCCCCCGACATCTCTCTCTCTCACCTCTGACGTCGGCACACTCGCCAACAACTGCTGCCCCTAACCGCCAGCGCCGCCACCCAGACGGTGACACCCCACCGCCGGCCAAGCGAAGCCCGACCTCCCTCTTCCTCCTCCCCCTCGACCTCACCCCCCCGGCAAAACTCTCCCCCACCACCCCTCCACCACCACCGACACAACCCACCCCCACCATCACACAACCAAACCACCACAACCACCCCCTCAGCACCACCACCACCACCACCCACGGCCCATCACCACCACCCCCCACACCTCCCCTCTCACCACCGAATTCATCCCACCCTCCACCACCCCACCTGCGAACCACCACCACTCCCTACCTCTTCAACCACCACCCCCCCCCCCCCCCTTTCTTCCCCTTGCCCTAACATAGACCTGAACTTATCCTTAGTACTGCACGGTAATATTTAAGTTTCTAATTACTGCTCGTGGGTTTTAGAATTTGGATTGGCTCACCCATCCTCTTTACTATTTTGAACTACGTTGACTTTAATGGCTACTGACTGCAGTTTATTATTATTTTCGTGGATTTGCTATTTACTACTTCTTGTGTTATGTTTCATGTTCCTATACTATTGTACCTGTGATAGTGACAGTTAGTGGATGAACGATACTAGTTATGTAACTCAAAACTTGAGGCCATCTTCCAATGGGCTGGGTAGAGGGAGGACGAAGAGAAAGGGGGTGGGAAACCTGCAAATGGGGACACTAAATGTCGGTAGGTTAACAAAGAAGAGCTTTGAGGTGGCCCAAATGATGATGATGAAGAGAAGGATCAATATCCTTTACCTGCAAAAGACTAGACGGGTTGGCATGAAAGCTATAAACTTGTTAGGATATAAGTTGTGGTATGCGGGTAAGGTCAGAGGCAGGAATGGAGTTGGCATCATGGTGGATAGTAGTCTCAAGGACAAAGTAGTCAGAATGTCCATGACGGGTGACATGATCATAGCCATAAAGATGGTCCTTGATGGGGAAATAGTAAACATCATCAGTACCTACGCACTAAGGGAGCACGAGAAGGCAACATTCTGGGAGGACTTAGACACAACGATGCAAGGCATACCCCAAACCGAACAAGTGATGATTGGCGAACATTTCAACGGGCACGTTGGCAAGACCGAGGAGGGATACGCATCATACCATGAAGGTTTTGGTTTTGGAACTAGGAATGCAGAGGGCAAAGCGCTCCTAGACTTCGTGGTCACTTATGAGCTAACGATTGCCAACACCTTCTTCAGAAAACGGGATGAGCATATCACCACGTTTCACAGCAGTGGGACAAGGACACAAGTTGACTATATACTATTAAGGAGAAGGGTACAAAGTGACTGCAGGGATTGTAAGGTTATCCCAGGAGAAGACCTTTCTACAAAACATAGGGTGTTGTATGCAAACGTAAAAGCCAAGAACAGGGCCAGAAGTACGAAGAAACCCACGCAGACATATACTCGCTGGAGGGATCTGAAGGGGGAGAAGTATACAGTCTTTAAGAATTGAGCGAACTCAGAGCTCGAGTGGGACCTGGAGGGGGACACAAACGAAATGTGGAACCAAATGGTCTAGAAGATCAAAGGACTGGCACGTGAAGTTTTGCGAGTGTCAAAGGGCGGGGCACCAAAAAACAGAGTCGTGGTGGGGCGAGGAGGTGCAGGAGAAGAATAAGGCCAAACGTCAATGTTTCAAGGAGTGGGAAAGTAGTGAAGACGAGGACAAGCAACTTCAGTAACAGCATGCTAAGAAAGAAGCAAAGAGGGCGGTCAGAGAAGCACAATCAAGAGCTTATGAGGACTTTTACAAAAGGCTGGATACCGAGGAAGAAGCCAAGGACATATATAGGATCACCAAAGCAAGAGAAAGGAAAACGAGGGACTTGGACCAAGTAAAGTGCATAAAAGGGGAAGATGGTCTGGTGCTTGCAGATAAGCAACAAATTAAAGCTAGGTGGAAGGCCTACTTCTACCACTTGCTCAACAATCAGGGTGATACTGAGATATCCCTAGGTGACCTTCAAACATCTGCTAAACACCAGGACCACTGCTATTGTAGGCCAATTAGTCTCGACGAAGTCAAGGAAGCCCTGAAACGTATGGGTAGGAGTAAAACTGTTGCCCCCAACAATATACCTATAGAGGCATGGAAATGCCTTGGACATAAGGGCATCAGCTGACTGACTAAATTATTTAACCAAATCTTGCTAGGGAAAAAGATGCCTAACGAATGGACGAAGAGCACATTGGTCCCGATCTATAAGAACAAAGGCGATGTCTAGAATTGCGCCAACTATAGGGGTATTAAACTAATGTGCCACACTCTGAAGTTGTGGGAGCGGATCATAGAGAGGAGGTTACGGCAACAGACAGAGGTGACCAAGAACCAATTCGGATTTATGCCTTGGAGATCAACTATAGAAGCCATACACCTCCTAAGAAGAATGACAAAGCGATACAGGGAGAGACAAAAAGACCTCCATATGGTTTTTATTGAGGGAACAGCGTTTGAGATGGTTCGGTCATGTTAGGAGGAGATCGCTCACTGCCTCAATAAGAAGATGCAAACAGCTACATGCCACGCTAGGGAGGAGAGCGAGAGGCAGGCCAAAGAAAAAACGGCTGGAGACGATCCGACAGGACCTAACCAAACTAAACCTACAGGAGGAGATGGCCTTAGATAGAGCTCGTTGGAGAGTGAGCATGGGGGTAGCCGATGTAGCGGTTTAGAGTAGTGCATCCTATGATTGCTTGCACTAGTGCCTCTAGATGTATTGACTTCTTCTCTAGCGCACCTATTTGTCTATATGCATTCGTGAACACTTGTGAAACTTGCAACTGGTGCAACTTGTGCACCTGCTAATTATTTCACTTCAGCTACCTCCTATCAGGTGCGCTTCGTAGTGTTGGCTTGTACTATTTACTGCTCTAACTATGTTCGCCTCATGCTTTCAGGATTCTATGCTTCCATGATGACACACTCTTCAGGTCAGGGGTCCTCGGAAACAGCCTCCCCTCAGGGTAGCACCCCGAAGGGGGAAGGCTGCGTACATCCACCCCCCAGACCCCACGTATGTGGGAGCCCTTGTGGCATTGGGTTTTTTGTTGTTGTATCTCAATCAGAAACATCAATGGATAATAATGACAACACTTTCATAGCAGATCACAATATATCAATGTGAAAAACCCAACGGCTACTAGCTTTTCATAATAATGACAACGAGGAATGCTACTCTTTTTCTAAGTATGAAGTAGATCATACCTCGACTCTGTTTCCGCTCATCACGCAAGAAATATACATCCTCAACACGTCCATAAGGAGCAAAAATCTGCAACATATAACATACAATTTCATCCACCTCTTTGACATGAGGAACCAGACACAACAGGAGAAACTGGAACAAAAAGGTCCCCACCAACAGGCAAGCTGGAAATAAATTCAACATGAACAGTGTCATTGAAGAGAAAGTACATCAGATACGTCAAAAGTGTCTAGTAATATCTTCAATGAAGGTTTTCTCAGGAGATGGTTGAAACTAACACATCAACTTAGTGAGACATACACCAGATCATCCTTTTGAGGATCTAGCACTCGATCACCAGAAGATCCCCACCAAGTTAGTGAAACCACATGCATAAATTAGTACACATCATCGAGGAAATTTCATGATCAAATAGAGGTATCATGTGATCTACTGTGATAATTTCTGTGTACTTGGCTATTTCACTTTAAGCTAAATGGTGGAAAGTAAATGGAACCCACTGAAACCAATTAATACATGTGAACAAAATGAAAACCAGCAAAGCGAACAGACTCAAATGGGTGAATAAATTACAAACATACTTCTTCCACTTCCTTCTCCGTAGCATGCTTGTTCAGCGATCCCACAAACAACTTGAACTCAACTGCACCTACCACATAGAGGACACCATGAGAAGTTTCCACTCAAAATCAACAGAAATGTTCAAATGAATGCATTCCCTCAATATTCTTAACAATTACGAGAAAACTATGAAATCCATCCAGCTACCAATTAGACAAAAGCCAACCTATCACCAGTCCCTTGCATTACATCTTCCATATGTTGCATCATTTTCAGCCTCGGTGTCATGTATAATAGCATGTTATCCTATCTATTATCTAGCTACAAAGTAGAACCTTCTTATCCCTATACATTAAAGAAGCAACTCCCTGAACCACATCCCTGAGAAATGTTTTCACTGTCATATCCCTTCTAAAGAAACATGGTTTTCCATAGAAAGGGGGAGGGGAAATTTTTAATTTACAAGTATACTATTTGCACATTTCCCCAAAAATAGATTTTCTGCCCATAAGCTATAATCAATATCCAAAAGTTGTATCACAAGAAAAATACATAAAAATCTGAAAGCGCGCACCATTGCCAAGGCGTTCACGTTCACCATCAGCATACCTCACTTGTATTGGACCAACTCCCTGGAAAAAGGGATACCATAAATCTAGGATTGAAAATCAATTAATTCCCAAAACCAATGAACTACAGCAGCATGAAATTTGAAAACTCACTCCTGGCAAGGTATACTGGTTGTGCAAACCTCTAATAGCCCTATCTGCCTCTTCAGAAGTAGCATATTTTATAAAACAACATCCAGCAGATGCCAAGAATTCGTTCCCTAATTTATTTAGTCCAACTCACCCTTTTAGCAACAGTAAAACAGACAAAATGGAAAAGATTACAAGATAACGTACTACTTACACAACATAAAGCAGCAACAAATCTAGTGCCTCAAGGGCTCCCGTATACACATGGTCCGGGAAGGGGGGGTATACGCAGCCTTACCCGGGTGCTACCCTAAAGGGAGGCTGTGTCCGAGTTACATAACATAAAGCATCAGATAAAACTAAATTCAAGTACTGTCCAGAGAAAAAGAATGTTATCTAGTAAAAAAAACTAAAGCCAAAAGAAGCTCCAGATAAGAGTGAAAAATTATCAACATCCCAAACAGTAGATTGAGATTTACATCGTATATTAAACGCTAAACATATAACCCAAATTTCATAAATATAAAAACCAAGAGAGGCAACTAATTAACAGCCACAGAAGGGAAAGCATTTTCGCATTTCTTCCCACTTATGGTTACACTATTGTCAAATGTGCAAACAGGCCTTTCCAGTGACACAAGGAGCGGGAGAAATTACTCAGCTACCGAGGATGAAGATATCTCCAAGCAATTATCCGTATACATAGACAATTGACATGGACGAAGAGAAGAGAAGGGGGTTAACCTGTTACCATTATGGAATCAGTTCAAAGTTTGCAATGCAGTCATGGTGGCGCAAAAGCAGGGGCTCATGTGTTATTAAGAGGTGCCTGGATCGCGTTGGGTATTTTTTGGGAAGGTAAAGCTACTTTTAAGCCGGATGTATCAAAAAAATCGAATAAGGAAACATATAAGACCATTTTTTATGTGCATTTATAGTTTTAACAGTAAAAACATCTTTGAGTACACTTTAATAAATAAATACAATATATATGCAATATGGAAGCCATTACAAAAGTATCATTGCCCCAACAGCTAGTAAAAAACCCCTTATGTAATGGCCAATATAGTACATAGTGTCCATTTCATTCAGTGGCTAAGCAGGACAAATAGTTGAGCAGCAACATAAAACCATCTGCAGTCACCAGATAAAAAACCCCCAACTCAAGAGACGGGCCAACTAATAGAAACTTCACATAATCCGAAAATTAATAATTCAGTGCTACTAGATACTGATCAATGATCACAAGCATGCACAAGAACCTCTGGTTCCAAAGTTCTTCACAAGGAATAACTTGATAGGTTTGCTATCAAAATCAATCTCTCAAATATGAAGTACCCTCAATTATCCACACAAAGTGAGGATTACACAACGTTGCAAGTACATTCATCCAGGATTTCTTGCTAGCATATTTCCACCACTAACATACCATCACATCATCCCATAAACTGGAGAACCATACAAAAGAAGAGTTAGGATTCCAAAAAGCGAAATTCAATAAACATATTCTCCTGCTTTGTTCACTAAAGGAAGGTAGGCAATAACCCTAAAGACTTGAAATGACATCTCAAGCCCATCTCAAACATACTGATAATGCAAAAGCTGACCGAAACAATACATAAATAGAAACTTTCTCCATAATTGAAATCATAGAGTCCCCACATCCAACTTATCAAACCAGTTGCACAAAGGTTAAATGACATCTCAAGCCCATCTCAAACATACTGATAATGCAAAAGCTGCCCGAAACAATACATAAATCGAAACTTTCTCCATGATTGAAATCATAGAGTCCCCACATCCAACTTATCAAACCAGTTGCACAAAGGTTAGATAAATAAGCTGATTCCCATTTTACATGATGAATTCTAACTCAGAAAGCACACATTCCTGAGAGATGTTAATTGAGGATAATGCATACGGGCTAAATGAGATTTTACAACTTTTGATGCCAAAATGAAAACAATAACAGCACGAAACCAACATTGTATAACAAAGTCAAACGTGCTGAATCATTCCATAGCCATTGATGGACCCTGTCCGACCAACAAGAGAGAGGAAATTAAAACCTGTTGCCATTTCCAAAATAATAGTATTATGCCTGTCAATGTAATATCTACGTACTCACAAGGTTATCCAGAAAACGCGTAGAAAACTCAGGCTAATAGGTTCATTCTACAATCATTGAGTTTCATTCTACAACTATGGAATCCTGTTCTAGATCATCAGCTTCCACAAATACCCACACAATGTAGAAATTCACCAACAATATAAAAAATCATTCAAGAAAGCAAGTCTAACACTATATATCTTGACCTTGCTCAATTAACCGACAAATAAGAAAAAACTAAAAAAAGGAGCAAATCATAGTGCTATAACGAGTACGTTACTGAACATAGGAACCCAGTAAACAACCAAACAAAAGCAAGTGCCGCACTAGGTATTCTTCCCTGCTCCTGACCGCAGGGCCCATATTGTCGCATCACTAATCACAATAATTTACATGAATAGACAGCAAGGGTCCATTACAAGCATCAGATATTGAGACCTACCTGAATCATAGCAGTCCAACTGCTGGCATGAAAACACATACAGTAAGCCAGTCACGTTAGAGGTATGGAAAAAGGAACTAAAGAAAAGCCTTGGAAAGAGAAGTACTATGATTTATTGTGTAGAACGTTTTGTTTATACCTAAGACACGCTGCACAAGATCTCTTATTCCACGATCACATGGAAATTTAAAAATAAAAAAAAAAAAAATGCAGCGGGAATCTTCCCACATCATTCATTTGTCACAAGAAATAAAGGATCAGAGGCACAAATCCATTCACCACACAGAAGCACAGCCACATGCAAAATGGATCATCACTACTCTAGCGAAAGCTGATGTAAGCTTCCAAGTCATCAAGTCTAACGAAAACATGGCAGTTCCAAGTCATCAAGTCTAATGTACATGCTACCAACCTACTTCGCATTACCAAGTAGGCACCACTAATGGTAACATGGCAGTTCCAAAATCCTCTATGACAATTTCTTCATTAAAGTTTGAAGCAAGGATTAAGAAAAAAGAAGTTCACCGGTGGCAAGATAAGCTCTTCTGCACTTTGGTCTACAAATATAATGCTGCAACACACTGCCATGTGCTGTGAAGCCACATGAAAAACACCCCAATCCTTACCACTACAAACACAAAACTCATATCAACAAACGACAAATTCCTTGAGCTACGAATGATTTAGGCCACCACTCTGTGGCATTTAAAAAATGGCAAGCATGCTATCAAGCTGTAGTGCTATAGCACTGCAGTATCAGTACTATGCCTGATCCTTTGATGCAGAAATTCATTAAACAGCATGAGAAGCTCAGTGCAAAGCCAACCGTATATCTTCCAACATGATATCAAGTCACTGCAACTGCAGTACTTTCTATGCCATCAACAGAATACTGAAATGCTTGCAGGACACAAACTCATGATATGGCTATACCCGGGCAATGCAGGGCAGCAAGCAAACCAATGCACATGACAAAAACACAAGTGTCCACAGAGCCAGGTGGCGGTAGAAATATATCACCAATTTCATTTTCAATCCCATCATGGTTACTCATCCAAGGAAATCTGACAATAACAGAGAATATAGTACAGAAAAGGGAACACGATCGATGCAGCTCCCTTGCACAACTAAAATACCAGATAAATAGCCTCTGTAGTGAAGATTAAAGATGGAATCCACCAGAATTTAAACATCCATCAAAAAGAAGGTCCGTAGGTTCACCAGAGGGTGATAAAGAGCATTCACAACTATGATCAACAATCGGTATATAGAACTACCACAGGACAAGAGAAAGGGCAGTATGGAAGAAGACGGAAATGAATATTGCTGTACGATCACAATTGAACATTAATCACTAGTGCAGAAATCCTAATATCATGATTGCTCAAATTGATGACTGATTCCAGAATGGATGATAGAAGATTATAAATGCCCTGGCACTGTGATTCTCAACATTACATGAGAAACCAAACACCGTGTCACCACCTGTGCCCAAACAAGTCAAAATGCTCTAAAGAAACACTTGTGTTTTCCATATCACAACCAATCATCAGCCCTCCATTCAACATGATTCAAAAATGGAACCGTGCTAGTAGCTGTCGAAACTAAACACGCGAATATCATAGCATCGACATTCTCTCTATTCCACAAGAAGTGGTTTGCGGGCTTAAAATCACAATATCCAACAAAGAACACTGATCTACTAACATCAAAGCCCGCTCATCCATCAAATTTCAGATCATCATGAAGATTATCAAAATAAGATGCAGATTCATCACATACTTTTCAATGCCATAACAAGAGATCCGAAGTCATAAATATTGAGTAGCTGTGTCGAGCAACCAGCCAGAAAACATCGTATCCATCAACATTTAGACAATTAATTTGGGCCATAACATTATAAAAGAAAGAAGAGAAGAAAAAAATGACAAAGCCGTCATTAAATGTGGCTAATGCCCCTTCAAAAGCAACATCATTGATCTTTTTCTAGCGTCATTTTACATACAACAGACGGATAACAAGACATCCTGGTATTAAATCCGCCACAGTTGTGGCAAAAGACACTTCCCATCGCAATCAATTGCTTGTTGGGTAATGCCCCCCACTGCTGCAACCACTAGTAGAAGAGCAGGATAATACTTTTAGAGTAGGTCTATGCATCTTGCCTCTTCATGTTCGACATTGCGGACATAAAATTTAGTCACAACCAAGATCCAGAGGCTGGAAATTTGTCGCAAAAACTAAATGAGATGAAACAGAGCTTAAACTTGCTGCCATCAGCCCCACAGCAGACCTGAAAAGAGGTACTCACGCAAGGAACAATAATTGAATATCTGCATGATTACATACCTTGCTGTTGTCCCGTTCTTCGATCTTTAATTAAAGCAACCTCTATGACTTTTCCATGTTCTTCAAACAATGGTCGAATCTGATACAGATAAGCATTATTAAAAAAATATATCACAAGCCACGAGCATTAGGATAGAAACCATGAAAGGTGAACATAAAGAAGGAAGCCATAATCATTGGAGCCCAACTGAACATGCTGAACAGGATTAATTACGCATGTCAACCATCCACACACTCTCATTGGTTTTGTGAAACCAGATCACACAAACGGCAAAGAATACAAGGCACATCTAAAGCTAAAAGGAATAGAGGAGAGGTATGGGGTTTCTAGAGGGGTCAGAGGGCTATGACAGGCTGTCAGAGAGTAGTATAGAACTCTGAGGCATGAGATATATCTCATCCTTGCACATCCTAATAACATTAACTGGATCAACTCGGTAACCACATGTACGAGCTGTCCCGTTGTTATCACTCCAACATATACAGAGTGGAATATCATATATTTCTAAAAGGAGCAAACTTTGACAAGCAAATATTAGGAGTACGATGCTTACATCTTCTTCGGTGGCTGTCCTTGGAACAGATCCCACAAAGAGTTTAGCAAAGGTGCTCGCATCATAATTCTCTGAAAGAGAATCGGTGTGTTGATTGATTAGTAAAATGTACAAAGAACGATAACAACAGTAAGATATTCATTCCAGGGTAACAAATTTGGGTTCAGAACCACATAGGGGTACACAAGTATTTAAAAGGAGACAAAAATAATAACCATTTACATAAACTACACTAACCATAAGAATCCACATTCGTATCTCTGCTTCAAGCAAATGAACAAAAATGTCACTCATGGTGAACTATTTATAATAGTTTAGCATCCTTGTACAGAATCATCTGAATTGAATATGTGACGAAAAGATATAAAGGACTGCACAATTATTTCACTTAACCAAACAGAACAGAGAGAGAAGAAAAGCTAACACATCGTTTAGATAAACCCAAACACAAGCCCCACACCCAATTCTTGCCTAGATGGGGGCTATGGTACATGTGTTGTGATTTTCCCAACTCCACAGTTAGTTAAATATACATGGAAATTAAACCGAATTTAATACATATGTGTATTATTTGGTTCCATATATAAAGATTCAGTCACTAGTTCGTTGACATAAATGTATATACATTAATGCCCAAAACAATTCCTTATTTTAAATTACAAAGAAAGTGAGGAGGGATATAGTTCTACCAATTCAAACTTTATTTGATGGTGTTAGCCACAATAGCAATAACAGAAGGCATAACACAAGGTATAGGATAGGGTATAAGTCCATAGTTCGGAAGCAGAAGCAAGAAATTTATCAAAAGTATAGGATTTTGATACTCAATATAGGTAATTGGTACTCAATTTAGGTAATAATGTTCTTATTTTCAATAAATCATTTTTTAAACTGAAAAAATATAGATACGTCTTTTAAAACGTGAATTATACAACTAAAATTATGTAATCATGTATTTTACCCTATTATTGTCAATTACACATACACACCCTTTTTTGATACGAAAAATACGAAAATGTATTTAATAGGTGTATTTTACACAATTTAGTAACTAGGACCAGCTCAACGGCATTCAGCCAGCTGCATTAAAAGTTTCCAAACTGCGCCGAGTCCGGCAAAAACGTCCCTCTAACCAATCAGCTTGGTAAAAAGCCACTTCTCACTACACCTAATGAAAAGAGCCAGCAACTTGAAACATTGTCTTTCACCCACACACAAGATAAAAGCAAAGAAATAAGATCCATAAGGTCAATTTGAGGTGTAGAAGGCATATGATTTCAAGAAAAGAAAAATGATTCTATTAAGCTATAACATCTACTGAAAATCATCAAAGGGGTTCAAGTAGGAAAAGTTGACTATTCAAACATATCCTAAAAAAAGGTCACAATCTTCCCCGACAGGGAATCTGAATAGCTCAAGGATTGCCTGTTCTTTCTGGGCTCAAAAACATGAGCTTCTAAATGGAGCATCCCAGACACTCGTCCACTAGCCCCCTATATTGTCTGCTAATCTTCGAGACATCTATGTTTAGCATGGCCAAGTTACTAACAAGAGGAATGCAATAGATCACAATTCCCAAGTGATCTTGTTGTATGACAAGAAGAAATTTATTCTCCCCTTGTTAGGGTTACATCTGAAACTAACAATCCAGATATACCCTGATATAGAAAGTACAACCTGCATAAAAAAATAGAGACTAGATAAGACATAATAACCATCATAAGCCTACACAGCCACAATATAAGGAGTTCCCTCATACCATCAGTAACTCCAGGGGAATGCTGTTGCTTTGTTTAATTTTTGAACTTATCTTAACCTAACTTTGTCCAGGTATACAAATTTTAGAATCAACAAGAAACCGCCAATCAGTGTATAGAGTAAGTTGCTCTCTTTCCTTCAAATACTCCCATCGAAAACAAGGTTAAATGATCAATTCAAAGCTCTCCCGGCTCCACCAACAGTAATGATGCATGCAGAAGACAGAAAGACATATTCTAGGCCTCAAAATTTAAACTTAAAAAATTGAGCAATATTTATAGAGAAGACAATAGGGTGAGGTGAGGCAGGCACAGGGGTTGCCACCTCTATACCCCTACCCACGTAACCCACCACAAAAATCCATACCCATACTCATATGGTCATACCCGCTCCACTATCCGCCATGAGTATGAAGTAGATACCCATATCCGTAACCCTACCCAGATCCACCTTATTACCCACGGGTATACAAAGTGTCTTAAATACCCTCCTCATACTATGGATACCGAACAATTATCAATGTCACCCATATTAATTATTTGATAATAATTTTTTTTTTTTTTAAATTTGAATTATATTTTACTATAACATTGATGGACAAAATATGTAATTGAAATAAAGTACACATTTCTTAAATTGAAAGTCAATTTAGCTACAAGTTGAAGTGGGTATAGGTACAAAATTATATCCATACCCGCCCCATACCCATGGTGGGTATTACTCCGGGTACCCAATCCATACCCACTACTTGCCCCGCTCGCACCCATGCCCGCCCCAAACGGGGCAGTTACCCCTGAGTAACGGGTTAACCCACCCCTTTGCCATTCCTACTCGTTACATTTGGACCAGATGAAGTTAATTCAACTCACAGCTTGAACCATCGCCTAAGTAAACAATAGTATTAAAAGCCAACGCCAATAGGGAAACACCAATAATAAATAAAAGGACTATCCACACCAAAGGTCCATGTGCTTTTTTATTAAGTCAATTTAGTCTAACTGTGTTAATTTAGTCCATTTACAATTTATATTGTGTCAATTTAGTCCTTTGGCCACATTCAAAATTATTGGCATAATTTTTAATAGCACCATCACTTTAGATGCATGTAACCCTATAAATCCACCTATTGACTCCATTTAACCCAATCGATGGCCGAACCATTAAAATTTCATTAACAACTAAAACAAATTTTACTCTAAGGACCAAATTGACACAATATCAATTGTACAGGGACTATATTTACATAGAGACTAAATAGACACCATATCAATTGTGCAGAGACTAATTTAACAAGACTAGGAGTACAGAGACTTAAATAGACACAATGGGTAAAGTACATAAAATTTTGGTGTAAATAACTATAAATAAAAGAAGATTGAAGATTGTGAACGGGAGAAAAAGCTGTACCCGGAGCACCTCCCCGTCCAGAGAAAGGAAACCCTCGTTTGTGCCCAGCCAGAGGCGGCGGCTGAAAATTAAACCCACCCATTGGCCGAAACCCTCCGCCGCCTCCACCTCCACCTCCACCCATCGGCCGAAACCCGCTGCCGCCTCCACCAGGAGGGTAACGAGGTGGACTGTCAAAGTCACGGCCAGGCGCACCACCAGCATCACCAGCGCCGGGGAATCCGGGTCGGAAATCAACGGGGCTTCTGCGGTGGTCATCCGGCGCGAGAGGCCCGTCGGAGAAGCGCGAAGGGCGACGGAAGCGGAATGACTCCGGGTTTCCCCCGTACCGGTCTCGTTCTCTTTCACGGTCACGGTCTCGATCACCTCTGTGCCTATCCATCATCGGAAGTCGTTGTACTGGGTGCAAACCCTAACCCTAGATGCCCACTGAGGAACTGTGGCAGCGAAGTGGAGAGCGAGGTGAAAATAGTAACCCATATAATGAGTAGAGAACACTTCATTTATAAACATTAGATATGCTGGGATATAAATTTTATGACAATATTAGATATTGTCAAATGTCCAAAAAGAAAAATAATTATGTGAAAAAAAAATTTGTAAATAAATATATACATAATTTTTTGAACTAGTTATATGTATATATAGTAGTCATTGTCTAAAATAGTCCAAAATAAAAAATATTATCAAAAATAGCTCATTTTAAAAAATATTTATCTAAATAACCACCACGTCAACAAATTTTTTTTAAAAAAAATTTCTTTTGGGAGGCTGTGCCACGGCCCTTTTTAATTTTTTTAAATTTTTTAATAAATTATTAATTAAATTAAATATATTAATTGTATTTTTATTATCATATTATATTTAGCCTTATAATATACATTTTAGTTAAATTATATATATATTTTATAATAAAAAATTTAAATTAAGTTATTTGTTAAATGTTAAATTATATTATCTATATATAATTTTTTAATTTACTCATTATTAAAGTTATCTTATAATAGTCATTTGTTCACATAATATTTAATATAAATTTTTATCTGTAAAATACCACTAACTCTTATCATGTTTTAAATTTACTGCTATTAATACAACTCTCTCTCCTTTCATTCTCAATAATAATATTTTAATTATTATACAAATGTATATATAATTATGCAATATTTTTTATGTTGAGAAATTATTTCTTAAATAATCTAATATTTGACCATTTATCACTTAGATATCATGACATATTAATATATATAATGGAGTATCTTGAGGTTTTAATATCACTTAGGTACCCTGCGTTCTGCGGGAGCCGCAAGGCACTGGGACTGTTGTTGTTGTTGTTGTTGTTGTTGTATTTGACTTTTTTGGTTGAAAAATGTTCAAATTGAACATGATTTCGATAATATATTAGTATATTCATTAGAATTTATTAATGTTTGTCGAACATGCTAACATGACACATTTTTAGGCAAAATTTAGGTTGATTATATCAATATTCGGTGAATATTTTATTGCAGTTCACTAAATTTTTGATAAAAATATTGGCATGTATTATATATTATCTTAGTTATGTATTAAATCAACATTTTTTTAAAAAAATTTGGTCACATTTACAAAAATTTATCAAATTTCAACATAGGGTATGTGATAACATATTCAAACATCGGGGTATCTTATTATATATTTTGAAATATGAAGGTACCTAGGTGATATATGTTTAAACCTTAGGGTACCTAAGTGTTAATTTTCCTAAAATATTTATATTTTAATATAAATATACATGTATTTATATTTTTTAATTTTTTAAAGTTGCAAGAAATTGGGAAATCCCTAGAAATAGAGCCCCCAGCCCTCATTTAACCTAAAATAGACCCCTATAACCTTAAATAAACTATTTTGGACAAAAATGCTCTCCCACCCCTAACCCCCCAACCCGTCCTCTTTCTCTCTCCTCATTTAATGCGCACAGTGCCACCCGTCCCTTCCATCTCTCCTTCTCTCTCCTCACATTTAATTCTACAGCTGTAATTTTTGAACTTACCCCCTCCCCTTCACGTCTTCTCTCTTCCCCAAAACCAAACGTGTTTTGCAAGCCACCCTCTCTCTCCTCTTTCTCACACCCGTTCATCCTCTCTCTCCTCTTTCTCTCACCCGTTCATCCTCTCTCTCTTCTAACTTCAGCTGCGATTCTCGTTCCCGTGGGTGTATCTGCAGAGGTGGGTGGCGATATCCTCTGCTTTCACACCTTCAGCCTTGCCCTGTTGCTGCTCTAGGGTTTAATCACCATTTCCGAATGTGAGCACCGATTTCCGAAGTTATTTTTGTAGGGAAATGTATAGTACCGGTTAGGGTTTGGGGTTTTGGTGTTAGTTGCTTTTTGAGTAAGGGTTAGTGTGTTTTATTGGTATAAAATCAACTTCTGGCATGTTTTGTGGTATAACGAAGTAAAATCAACGTTTATAAGTGTGTTTCATGTAATCCCTATGTGCCGACACACATGCATGGTTTATGAATCAACATACACTGTGTATGATTGTTTTTAATGCTATAAAATCAACTTGTGTAGACTTTTTTTAAGCAATTAGTGGGTAAAGAGCAACCATACACTGTGTATGTTTGGTTCTAATGGTGAATATCCAACTTGTGTTTGTGTACGTTAAGTAATAAAGGTATATGATCAACATAAACTGTGTATGATTGGTTTTAATGATGTAAAATCAATTTGTGTAGACGTTTTTTAAGCAATTAGGGGGTTAGGAGCAACCATACACCGCGTATGTCTGGTTTTAATGGTGAATATCCAACTTGTGTTTGTGTATGTTGAGTAATAAAGGTGTATGATCAACATACACTGTGTATGATTGGTTTTAATGCTGTAAAATCAACTTGTATAGACGTTTTTTAAGCAATTAGTGGGTTAGGAGCAACCATACACTGTGTATGTTTGGTTTTAATGGTGAATATCCAGCTTGTGTTTGTGTATGTTGAGTAATAAAGGTGTATGATCAACATACACTGTGTATGATTGGTTTTAATGCTGTAAAATCAACTTGTGTAGACGTTTTTTAAGCAATTAGTGGGTTAGGAGCAACCATACACTGTGTATGTTTGGTTTTAATGGTGAATATCCAACTTGTGTTTGTGTATGTTGAGTAATAAAGGTGTATGATCAACATACACTGTGTATGATTGGTTTTAATGCTGTAAAATCAACTTGTGTAGAAGTTTTTTAAGCAATTAGTGGGTTAGGAGCAACCATACACTGTGTATGTTTGGTTTTAATGGTGAATATCCAATTTGTATTTGTGTATGTTGAGTAATAAAGGTGTATGATCAACATACATTATGTATGATTGGTTTTAATGGTATAAAATCAACTTGTGTAGACGTTTTTTAAGCAATTAGTGGGTTAGGAGCAACCATACACTGTGTATGTTTGGTTTTAATGGTGAATATCCAACTTGTGTTTGTGTATGTTGAGTAATAAAGGTGTACGATCAACATACACTGTGTATGATTGGTTTTAATGCTGTAAAATCAACTTGTGTAGACATTTTTTAAGCAATTAGTGGGTTAGGAGCAACCATACACTGTGTATGTTTGGTTTTAATAGTGAATATCCAACTTGTGTTTGTGTATGTTGAGTAATAAAGGTGTACGATCAACGTACACTGTGTATAATTGGTTTTAATGGTGTAAAATCAACTTGTGTAGACGTTTTTTAAGCAATTAGTGGGTTAGGAGCAACCATACACTGTGTATGTTTGGTTTTAATAGTGAATAACCAACTTGTGCTTGTGTATGTTGAGTAATAAAGGTGTATGATCAACATACACTGTGTATGATTGGTTTTAATGCTGTAAAATCAACTTTTGTAGACTTTTTTTAAGCAATTAGTGGGTAATGAGCAACCATACACTGTGTATGTTCGGTTTTAATAGTGAATATCCAACTTGTGTTTGTGTATGTTGAGTAATAAAGGTGTATGATCAATATACACTGTGTATGATTGGTTTTAATGGTGTAAAATCAACTTGTGTATACGTTTTCTAAGCAATTAGTGGGTTAGGAGCAACCATACACTGTGTATGTTTGGTTTTAATGGTGAATATCCAACTTGTGTTTGTGTATATTGGGTAATAAAGGTGTATGATCAACATACACTATGTATGATTGGTTTTAGTGGTGTAAAATCAACATGTGTATACGTTTTTTAAGCAATTAGTGGGTTAGGAGCAACCGTACACTGTGTATGTTTGGTTTTAATGGTGAATAACCAACTTGGTTTAATATTTTTTAAGTAATTAATGGTGTATCATGGGTTTGATCTTTGGGTTCGTGATGTTTTGCTTTTATTTCAGGTGGCATTTTCCTCGCGCAGGAAGAGCTGTTCAGCAGTGGAAGTTGATTACATTATCCCAAGGAGTTGCTGGAAATACCTGTAAGTTAACAAAATGGGACTGTCAACCAAAGTTGTGACAGAGATTCAGGAAATCTTGGGGGACGACGAAGCCAAGGTTTGGCACAGTATCCATTTGAATTGTATGACTTTTTACAATTACATTTGTGATCCCTTATTAACCAAAAGTGTTTTGCATTACAACTTGCCCTTGCTTCACAATACAATGTCGGGCATCTGCTTGAGCTGAGTGAGACTAATGTCAGCTTCTGGCATAGTCTAATTCACCTTGTCCTTCTCCACCAGGTGGCCAACCCAAATCCCGAGGAGTTATCATTCTTATTTGGTGGAAAGTTAGTGCACCTCGGGGGGAGGGAATTTTGCATTCTAACCGGCCTGAGATATGTCGGTGTAGAAGAGGTACCGGGTGGTCCCAACAGGATGGTTGCCAAGTACGGCATGAGGGGTAAGATGACTAGGCAGCAACTGCTTGAAGCATGCAGAACCTGCTCCGTCATGGAGGACCAGGTGAAGCTTGCTATTGCCTACCTGGTGGAGGGTCTACTGTTCGCCAAACACAAGCGAACAGGCATTGAGACGAACATCCTGGCCCTCGTGGACGACGTGGACTCTTTCAACAGTGTTGCTTGGGGATCTTTGAGCTGGAAATTCTTGGTGCGTAAGCTCAATGATTTCGTTGCAAAAATGAAACGCGGTTTAGAAAGGACCTACTCCGTCCACAGGTTCTATGACGTGGTTTCCGTACTTGCCTTGGAAACCCTTCCAAAACTTGCCAAGGTTGGGGTGGTGAGGGTTGGCAACCAGCGTCTTGGGCGGATCCTTAACTGGAAGATGTGTGTTAAGGTTCCGTACCCCGTGCTGTTCTCAATGGTATTCGATCAGGTAATAATACATTATGTTGTTGCTGTTTTACTACTAGTTGTTTCATATCATTTGGGTTAGATTACTAATATTCATATGATGCATCTTCCTTTGATCAGCAATTGAATGCCAAACCGATTGGACTGACGAGTGCAAAAGCCAATCAGCCTAATCTACTAGGCATTCTCTTTGCTGACGTTGGTGAGGAGGGGCTTCAATCTCCTGTTAAGGAAATGCCAGTAGATCCAGGTGCTGAACCAGTACCATTGGCAACTTCGTACCCCTTGCCGGCATCCCAGGAGGAACCACCTGTTGCGTCGCCCAATTTGGCGTATCAATCGGTATTGACTCTTTGTTTGTATTTATTTATTTGCATTTTTATCCTTGTAAGTACTATATTATTCAAATTCATGTTTATGATAATTTGGAGGACTTATTACAGGTTATGGAGAGATTCGAAGCGATGGAGAGAGATGTGCAAAGTATGCGGATGCACTTTGAAAGCAGACTTGAAGCGCAGCAGCTTCAGCTGCAAATGTACGAACGACGGTTTGAGGCTCAGGAGGCAATGATTAAGGAGCTCTTAGACCGTCCACCGCAAGCCACATCCCCACAGATCTAATCACCGACTTCCGCTCATCCATCCCCAATTGAGCAAGCAATTATTATTTCTCCTACACGTGCTGGGTAAGACACTACGGATCCTTGTTACTGTTATGATTTGGTATGTTTTCATGCATGTTAAGATTTATTGACTTTGGTATTTACTCTGCCAACCAGGGACGAGGACAATGTCAACAAGGACCCATCGTTTACGCATGTGGATGGTGTTGAAAACTTGATGACATTGTCCAAGACAGTTTTGAGGTTTGGGCAAGAGAGGAGGGACCCCAAGCCAAATCCCAAGTACAAAGGTGAAGAATGGACCGCGGAGGGTAAGAGCAAACGGACAAGGATGACCCAACCTAGACCGGAACCGGTTCTGCCCTTCGATCCACTCCAACCTCCCTCCAAGGAAGACAAAAAACAATTTGATGTTTTTTACAAAAGTTTCCAAGCAAGGGTTAAAAAGTGAGTGTGATTTCACACTCTACTTTTTGATAATCAGTATGTAAATGTTTCCAGAATGCATCTTTCTTATGGGATGCTTATATATCTTGCTTCTTATTGTATGTTACAGAGATTTGAATACTCCCCTTGAGTTAACTAAGGATCGACATATGGATTTCACTGTTTTGACTGCCACGACGGGTCAATTTTGGTATCGGTTGATAAACGATGATGCCTGGCTTACAGATGAGGTATGTTTCCCATCATGAAAGTTTTTTCGTGTGATTACTGTAATTGGATTCCAACCTTTTGTTGTTGGTGTGTCAACTACTTAGTGGGGTGTGATTAATAATATACCGTGTATGGTAGGTTTTAAGGGTGTGAAATCCACTTGTATAGGTGTGTTTTAAGTAATAAGTGGTGTATGATCAATCATACACCGTGTATGATATGTTTTAATGGTGTAAATTGATATGTATGATCGACTTGTTTATGTGTTTTTGAAGTGATTAGTGGTGTATGGTTAACAATATACCATGTATGATAGGATTTACTTGCCTAAGAACAACTTGAGTTAGGGTGTTTCAACTAATTAGTGGTATGTTTGCAGGAAATGGATGTAGTTCTGCACTACATTCTGGAGAAGAAACATCAGTGGCCAGAGCATTTCGACTAGAGGGCAACATGCGCGTTTACGACGGTTGCTCCTCGATTTGGACCCCTGTACAAACAGACTCAAAACAGAGAAATCCCGATCGAGGCAGTCTTTGCTGATTTTGAATCGTTGATCATTAAGTTTCTCGCAGGGGATGACACATACGGGGTCCGCGGCCACGACGTGGATCGGATATACATGCCCATCAATCAACCTAGTCAACATTGGTTCCTTGCTGCCATCCATTTTAAAAAATAGCGGATACAGGTAATTGATTCTTTGTACTCCGCCGCAGCCAAGGAATCAAGATTAGAACATGTGGAACCAATTGCAATATTGCTTCCATATGCTCTAGATATGGTTAATTTTTGGGATGTCCGAAAGGACCTCATACATTTCAAAGGCAAGCCTTTCTTGATCACTTACGACCAGGGTGAATGTCCACAACAGATGGGGTATGATCTCTACTTCCTATGCAATTTTACTATTCCGTTCATTCGGCCTTTTGGTTATTAAGCGGATGCAAAATAGTCATTACTTACAGTCATGTATAATTTCTGATTGTCTCATCTCTATTATTATGAACTGCAGGTTAGATTGTGGCTTTTTTGTTGTTAAGTTTATTGAATTTTTGCTTACAAATGGACTCAGCATCCACCAATGCACGCAAGCGCATATGGGGAAAATGCGGCTGAATACCTGTGTACACTTGTACAGACATGGAAGAAAGAAACAGATGCAATTGTATACATGTGAATAAAATTATGTGATGTGTATATGTTATCCTATATTACTATAGGATTTACTTTGTATCCATTAAACTGAAAATTGTGTAAAGGTTGATATGTATGTAATATTGTATATTCTTTATATTTTTTGAACAAAATAATGTTGTCTATTTCTGTTGATGTATTTTCAAATTGTGTAATGAAAATTGTCAATTGAAGTGTTTCGAAATTTGTACCAATTGTGTGTTCTTGGTGTTTGATGTGTTTTTGAAGTGAGTTACACATTCATACAGAACATGGATAAATCCCAATATTTATGTCAACCACACCTATATATGTTGATTTAACACCTATATAAGTTCATCTTAACCCAGTATAACTGAACATAAGCCAATTATTAATCTCAAAACACTTAATAAAGGTTGATTTTACACCTATAAAACTCATCATACACCGTGAATGATTCATAATACACCACTATTTACTTCAAACACACCAATATAACCCATCATATACCAATAATTACCAGCAAACTTAAAAATACATGCAAAAGTTGTGTTTACACATTAAAACTCATCATACACCGTGTATGATAAATTACACACCACTAAGTACTTGAAACACTGTTGATGAAACATTATCTGTAGAAGTGCCACCTCTCCCTGCGGCTCAGCCATCACTGGCCCACCACCGCCACTGCTAGAATCACTTTTCATTAGCAGTTGGAACGGCTGGATATAGCACGAAATTGAAGGGCAAACTGTATATTTTTCACTGGCCCAAGTGTTCCCTAACTTGTACAGTGCCTCTCAATCTCTGAATTTCCAACTCTAACGCTTGTTATTATCTTTTTCGAGGGTGATTATCTTTTTGTGAAGCGCCTCTCTTTTTCCTCCTGTTAATCACAACCGAAATCAAGAAAAATGTGAAAACGTAATCAAAGAGAAATATGAATAGAATACAGATAGTTGAGTGTAAATATGAAAATCATCATGTGGATGCAATTCGCACCATTACCGTACACCATGTGTGATTGATCATACACCACTAATTACTTGAAACACTGTTGATACACCAATATATCTGTAGAAGTGCCACCTCTCCCTGAGGCTCATCTGTAACTAGCCCACCACCGCCACTGCTAGAACCACTTACATTAAAAATTTGAATGGCTAGATATATCATGAAATTGGGGAACCTCGTATGCTTGGCTTCCTGTCCAACTACTCCATTTATAGGCAAAGGCATACAAGGTACAGAGTAGGTGGTAGTTGAGGTTATTAAATTGGGGAGAACCGTGGGAGAGGGGGAGGATAAAGTAGGTGGTAGTTGAGGTTATTAAATAGAGGAGAACCATGGGAGAGGGGGAGGATAAAGTAGGTGGTAGTTGAGGTTATTAAATAGAGGAGAACCATGGGAAAGGGGGAGGCTAAAGTAGGTGGTAGTTTATGTTATTAAATGTCTTGCTTGGTAGTCCATTATGACCCCTGAACATTCAATATTTTACACCAAAACAACTCATCATACATTGTGTATGATAAGTCATAGAGCACTAATTACTTGAAACACACCTATGTAAGTCCATTTTACACATTTATAACTTAACATACACAATGTATGACTCATCATACATAACTATTTATTTTACACACACCAATATAACTTTATTTTACACCAATATATCCCATCATATACCAATAATTACATGAAAAACACTCATAAAAGCTTATTGAACCCCATTATACTAGCAAAACCATAAATATGTATGCAAGGCTTGATTTTACACTCAAACAACTTATCATACATTATGTATGATGAGTCATAGAGCACTAATTACTTGAAACACACCTATGTAAGTCCATTTTACACATTTATAACTTAACATACACAATGTATGACTCATCGCACACAACTATTTATTTCACATACACCAATATAACTTCATTTTACATCAATATATCCCATCATACACCAAATAATTACATGAAAAACACTCATAAAAGCTGATTGAACCCCATTATACCAGCAAAACCACAAATATGTATGCAAAGCCTAATTTTACACCCAAACAACTCATCATACATTGTGTATGATAAGTCATACAACACTAATTACTTGAAACACACCTATGTAAGTCCATTTTACACATTTATAACTTAACATACACAATGTATGACTCATCACACACAACTATTTATTTCACACACACCAATATAACTTCATTTTACAACAAAATATCCCATCATACACTAATAATTACATGAAAAACACTCATAAAAGCTTATTGAACCCCATTATACCAGCAAAACCATAAATATGTATGCAAGGCTTGATTTTACACCCAAACAACTCATCATACATTGTGTATGATAAGTCATACAGCACTAATTACTTGAAACACACCTATGTAAGTCCATTTTACACATGTATAACTTAACATACACAATGTATGACTCATCACACACAACTATTTATTTCACACACACCAACATAACTTCATTTTACACCAATATATCCCATCATACACCAATAATTACATGAAAAACACTCATAAAAGTTGATTGAACCCCATTATACCAGCAAAATCATAAATATGTATGCAAAGCCTGATTTTACACCCAAACAACTCATCATACATTGTGTATGATAAGTCATAGAGCACTAATTACTTGAAACACACCTATGTAAGTCCATTTTACACATTTATAACTTAACATACACAATGCATGACTCATCATACACAACTATTTATTTCACACACACCAATATAACTTTATTTTACATCAAAATATCCCATCATACACCAATAATTACATGAAAAACACTCATAAAAGCTGATTGAACCCCATTATACCAGCAAAACCATAAATATGTATGCAAGGCTTGATTTTACACCCAAACAACTCATCATACATTGTGTATGATAAGTCATAGAGCACTAATTACTTGAAACACACCTATGTAAGTCCATTTTACACATTTATAACTTAACATACATAATGTATGACTCATCATACACAACTATTTATTTCACACATACCAATATAACTTCATTTTACACCAATATATCCCATCATACACCAATAATTACATGAAAAACACTCATAAAAGCTTATTGAACCCCATTATAACAGCAAAACTATAAATATGTATGCAAGGCTTGATTTTACACCCAAACAACTCATCATACATTGTGTATGATAAGTCATAGAGCACTAATTACTTGAAACACACCTATGTAAGTCCATTTTACACATTTATAACTTAACATACACAATGTATGACTCATCATACACAACTATTTATTTCACACACACCAATATAACTTCATTTTACATCAATATATCCCATCATACACCAAATAATTACATGAAAAACACTCATAAAAGCTGATTGAACCCCATTATACCAGCAAAACCACAAATATGTATGCAAAGCCTAATTTTACACCCAAACAACTCATCATACATTGTGTATGATAAGTCATACAGCACTAATTACTTGAAATACACCTATGTAAGTCCATTTTACACATTTATAACTTAACATATACAATGTATGACTCATCATACCCAACTATTTGTTTCACACGCACTAATATAACTTCATTTTACACCAATATATCCATCATACACCAATAATTACATGAAAAACACTCATAAAAGCTGATTGAACCCTATTATACCAGCAAAACTATAAATATGTATGCAAGGCTTGATTTTACACCCAAACAACTCATCATACATTGTGTATGATAAGTCATAGAGCACTAATTACATTGTAAAAAATAAAATAAATAATGTAAATTAATAAAAAATAAAAATACATCAACACGTCACACCAGTCAAGAAGGGACTTGAGAACGAGGACCGCGGGAGTTTGATGAAGTGCCTTCAGCACTAGGACGCAGAGCAATTGGATTCTTGCACGTGAATCGGTTATGCTCGTGTTCCTTGCACCGACTGCACCTTTGATGAACACACTCCTCGCCGACAGACGGAATCCTCCTCTTCCGCCTCCTCCCAGAAGAGGTTCGCACCTCAGGTGGAAGAAGATTCATGTCAGCTACATCATGCGGGATACGCCAGTCACTTATGTGCGGCATCGGGTAGACAACACCTCTGTACGACTCGTACCATTTTTCTCTACTGTAGTACGGCGAGCATAAGTCGTACAGACCATAAGGACTATGCCGTACGATGGCTAACGCATGCTCACAAGGAAGCTGCTCAAGCTGAAACCTGTAGCAAGTACATATCCTCTGCGACATATCTAGGCAGAAATTTTTCTCCCCATCGACAACGTCGAAAGTATGATCATCAGCTCGCACAATCTGCACGGCGCAAAAAAAATAATAAATTAAAAATAAATTAAACAAAAAACCAACAAAACATATCATAAATTATATGGAGCTTACTATCATCGTTCTTGATAATTTCAATCTGTCTTGTAATTTCTTTTCGACGTCGGGGGACATTGTACTAGTGCAAGCTTCAGCCTTGACTCTTCTGTCATGAAACTACTTCTGCAACAGTAGCCTAAACTCGTCAACGAGGGCAGTAATTGGATAGTCACGCACCTTGACCAATACAGCATTCATGGATTCCGAAATATTTGTCGTCATTATGTTGTACCGACGACAAGGGGAGTGGGAACGAGTTCACTTGTCCAGTCCCACATCTTCCAAGTAATCTTAGCCCCGGGTACGGCACAACATAAACTGAAAAATAAACTATGGAACTCTTGAATGTTGTATGCTTTAGCTGCTTTGTAGTAGTACTGATCCAACTGCTTCGATTTGCTCTTGAATTTGGCCTTCAAGTTGTTCAGCAAGTGGTACATACACAGCCTGTGAAATGTGTTGGGGAAAACTTCTTCCACCGCTCGTTGGATGCTTCGGTGTCTATCAGATATAATGACATGGCCAATAGGCTGCCCAATGACTTCCTTCAATCTACCGAGGAACCAATGCCACGATACATCATTCTCTGAATCACCAATACCAACGGCAATCGGGAAAATTTGCTGGTTGGCATCGTGGCAAACGGCCATGAATAGAACACCCCGGTATTTTCCCTTCAGATGTGATGCGTCAATGCTCACAACAGGCCGGCAAAACCGGTACCCTTTCAGTGAAGCCTCAAACGCAATAAAGAGGTACTGAAACCTGCTCTTGTCATCTGTCTGTAAATAAAACGTGGTACCAGGGTTAGTCTGTTGGAGGACTTGCAGATAAGCAGGCAAGAATGCATATGACTCTTCGGAGGTACCCAATCTAACATTGTCGTATGCAAACTCTCTCTCCCTCCATGCAACACTGTAGCCGATATCGACACCATAGCAACTGCGGATGTCATCTATGACATCCCGTGGCTTGAACACTCGTCCGGGGTTGACAAGTTTCTTGCGGACGTACTCCCCGACGACCCAACAGGTTGCCTGCTTGTGTCTAATAGTGGTGAGATTGGTAGGGTGGGTATGATTATTTTCAACTTTTGTAACCATCCAATACCCACCTTCTGCTGGACACGTAGCCCGAACCCTCCATGTGCAACCCTCTTGCACACAACGAATAACTGTTAAGGATTTGTTAGACTTGAAGCTCTTGAATTCAAATTTTTCCCTCTTGGCAATTACTCCCAGGTTAGTCAATAAATCCTTCTTCGATTTAAAGACTTGATGCACCTCGATTACATCAACCATACTACCCTGCCCATATACCCCATCAATCTGGCTCCTCTCATCACCGGAACAAACATCATCGTCAACAGTGGCTTGGACGTCGGGTTGGACATTCGGTTCCACTGCAGGTTCGACAGTAGCAGGTGATGTACCCACTTCAGGGCAAATATTCTGCTGGTCAGAAATGTGCCCATGTGGAGGTGATACGTCAGTTGCACATGGGATAAATTTATATTATCCAAATGATCGCACGGACTTTGATTGGAATTTTCCCAATCTTCACCGGTCGTTGTCGCTGCCGCCGTAGGTATGTCAAACTCTAGTTCAGATGCATCTCCACGGGCTACTTCTTCTATTCCCGTGTTAATACATCCACCAAAACTATCAGGCACCACAGGGTCCAAACCACCAATGTTCTCGTCACCATCTGGTAGTGTTTGATTAAGACTCCGTTGATCTCCAAAGTAAGGAGAACTATCAACCGTGGACTCAACAGTGACGTACAAGGTATACTAAGCCATATCTTCTTTTGCCAGTGCCTTCAAAATCGTTACTGATCCATCACTATTTAGCCATATCTTTTTTTGCCAGTGCCTTCAAAACCATTACTGATCTATCACTATTGACATCATACAATGGGATGTCCCATTTGCCCGTACAAAGTTGCAATCGCAACTTCGAACTTGCATCCACCTGAGCACCCATCAAATCCACCAAAGACCTTTGCAAGTCAGCAAAGTCAGTCTTATCATCCAAAATAACAAAATCCAACTTCCCACCAACATACTCTGCCCTCTCGTTAAAGTGTCCACCGTACTGAACCATAGCAACATCTGCCATTTCTGTGAACACGAAAGCAACATGATATTACACCACTAATTACATGAGACACACCAAGATAAAATAAAATAACAGAATTTAAATCATTAATACACGGGGTATGATAAGTCATACACCACTATACTAGTAATTACTTGAAAAAATCAGCAAAAGTTGATGTTCTACAATTAAAACATGTCATACACAGTGTATGTTAATCACACACCATTAATTACTCAACATACACAAACGCACGTTGGTTATTCACCATTAAAACCAAACAAACACAGTGTATGGTTTCTCCTAACCCACTAATTGCGCAAAAAAATTCTACACAATGTTGATTCTACACCATTAAAACCAATCATACACAGTGTATATTGATCATACACCTTTATTACTCAACATACACAAACACACGTTGGTTATTCACCATTAAAACCAAACATACACAGTGTATGGTTGCTCCTAACCCACTAATTGCTTAAAAAACGTCTACACAAGTTGATTTTACACCATTAAAACCAATCATACATAGTGTATGCTGATCATACACCTTTATTACTCAACATACACAAACACAAGCCGGATATTCACCATTAAAACCAAACATACACAGTGTATGGTTGCTCCTAACCCACTAATTGCTTAAAAAAATTCTACACAAGTTGATTTTACAGCAATAAAACCAATCATACACAGTGTATGTTGATAATACACCTTTATTACTCAATATACACAAACACAAGTTGGATATTCAGCATTAAAACCAAACATACACAGTGTATGGTTACTCCTAACCCACTAATTGCTTAAAAAAAGTCTATACAAGTTGATTTTACAGCATTAAAACCAATCATACACAGTGTATGCTGATCATACACCTTTATTACTCAACATACACAAACACAAGTTGGATATTCACCATTAAAACCAAACATACACAGTGTATGGTTGCTCCTAACCCACTAATTGCTTAAAAAACGTCTACACAAGTTGATTTTACACCATTAAAACCAATCATACTGTGTATGCTGATCATACACCTTTATTACTCAACATACACAAACACAAGTTGGATATTCACCATTAAAACCAAACATACACAGTGTATGGTTTCTCCTAACCCACTAATTGCCTAAAAATAGTCTACACAAGTTGATTTTATACCATTAAAACCAATCATATATAGTGTATGTTGATAATACACCTTTATTACCCGACATACACAAACACAAGTTGGATATTTACCATTAAAACCAAACATACACAGTGTATGGCTGCTCCTAACCCACTAATTGCTTAAAAAACCTCTACACAAGTAGATTTTAAACCATTAAAACTAATCATACACAGTGTATGTTGATTATACACCTTTATTACTCAACATACACAAATACAAGTTGGATATTCACCATTAAAACCAAATATACATAGTGTATGGTTGCTCCAAACCCACTAATTGCTTGAAAAACGTCTACACAAGTTGATTTTACAGCATCAAAACCAATCATATACAGTGTATGTTAATCATACACCTTTATTACTCAACATACACAAACACAAGTTGGTTATTCACCATTAAAACCAAACATACACAGTGTATGGTTGCTCCCAACTCACTAATTGCTTACAAAACATCTACACAAGTTAATTTTATACCATTAAAACCAATCATACACAGTGTATGATTGATCATACACCTTTATTACTCGACATACACAAACACAAGTTGGATATTCACCATTAAAACCAAACATACATAGTGTATGGCTGCTCCTAACCCACTAATTGCCTAAAAAACGTCTACACAAGTTGATTTTACAGCATCAAAACCAATCATACATGGTGTATGTTGATCATACACCTTTATGACACAATATACACAAACACAAGTTGGATATTCACCATCAAAACCAAACATAAACAGTGTATGGTTGCTCCTAACCCAATAATTGCGTAAAAAAAGTCTACACAAGTTGATTTTATAGCATTAAAACCAATCATACACAGTGTATGTTAATCATACACCTTTATTACTCAACATACACAAACACAAGTTGGATATTCACCTTTAAAACCAAACATATACACTGTATGGTTGCTCCGAACCCACTAATTGCTTAAAAAACGTCTACACAAGTTGATTTTACACCATTAAAACCAATCATACACAGTGTAAGTTGATCATACACCTTTATTACTCAACATACACAAACACAAGTTGGTTATTCACCATTAAAACCAAACATACACAGTGTATGGCTGCTCCTAACCCGCTAATTGCTTAAAAATCGTTTACACAAGTTGATTTTACACCATTAAAACCAATCATACGCAGTGTACGTTGATCATACAGCTTTATTACTCAATATACACAAGCACAAGTTGGATATTCACCATTAAAACCAAACATACACAGTGTATGGTTGCTCCTAACCCACTAATTGCTTAAAAAACGTCTACATAACTTGATTTTACACTATTAAAACCAATCATACACAGTGTCTGTTGATCATACACCTTTATTATTCGACATACACAAACACAAGTTGGATATTCACCATTAAAATCAAACATACAGAGTGTATGGTTGCTCCTAACCCACTAATTGTTAAAAAATGTCTACACAAGTTGATTTTACAGTATTAAAACCAATCATGCATAGTGTATGTTGATCATACACCTTTATTACTCAACATACACGAACACAAGTTGTATGTTTGGTTTTAATGGTGAGTAACCAACTTGTGTTTGTGTATATTGAGTGATAAAGGTGTATGATCAACATACACTGTGTATGATTGGTTTTTATGGTGTAAAATCAACTTGTGTAGACGTTTTTTAAGCAATTAGTGGGTTAGGAGCAACCATACACTGTGTATGTTTGGATTTAATGGTGAATATCCAACTTGTGTTTGTGTAAGTCTAGTAAAAATGGTGTATGATCATCATACACGGTCTATGATTGGTTTTAATGCTGTAAAATTAACTTGTGTAGACATTTTTTAAGCAATTAGCAGGTTAGGAGCAATCAAACGCTGTGTTTGTTTAGTTTTAATGGTGAATATACAACTTGTGTTTGTGTATGTTAAGTAATAAAGGTGTATGATCTACATACACTGCGTATGATTGGTTTTAATGCGGTAAAATCAACTTGTGTAGACGTTTTTTAAGCAATTAGTGGGTTAGGTGCAACCATACACTGTGTATGTTTGGTTTTAATGGTGAATATCCAACTTGTATTTGTGTATGTTGAGTAATAAAGGTGTATGATCTACATACACTGCGTATGATTAGTTTTGATGCGGTAAAATCAACTTGTGTAGACGTTTTTTAAGCAATTAGTGTGTTAGGTGCAACCATACACTGTGTATGTTTGGTTTTAATGGTGAATATCCAACTAGTATTTGTGTATGTTGAGTAATAAAGGTGTATGATCAACATACACTGCGTATGATTGGTTTTAATGGTGTAAAATCAACTTGTGTAAACGTTTTTTAAGCAATTAGTGGGTTAGGAGCAACCATACACTGTTTATGTTTGGTTTTAGTGGTGAATATCTAACTTGTGTTTGTGTATGTTGAGTAATAAAGGTGTATGATCAACATACACTGTGTATGATTGGTTTTAATGGTGTAAAATTATCTTGTGTAGACGTTTTTTAAGCAATTAGTGGGTTAGGAGCAACCAAACACTGTGTATGTTTGGATTTAATGGTGAATATCCAACTTGTTTTTGTGTAAGTTGAGTAAAAATGGTGTATGATCATCATACACTGTCTATGATTGGTTTTAATGCTGTAAAATCAACTTGTGTAGACGTTTTTTAAGCAATTAGCAGGTTAGGAGCAACCAAACACTGTGTATGTTTAGTTTTTATGGTGAATATGCAACTTGTGTTTGTGTATGTTAAGTAATAAAGGTGTATGATCAACATACACTGCGTGTGATTGGTTTTAATACCGTAAAATCAACTTGTGCAGACGTTTTTTAAGCTATTAGTGGGTTAGGTGCAACCATACACTGTGTATGTTTGGTTTTAATGGTGAATATCCAACTTGTATTTGTGTATGTTGAGTAATAAAGGTGTATGATCAACATACACTGTGCATGATTGGTTTTAATGGTGTAAAATCAACTTGTGTGGACGTTTTTTAAGCAATTAGTGGATTAGGAGCAACCATACACTGTGTATGTTTGGTTTTAATGGTGAATATCCAACTTGTGTTTGTGCATGTTGAGTAATAAAGGTGTATGATCAACATACACTGTGTATGATTGGTTTTAATGGTATAAAATCAACTTGAGTAGACTTTTTTTAAGCAATTAGTGGGTTAGGAGAAACCATACACTGTGTATGTTTGGTTTTAATGGTGAATATCCAACTTGTATTGGTGTATGTCGAATAATAAAGGTGTATGATCAACATACGCCGTGCACGATTGGTTTTAATGGTGTCAACTTGTGTAGACATTTTTTAAGCAATTAGTGGGTTAGGAGCAATAATACACTGTGTATGTTTGGTTTTAATGGTGAATATCCAACTTGTGTTTGTCTATATTGAGTAATAAAGGTGTATGATCAACATACACTGTGTGTGATTGGTTTTAATGGGGTAAAATCAACTTGTGTAAACGTTTTTTAAGCAATTAGTGGGTTAAGAACAACCATACACTATCTATGTTTGGTTTTAAGGGTGAATAACCAACTTGTGTTTGTGTATGTTGAGTAATAAAGGTGTATGCTCAACATACACTGTGTATGGTTGGTTTTAATGCCGAAAATCAACTTGTGTAGACGTTTTTTAAGCAATAAGTTGGTTAGGAGCAACCATACACTGTGTATGTTTGGTTTTAATGGTGAATATCCAATTTGTGCTTGTGTATGTTGAGTAAAAAAGGTGCATGATCAACATACACTGTCTATGATTGGTTTTAATGCTCTAAAATCAACTTGTGTAGACGTTTTTTAAGCAATTAGCGGGTTAGGAGAAACCATACACTGTGTATGTTTGGTTTTAATGGTGAACATCCAACTTGTGTTTGTGTATGTTGAGTAATGAAGGTGTATGATCAACATACACTGTGTATGTTGGGTTTTAATGCTGTAAAATCATCTTGTGTAGACGTTTTTTAAGCAATTAATGGGTTAGGAGCATCCATACACTGTGTATGTTTGGTTTTAATGATGAATATCCAACTTGTGTTTGTGTATGTCGGGTAAAAAAGGTGTATGATCAACATACACTGCATATGATTGGTTTTGACGGTGTAAAATCAACTTGTGGAGACGTTTTTTCAGCAATTAGTGGGTTAGGGGCAACCATACACTGTGTATGTTTGGTTTTAATGGTGAATAACCAACTTGTGTTTGTGTATGTTAAGCAATAAAGGTGTATGATCAACATACAATGTGTGTGATTAGTTTTAATGGTGTAAAATCAACTTGTGTAGAATTTTTTTAAGCAATTAGTGGGTTAGGAGAAACCATACACAGTGTATGTTTGGTTTTAATGGTGAATATCCAACTTGTGTTTTTGTATGTTGAATAATAAAGGTGTATGATTAACATACACTGTGTATGATTCGTTTTAATAGTGTCAACTTGTGTAGACATTTTTTAAGCAATTAGTGGGTTCGGAGCAATCATACACTGTGTATGTTTGATTTTAATGTGAATATCCGACTTGTGTTTGTGTATATTGTGTCATAAAGGTGTATGATCAACATACACTATGTATGATTGGTTTTAATGGTGTAAAATTAACTTGTGTGGATGTTTTTTAAACAATTAGTGGGTTAGGAGCAATCATACACTTTGTATGTTTGGTTTTAATGGTGAATAACAAACGGGTGTTTGTGTATGTTGAGTAGTAAAGGTGTATGACCAACATACACTGTCTATGATTGGTTTTAATGCTGTAAAATCATCTTGTGTAGATGTTTTTTAAGCAATTAGTGGGTTAGGAGCAACCATACCCTGTGTATGTTTGGTTTTAATGGTGAATATCCAACTTGTCTTTGTGTATGTTGGGTAAAAAAGGTGTATGATCAACATAAACTGTCTATGATTGGTTTTAATTCTGTAAAATCAACTTGTGTAGACGTTTTTTAAGCAATTAGCGGGTTAGGAGCAACCATACACTGTGTATGTTTGGTTTTAATGGTGAATATCCAACTTGTGTTTGTCTATGTTGAGTAATAAAGTGTATGATCAACATACACTGTGTACGATTGGTTTTAATGCTGTAAAAGCAACTTGTGTAGATGTTTTTTAAGCAATTAGTGGGTTAGGAGCAACCATACACTGTGTATGTTTGGTTTTAATGGTGAATATCCAACTTGTGTTTGTGTATGTTGAGTAATAAAGGTGTATGATCAACATACACTGCGTATGATTGGTTTTAATGGTGTAAAATCAACTTATGTAGACATTTTTTAAGCGATTAGAGGGTTCGGAGCAACCACACACTGTATATGCTTGGTTTTAATAGTGAATATCCATCTTGTGTGTGTGTGTATATTGAGTAATAAAGGTGTATGATCAACATACACTGTGTATTATTAGTTTTAATGGTGTAAAATCAACTTGTGTAGACTTTTTTTAAGCAATTAGTGGGTTAGGAGGAACCATACACTGTGTACGTTTGGTTTTAATGGTGAATATCCAACTTGTGTTCGTGTATGTTGAATAATAAAGGCATATGATCAACATACACTGTGTATGATTGGTTTTAATGGTGTCAACTTGTGTAGACATTTTTTAAACAATTAGTGGGTTAGGAGAAATAATACACTGTGTATATGTGGTTTTAATGGGGAATATCCAACTTGTGTTTGTGTATATTGAATAATAAAGGTGTATGATCCACATACACTATGTATGATTGGTTTTAATGGTGTAAAATCAACTTGTGTAAACCTTTTATAAGCAATTAGCGAGTTAGGATCAACCATACACTGTGTATGTTTGCTTTTAATGGTGAATAACCAACTTGTGTTTGTGTATATTGAGTAATAAAGGTGTATGATCAACATACACTTCTATGATTTGTTTTAATGCTGTAAAATCAACTTGTGTAGACGTTTTTTAAGCAATTAGAGGGTTAGGAGCAACCATGCACGGTGTATGTTTGGTTTTAATGGTGAGTATCCAACTTGTGTTTGTGCATGTTGAATAATAAAGGTGTATGATCAACATACACTGTGTATTATTGGTTTTAATGGCGTCAACTTGTGTAGGCATTTTATGAGCAATTAGTGGGTTAGGAGCAATCATACACTGTGTATGTTTGGTTTTTATGGTGAATATCCAAATTGTGTTTGTGTATATTGAGTAATAAAGGTGTATGATCAGCATACACTGTGTATGATTGGTTTTCATGGTGTAAAATCAACTTGTGTAAACGTTTTTTAAGCAATTAGTGAGTTAGGAGGAACCGTACACTGTGTATGTTTGGTTTTAATGGTGAGTAACCAACTTGTGTTTGTGTATATTGAGTAATAAAGGTGTATGATCAACGTACACTGTGTATGATTGGTTTTTATGGTGTAAAATCAACCTGTGTAGACGTTTTTTAAGCAATTAGTGGGTTAAGAGCAACCATACACTGTGTATGTTTGGATTTAATGGTGAATATCCAACTTGTGTTTGTGTAAGTTGAGTAAAAATGGTGTATGATCATCATACACTGTCTATGATTGGTTTTAATGCTGTAAAATCAACTTGTGCAGACGTTTTTTAAGCAATTAGCAGGTTAGAAGCAACCAACACTGTGTATGTTTAGTTTTAATGGTGAATATGCAACTTGTGTTTGTGTATGTTAAGTAATAAAGGTGTATGATCTACATACACTGCGTATGATTGGTTTTAATGCGGTAAAATCAACTTGTGTAGACGTTTTTTAAGCAATTAGTGGGTTAGGTGCAACCATACACTGTGCATGTTTGGTTTTAATGGTGAATATCCAACTTGTATTTGTGTATGTTGAGTAATAAAGGTGTATGATCAACATACACTGCGTATGATTGGTTTTAATGGTGTAAAATCAACTTGTGTAAACGTTTTTTAAGCAATTAGTGGGCTAGGAGCAACCACACACTGTTTATGTTTGGTTTTAGTGGTGAATATCTAACTTGTTTTTGTGTATGTTGAGTAATAAAGGTGTATGATCAACATACACTGTGTATGATTGGTTTTAATGGTGTAAAATTATCTTGTGTAGACGTTTTTTAAGCAATTAGTGGGTTAGGAGCAACCATACACTGTGTATGTTTGAATTTAATGGTGAATATCCAACTTGTGTTTGTGTAAGTTGAGTAAAAATGGTGTATGATCATCATACACTGTCAATGATTGGTTTTAATGCTGTAAAATCAACTTGTGTACACGTTTTTTAAGCAATTAGCAGGTTAGGAGCAACCAAACATAGTGTATGTTTAGTTTTAATGGTGAATATGCAACTTGTGTTTGTGTATGTTGAGTAATAAAGGTGTATGATCAACATACACTACGTATGATTGGTTTTAATGCGGTAAAATCAACTTGTGCAGACGTTTTTTAAGCAATTAGTGGGTTAGGTGCAACCATACACTGTGTAAGTTTGGTTTTAATGGTGAATATCCAACTTGTATTTGTGTATGTTGAGTAATAAAGGTGTATGATCAACATATACTGCGTATGATTGGTTTTAATAGTGTAAAATCAACTTGTGTGGACGTTTTTTAAGCAATTAGTGGATTAGGAGCAACCATACACTGTGTATGTTTGGTTTTAATGGTGAATATCCAACTTGTGTTTGTGCATGTTGAGTAATAAAGGTGTATGATCAACCTACACTGTGTATGATTGGTTTTAATTGTGTAAAATCAACTTGAGTAGACTTTTTTTAAGCAATTAGTGGGTTAGGAGAAACCATACACGGTGTATGTTTGGTTTTAATGGTGAGTATCCAACTTGTGTTTGTGCATGTTGAATAATAAAGGTGTATGATCAACATACACCGTGTACGATTGGTTTTAATGGTGTCAACTTGTGTAGACATTTTTTAAGCAATTAGTGGGTTAGGAGCAATAATACACTGTGTATGTTTGGTTTTAAGGGTGAATATCCAACTTTTGTTTGTCTATAATGAGTAATAAAGGTGTATGATCAACATACACCGTGTGTGATTGGTTTTAATGGGGTAAAATCAACTTGTGTAAACGTTTTTTAAGCAATTAGTGGGTTAAGAACAACCATACACTCTCTATGTTTGGTTTTAATGGTGAATAACCAACTTGTGTTTGTATATGTTGAGTAATAAAGGTGTATGCTCAACATACGCTGTGTATGGTTGGTTTTAATGCCGTAAAATCAACTTGTGTAGACATTTTTTAAGCAATAAGTGGGTTAGGAGCAACCATGCACTGTGTATGTTTGGTTTTAATGGCGAATATCCAACTTGTGCTTGTGTATATTGAGTAAAAAAGGTGTATGATCAACATACACTGTCTATGATTGGTTTTAATGCTCTAAAATCAACTTGTGTAGACGTTTTTAAGCAATTAGTGGGTTAGGAGCAACCATACACTGTGTATGTTTGGTTTTAATGGTGAATATCCAACTTGTGTTTGTGTATGTTGAGTAATGAAGGTGTATGATCAACATACACTGTGTATGTTTGGTTTTAATGCTGTAAAATCATCTTGTGTAGACGTTTTTTAAGCAATTAATGGGTTAGGAGCATCCATACACTGTGTATGTTTGGTTTTAATGGTGAATATCCAACTTGTGTTTGTGTATGTCGGGTAATAAAGGTGTATGATCAACATACACTGTATATGATTGGTTTTGACAGTGTAAAATCAACTTGTGTAGACGTTTTTTAAGCAATTAGTGGGTTTGGGGCAACCATACACTGTGTATGTTTGGTTTTAATGGTGAATATCCAACTTGTGTTTGTGCATGTTGAGTAATAAAGGTGTATGATCAACATACAATGTGTATGATTAGTTTTAATGGTGTAAAATCAACTTGTGTAGACTTTTTTTAAGCAATTAGTGGGTTAGGAGAAACCATACACAGTGTATGTTTGGTTTTAATGGTAAATATCCAACTTGTGTTTGTGTATGTTGAATAATAAAGGTGTATGATTAACATACACTGTGTATGATTGGTTTTAATGGTGTCAACTTGTGTAGACATTTTTTAAGCAATTAGTGGGTTTGGAGCAATCATGCACTGTGTATGTTTGATTTTAATGGTGAATATCCAACTTCTGTTTGTGTATATTGTGTCATAAAGGTGTATGATCAACATACACTGTGTATGATTGGTTTTACTGGTGTAAAATTGACTTGTGTGGATGTTTTTTAAACAATTAGTGGGTTAGGAGCAACCATACACTGTGTATGTTTGGTTTTAATGGTGAATAACAAACTGGTGTTTGTGTATGTTGAGTAATAAGGGTGTATCATCAACATACACTGTCTATGATTGGTTTTAATGCTATAAAATCAACTTGTGTAGATGTTTTTTAAGCAATTAGTGGGTTACGAGCAACCATACCCCGTGTATGTTTGGTTTTAATGGTGAATATCCAACTTGTGTTTGTGTATGTTGGGTAAAAAAGGTGTATGATCAACAGACACTGTCTATGATTGGTTTTAATTCTGTAAAATCAACTTGTGTAGACGTCTTTTAAGCAATTAGCGGGTTAGGAGCAACTATACACTGTGTATATTGGTTTTAATGGTGAATATCCAACTTGTGTTTGTTTATGTTGAGTAATAAAGTGTATGATCAACATACACTGTGTATGATTGGATTTAATGCTGTAAAATCAACTTGTGTAGATGTTTTTTAAGCAATTAGTGGGTTAGGAGCAACCATACACTGTGTATGTTTGGTTTTAATGGTGAATATCCAACTTGGGTTTATGTATGTTGAGTAATAAAGGTGTATGATCAACATACACTGCGTATGATTGGTTTTAATGGTGTAAAATCAACTTGTGTAGACGTTTTTTAAGCGATTAGTGGGTTCGGAGCAACCACACACTGTATATGTTTGGTTTTAATAGTGAATATCCATCTTGTGTGTGTGTATATTGAGTAATAAAGGTGTATGATCAACATACACTGTGTATTATTAGTTTTAATGGTGTAAAATCAACTTGTGTAGACTTTTTTTAAGCAATTAGTGGGTTAGGAGGAACCATACACTGTGTATGTTTGGTTTTAATGGTGAATGTCCAACTTGTGTTCGTGTATGTTGAATAATAAAGGCAAATGATCAATATACACTGTGTATGATTGGTTTTAACGGTGTCAACTTGTGTAGGCATTTTTTAAACAATTAGTGGGTTAGGAGCAATAATACGCTGTGTATGTGTGGTTTTAATGGGGAATATCCAACTTGTGTTTGTGTATATTGAGTAATAAAGGTGTATGATCCACATACACTATGTATGATTGGTTTTAATGGTGTAAAATCAACTTGTGTAAACCTTTTTTAAGTAATTAGTGAGTTAGGAGCAACCATACACTGTGTATGTTTGCGTTTAATGGTGAATCACCAACTTGTGTTTGTGTATATTGAGTAATAAAGGTGTATGATCAACATACACTTCTATGATTTGTTTTAATGCTGTAAAATCAACTTGTGTAGACGTTTTTTAAGCAATTAGCTGGTTGGGAGCAACCATACACGGTGTACGTTTGGTTTTAATGGTGAATATCCAACTTGTGTTTGTGTATGTTGAGTAATAAAGGTGTATGATCAACATACACTGTGTATGATTGGTTTTAATGGTGTAAAATCAACTTGTGTAGACTTTTTTTAAGCAATTAGTGGGTTAGGAGAAACCATACACCATGTATGTTTGGTTTTAATGGTGAATATCCAACTTGTATTTGTGTATGTTGAGTAATAAAGGTGTATGATCAACATAGACTGTGTATGATTGGTTTTAATGGTGTAAAATTATCTTGTGTAGACGTTTTTTAAGCAATTAGTGGGTTTGGAGCAACCATACACTGTGTATGTTTGGATTTAATGGTGAATATCCAACTTGTGTTTGTGTAAGTTGAGTAAAAATGGTGTATGATCATCATACACTGTCAATGATTGGTTTTAATGCTGTAAAATCAACTTGTGTAGACGTTTTTTAAGCAATTAGCAGGTTAGGAGCAACCAAACACTGTGTATGTTTAGTTTTAATGGTGAATATGCAACTTGTGTTTGTGTATGTTGAGTAATAAAGGTGTATGATCAACATACACTGTGTATGATTAGTTTTAATGGTGTAAAATCAACATGTGTAGACGTTTCTTAAGCCATTAGTGGGTTAGGAGCAACCATACACTGTGTATATTTGGTTTTAATGGTGAATATCCACATGTTCAGCAATTAAGGTGTATGATCAATCATACACTGTGTATGATTGATTTTAACAGTATAAAATCCACTTGTGTAGATGTCTTTTAAGCAATTCGTGGGTTAGGAGCAACCGTGCACTGTGTATGTTTGGTTTTAATGGTGAATATCCAACTTGTGTTTGTGTATGTTGAGTAATAAAGGTGTATGATCAACATACACTGTCTATGATTGGTTTTAATGCTGTAAAATCAACTTGTGCAGACGTTTTTTAAGCAATTAGTGGGTTAGGAGCAACCATACACTGTGTGTGTTTGGTTTTAATGGTGAATATCCAACTTATGTTTGTGTATGTTAAGTAATAAGGGTGTATGATTAACATACGCTGTGTATGATTGGTTATAATGGTGTAAAATCAACTTGTGTAAACCTATTTAAGCAATTAGTGGGTTAGGAGAAACCATGCACCATGTATGTTTGGTTTTAATGGTGAATATCCAACTTTTGTTTAGGTATGTTGAGTAATAAAGTGTATGATCAATGTACACTGTGTATAATTGGTTTTAATGCTGTAAAATCAACTTGTGTATTTGTTTTTTAAGCAATTTGTGGGTTAGGAGCAACCATACACTGTGTATGTTTGGTTTTAATGGTAAATATCCAACTTGTGTTTGTGTATGTTGAGTAATAAAGGTGTATGATCAACATACACTGTGTATGATTGGTTTTAATGGTGTAAAATCAACTTGTGTGGACGTTTTTTAAGCAATTAGTGGGTTAGGAGCAACCATACATTGTGTATGTTTGGTTTTAATGGTGAATAACCAACTTATGTTTGTGTATGTTGAGTAATAGAGGTGTATGATCAACATACGCTTTCTATGATTGGTTTTAATGCTGCAAAATCAACTTGTGTAGACGTTTTTTAAGCAATTAGTGGGTTAGGAGCAACCATACCCTGTGTATGTTTAGTTTTAATGGTGAATATCCAACTTGTGATTGTGTATGTTGAGTAAAAAAGGTGTATGATCAACATACACTGTCTATGATTGGTTTTAATTCTGTAAAATCAACTTGTGTTGACGTATTTTAAGCAATTAGCAGGTTAGGAGCAACCTTACACTATGTATGTTTGGTTTTAATGGTGAATATCCAGCTTGTGTTTGTGTATGTTGAATAATAAAGGTGTATAATCAACATACACTGTGTATGATTGGTTTTAATGCTGTAAAATCAACTTGTGTAGACGTTTTTTAAGCAATTAGTGGGTTAGGAGCAACTATACACTGTGTCGATTTGGTTTTAATGGTGAATATCCAACTTGTGTTTGTGTATGTTGTGTAATAAACGTGTACGATCAACATACACTGTGTATGATTGGTTTTAATGGTGTAAAATAAACTTGTGTAGACGTTTTTTAAACAATCAGTGGGTTAGGAGCAACCATACACTGTGTATATCTGGTTTTAATGGTGAATATCCAATTTGGGTTTGTGTATGTTGAGTAATAAAGGTGTATGATCAATCATACACTGTGTATGATTGTTTTTAATGGTATAAAATCAACTTGTGTAGATATTTTTTAAGCAATTAGTGGGTTAGGAGCAGCCATACACTGTGTATGTTTCGTTTTAATGGTGAATATCCAACTTGTATTTGTGTATGTTGAGTAATAAAGGTGTATGATCAACATATACTGTCTATGATTGGTTTTAATGCTGTAAAATCAACTTTTGTAGGCCTTTTTTAAGCAATTAGTGGGTTAGGAGCAACCATACACTGTGTATGTTTGGTTTTAATGTTGAATATCCAACTTGTGTTTGTGTATGTTGAGTAATAAAGGTGTATGATCAATATACACGGTGTATGATTGGTTTTAATGCTGTAAAATCTACTTGTGTAGACTTTTTTTAAGCAATTAGTGGGTTAGGAGGAACCATACACTGTGTATGTTTGGTTTTAATGGTGAATATCCAACTTGTGTTTGTGTGTGTTGAATAATAAAGGCAAATGATCAACATACACTGTGTATGATTGGTTTTAATGGTGTCAACTTGTGTAGACATTTTTTAAACAATTAGTGGGTTAGGAGCAATAATACACTGTGTATGTGTGGTTTTAATGGGGAATATCCAACTTGTGTTTGTGTATATTGAGTAATAAAGGTGTATGATCCACATACACTATGTATGATTGGTTTTAATGGTGTAAAATCAACTTGTGTAAACCTTTTTTAAGTAATTAGTGAGTTAGGAGCAACCATACACTGTGTATGTTTGCTTTTAATGGTGAATAACCAACTTGTGTTTGTGTATATTGAGTAATAAAGGTGTATGATCGACATACACTTCTATGATTTGTTTGAATGCTGTAAAATCAACTTGTGTAGACGTTTTTTAAGCAATTAGTGGGTTAGGAGCAACCATACACTGTGTATGTTTGGTTTTAATGGTGAATATCCAACTTGTGTTTGTGTATGTTGAGTAATAAAGGTGTATGATCAATATACACGGTGTATGATTGGTTTTAATGCTGTAAAATCAACTTGTGTAGACGTTTTTTAAGCAATTAGTGGGTTAGGAGCAACCATACACTGTGTATGTCTGATTTTAATGGTGAATATCCAACTTATGTTTGTGTATATTGAATAATAAAGGTGTATGATCAACATATACTATGTATGATTGGTTTTAATGGTGTAAAATCAACTTGTGTAGACATTTTTCAAGCAATTAGTGGGTTAGGAGCAATCATACACTGTGTATGTTTGGATTTAATGGTGAATATCCAACTTGTGCTTGTGCATAATGAGTAATAAAGGTGTATGATCAACATACACTGTGTATAATTGGTTTTAAAGGTTTAAAATCAACTTGTGTAAAAGATTTTTAAGCAATTAGTGGGTTAGGAGCAACCATACACTGTGTATGTTTGCTTTTAATGGTGAATAACCAACTTGTGTTTGTGTATGTTGAGTAATAAAGGTGTATGATCAACATACACTGTGTATGATTGGTTTTAATGGCGTAAAATCAACTCGTGTAGACGTTTTTTAAGCAATTAGTGGGTTAGGAGCAACCATACAGTGTGTATGTTTGGTTTTAATGGTGAATATCCAACTTGTGTTTGTGTATGTTGAGTAATAAAGGTGTATGATCAACATACACTGTGTATGATTGGTTTTAATGCTGTAAAATCAACTTGTGTAGACTTTTTTTAAGCAATTAGTGGGTTAGGAGAAACCATACACAGTGTATGTTTTGTTTTAATGGTGAATATCCAACTTGTGCTCGTGTATGTTGAACAATAAAGGTGTATGATCAACATACACTGTGTATGATTGGTTTTAATGGTGTCAAGTTGTGTAGACGTTTTTTAAGTAATTAGTGGGTCAGGAGAAACCATACACTGTGCATGTTCGGTTTTATTGGTGAATATCCAACTTGTGTTTGTGTATATTGAGCGATAAATGTGTATGTCCAACATACACTGTGTATGATTGTTTTTAATGCTGTAAAATCAACTTGTGTAGACTTTTTTTAAGCAATTAGTGGGCAATGATGGACAATACAATGTGTATGTTTGGTTTTAATGGTGAATATCAAACTTGTGTTTGTGCATGTTCAGTAATAAAGGTGTATGATCAACATACACTGTGTACGATTGGTTTTACTGCTGTAAAATCAACTTGTGTAGACATTTTTTAAGCAATTAATGGGTTAGGAGCGACGATACACTGTGTATGTTTGGTTTTAATTGTGAATATAAACTTGTGTTTGTGCATGTCGAGTAATGAAGGTGTATGATCAACATACACTGCGTATGATTGGTTTTAATGGCGCTAACTCACTAATTGCTTAAAAAACATTTACACAAGTAAATTTTACACCATTAAAACCAATCATACACAGTGTATGTTGATCATACACCTTTATTACTCAATATACACAAACACAATTTGGATATTCACCATAAAAACCAAACATACACAGTGTATGATTGCTCCTAACCCACTAATTGCTTATAAAAAGCCTACACAAGTTGACACCCTTGAAACCAATCATACACAGTGTATGTTGATCATACACCTTTATTATTCAACATGCACAAACACAAGTTGGATATTCGCCATTAAAACCAAACATACACTGTGTATGGTTGCTCCAAACCCACTAATTGCTTAATAAAAGTCTACACAAGTTGATTTCGCGCCATTAAAACCAATCATACGCAGTGTATGTTGATCATACACCTTCATTACTCGACATGCACAAACACAAGTTTATATTCACCATTAAAACCAAACATACACAGTGTATCGTCGCTCCTAACCCATTAATTGCTTAAAAAATGTCTACACAAGTTGATTTTAAAGCAGTAAAACCAATCGTACACAGTGTATGTTGATCATACACCTTTATTACTGAACATGCACAAACACAAGTTTGATATTCACCATTAAAACCAAACATACACATTGTATTGTCCATCATTGCCCACTAATTGCTTAAAAAAAGTCTACACAAGTTGATTTTACAGCATTAAAAACAATCATACACAGTGTATGTTGGACATACACATTTATCGCTCAATATACACAAACACAAGTTGGATATTCACCAATAAAACCGAACATGCACAGTGTATGGTTTCTCCTGACCCACTAATTACTTAAAAAACGTCTACACAACTTGACACCATTAAAACCAATCATACACAGTGTATGTTGATCATACACATTTATTGTTCAACATACACGAGCACAAGTTGGATATTCACCATTAAAACAAAACATACACTGTGTATGGTTTCTCCTAACCCACTAATTGCTTAAAAAAAGTCTACACAAGTTGATTTTACAGCATTAAAACCAATCATACACAGTGTATGTTGATCATACACCTTTATTACTCAACATACACAAACACAAGTTGGATATTCACCATTAAAACCAAACATACACACTGTATGGTTGCTCCTAACCCACTAATTGCTTAAAAAACGTCTACACGAGTTGATTTTACACCATTAAAACCAATCATACACAGTGTATGTTGATCATACACCTTTATTACTCAACATACACAAACACAAGTTGGTTATTCACCATTAAAAGCAAACATACA